>JAMAJY010000005.1:22381-459196 GCA_023628775.1 Lecanicillium sp. S3808 | reverse complement strand
ACCCACCCCCCCCCCCCCCCCCCCCCCCCCCCCCCCCCCCCCCCCCCCCCCCCCCCCCCCCCCCGCCCCCCCCCCCCCACGCCGCCAGGTCCAAACAACAGTGCATGCAACTCAAGAAACTGGTGTAGAAAAGGGGGCGAGGTTCAGGGGGGTATTTCTTCATCTCGCTCTGGGAATATCCTTAAAACAGAAAAACACATCCATCCCGACACAAAAAAAGGGGAACAGGGGGTAAACAACAAAAAAAAAAAGAAACAAAGAAAACATGAAAAAACAAGCATCAACGCATCAGCGCAGCCCTATACAACAAATGGCCTTCTGCCAGCCCAATATATTCTTTCCCACGATTATCCCTTCTGGATGGCCAATCAGCTACCAGTAGTGACTCGTGTCTACTTTTCCATCCTTGCCAATTTTATTTTCCATTTACAAAAAGTTGGATAACCAAGGCACGAGGGCGCTGGTGACGGTAATGTTAGTAAAGAGACGGGACGCAAAAGTTGAGGCGTGTACATACCCAACGGCGACAGTAGCGCCGATACCGAAAAGAGCCCTGTTTCTGACCTTGTCCTTGCGAATCTCGGCTTCCGTCTTGGCCTTTTTCGTGCGCGGTTGGACGTCCTTGGCATCGCCATTCTTCTTGTCAGACTCATCCTCGGGAGCCATGTCGGTAGCCTTGCGCTTGCCCTTCTTGGGGGCTTCAGTCTTGTTACCCTTCTTTTCGTCATTGGCCTTTTCGCTCTCTTTGGCCTCCTTGACCATTTCCTTGGCGGCTTCAATCATCTTGGCAGTCTCTTCGGCGCTAGGAGGCTCGCCAGCGGTGGGCAGCGGCACCTCGACCTCGGTGACAGTCTGCTTCTTGTCGCTGCCCTTTGCGCCCTTGACAGGCTCTTCGACGACATGGACCTTGACGTTTTCGTCCTCCTCCTCCGTGGGCTGGAGAACAACCGTGGGGTCAAACTCGGAGCTCTTGGGGACGGTGGAATCGCCATTGGTCTCCTTCTCTTCCGAGGCGGCCTTGGACTTGGCGCTTCTCTTGCGAGGAGAGGCCGGAGTCTTCTTGGATCCCTTGGTCGGGCTGGCGGATCGTCTGCTGCGGCGCGAGCCCGTCCCGGACGAGGGCGTGGGCGGCGCAAGGCTAGGCATGACCTTGGAGACGTCGAACTTGGGCGGCGCAGTAATCTTGCGCTGAGGAGACGAGTCGCCGCCGGTGCCGGCACCACCAGACTGCGAAATGGTAATCTTGGCAGGGTCGAGCAGGGCGCGAATCCAGGGGGTAATGTGGTACTCCTCGGCCAAAGCCAGAGCCTGATCCGGAGGAATCCAGATGTTGCCAGCCGTCTCCTCGGGGCTCGTAGTCGGCAGAGACTTGATGTACTTGCGCTCGGTTTCCTCATCCGCGGCCTCGGCGTAGGGAAACGTGGCCTTGAACATGCCGGTGGCCGAGACGTAGCCGTCGACGCTTCGGCGCATCAGGAAGTAGCTGTTGGGGCTGCCCTTGAAGATTCCCGAGACGATTCCCTTTTGCATGGGGGCGCGCAGGTGAGCGTAGTCAAAGACACCAAGCGCCTCCGTGTCGACCTCTTCGGATCCAACCATTTTAGGGGTAAGCTTGGTCTGGCCGAGGCGACGACGAGAAACGAGGTCGGCGTCTGCATTTGCGAGAAGGAGTCAGTACGGGCGCGTCGGTCGCGAAAGCAGCAACAGCAATGGAAGGCAAAAAAGGTAGTTCTTACGGTCGTCGACCTTGTCCATCATCAGCGGGTTTCGCTTAGCGGGAAGGGTCCTGGTAGTAGCCATTTTTTTGGGATTATTGAGACGAAGCGAAAGCGCGCGTCAGTTGCGGTCAGGCCAAAAAAAAGTACTATTTCGTCGGCGACGCGATTCGAGCCTAAAGCAGGGGGCTCTGGAGGCAAAGAATTCGAGTCAGTAAAATCTGCACCAATGTCGCAATTCCTGCAGAAGCGCGCGCATACACAGGAGGCGCTGTTGGGGTCGCAGGTCGGGGGATTAAAAGCAGGGAGCCGTACCGAGAAGCTGGCGAATTGAAGCCAAGTTGGCGAGGATCAGAGCGCGCGCGGTGTTGGCGTGGGTGGAGCTAATAAAGCAGCAGCAGCAGCAGCAGCCCAACTCGAGAGCGTTCGGAGCGACTCTAGTAGCCAGTGCGTACCACAGCTAGGAGAAGCAAAGTATGATGCGACAAGCTGACGATGCGCGCGCGCAAAGAGGGAAAAAAAAAAAAAAACTCTGCAGAGACAGAGAGCAAAGGAGGACCGAGGGGGAGGGTGGTGAAGTGCGACGCGGAATCGCAAGCCGGGAAGAAATTCACACTGCTACTATGTAGTAGTCGTACTCGTACGCAGGGCAAGGAGAGAGAAGGAGAAAGGATGCGCGATCCGGGGGGTTCATCAGCGCGAGGATTTGGGAGGGGACTAGCTTAGGGGATTGGATAGGGTGTGGGCGGGTGTGCTGGCGCTAACCACCAAAGCGGCAAATGCCTGGAGCAGCGAGCTGGACAGGACGGGACAGGACTGGACAGAGGGCGGCGGCGGCTTTACCGATTGAGAAGGTCCTGTGCTCTCGTACCTGGACCAGGCTGGGGCAGGTCTTGAGGCGGTGGGTGATGAGTGACTTACGGTGACGGGGCCGCCGGTGATTTGCTGGGTACGGTGTGGCTTCTCCGTACTGTGGTTGTGCCATCTCTGATGTGGCGCACCCCAGCTCTGACCAACTGGAAGGGCTTTTGGCTGGCTGTTCTTGTCCACCAGCCACACCCCTGTCTGGACCTTGCCGTCGAACGGACTTTTGTTAGCGCAACACCTTTTCGGCGCAACATTGCACGCGACTTTCCGCCCGAATTGGTTTGAAGTGGTATGTACCCTCTAACAGCGAGTAATGGCCCTGCACCGCGCACAACACGCGAGTCGCCATGGAAGCTCAGCCCTGTTAGTTCACGTTGGTACTTCTCGGGCAGCCTTCCGGACACGCCATCAAGCTAGCTCTTTCAAGTGAGACGTCAAAAGACAACGCTTAGATGTGCGAAGTGGGCAGTCTGCCGGTGCCTTTGGCCTTTAAGAATACTGGTGTAAATACTTGGTTGAGAGTAGACATCAACATGGGTTGGATGTAGACGACACATTTTATTACAACCCATTTGATCAAAAAGATAATCCATTCAATCAACAAGTAGCAGAAGCTATTGATATTTTTACAACATCTGCTATTTGCCACCATAATACCCCCAAAAAGCTGTGGAAACTAGTCAATGACAACGTTTCCCTGTCGTCAGCAACAGGGAGACTGGCTGGCTACTGGTGCCGTGCCCGACTCCGCGTCCATTGCAACCCCGCCTTGATAGCGCGAGGTCAGATCATGACCTTGCATGCTTCAACACCGCACCACAGAATCCGGCATTTACAGCTCTACAGAATCTAATCTAAAATGGCTGCCTACACCATCGTAGTTCATCTCAAAGCAAAGGACGACCCAGAATGCATCGAAAAGTTGGCGGCCAAGCTGCAAGAGGCGAGCCAAGTCTATAGTAACGACAAAGAGTGCTTGGGCTGGTGAGTCCTCGTCACAACCAATTGAGGACGTGAAAGGGCTTTGAAGTGGCTAATGTATGCGCAGGTTTGTCATGCAAAGCACCGGGTCCACGACAGACTTTACCATTGTAGAGAGATATGCGCATGAGGGCAGTCAAAAGTGAGTCTTGGTGACCACTGATAAGGCGTTTGAAAGGAAAGGCTAATCAGATTCTCCTGCATCGCAGATATCATCTTGAGAACCCTTACTGTATGTCAATTCCTCTCTTTACTCTCTAATCTATTAAGCTCTTTATTCATTGTTTCGTTCACCTGTACTAATACGAGAGCAGGGCAAACCTTTGACAAGTACGTCATGCCTTTGCTCGCCCAGCCAATGGACCTCCGTCGGTTCAATGAGCTCGACACATCCAAGGAAGTCAAGGTCGAGAACGATCCTCAGCTTTGGGAGAATATCAAGAAGCATCAATCCTAGTTGCCATGCAGGAATCGCGAGAAATATTATTCGAAGCCATTCTTCACTGCCGTATTTAGCCATGGAGCTCTATTCAGATTGACAATCGCAATATGTTGTTATAATTGATAATCACCCCCCCCCCCCACAATCAGCACTACGCATTATAGTATCCCAGCGTCTATAACTCCCGCGCCAGATAAACTCGGCCATTTAGCTCACACATCCCGCACCGCACCGTTCTACCCGCCCGAGCTATCAAAACGGTCATCGGCAACCCGTTTCAGCGGGCGCTTGGAGGCACAACCACAGCGGCAAAACCACCCCCCCACAAAACACCGCACCACAGTACTCCGCAGGCTGTGCGCCACCTAAAACGCAGTTTCACCCCCACCAGCGCCTGAGCAACAGCCCCTCTATCGTCACCGCATCCCGCACTCATACGACGGGCATATCCGCCACATTTTCTTCCCCTGAACGAGACGACCCCTAAAAAAACGCTCCTTTTCTTGCGACTTGAGATTTGCCAATTCGACGACATCTCTGCTATTTCCTAAAATCTATCGAAATTCACGCCAATTTTAAAATTGAATAGACCCACGTTGGACCTTGTCCGAGACAGAAACGCTGCCTGCCATGGCTTCCCACGACGATGATGTTATGCCCGAGGAGACGCAGGGCTACAAGCTCTCGCAGCCAAAGCAGTCGTTGGCCGAGTACCAACAAATGGGTAAGTTTCCCCAATTGCACGCATTCTTCCATTTGTGTTGGAGCAACAAGATATGGTATCTATTCCTCCAGACTCTGGTACTGTGTCAGCCAGCGTCATACAGATGCGGAGGTGCTCTCGGCACATTGTGCTACAAAACAAGCAAGCTTTCAAACCTGCAGTAACGGCTAACCCTTTTAATTTGCCCTTTGCATACAGACGCCGGCGACGAATCCCTCCAGCGATACAAGGAATCCCTCGGCCTCGGCGGCGGCAAAGACATCTCCGACCCCAACGACCCCCGCGTCTGCGTCATCCTCTCTCTGACCATGGACTCGCCCGGCCGCCCACCCGTCACAATCGACCTCTCTGCAGCCGGCAGCGAAAACTCGCTCAAGGACAAGCCCTTTACCATCAAGGAGGGCGCCAAGTTTACCATGAGCGCCACCTTCAAGGTGCAGCACGAGATTCTGAGCGGTCTGCATTATGTCCAGGTTGTGAAGCGAAAGGGTATTCGCGTCTCCAAGGACTCTGAGATGATTGTAAGTACCACAATGATATGACTACAGTAATTCAAAGGAAAAATGGTGGCATAATTTACTAACAATACTGCCATGTAGGGAAGCTATGCCCCCAACACCGACAAGCAAACGACCTATACCAAAAAGTGTACGTCTTAATTCCCAACAGCTGAAACTGGTGACTTTTATACAAACTAACCTTTTTTGCTTGCTCTCCTTAGTCCAAGAGGAAGAAGCCCCCAGCGGCATGCTCGCCCGCGGTCACTACAATGCCATTTCCAACTTTGTAGACGACGACAAGAAGAAGCATCTCGAGTTTGAATGGAGCTTTGACATTGCCAAGGACTGGTAAAATCCTACGTCCCAATTATTTGGCTTTCTGAAAAGTTGCATATCTACATGTCTCATTCTACAACCTGGGGCATGAAAACCATATTTTTTTAAAGCGTCATGAGTACATGATATCGATATTCTTAGCTGCATATGAGTTGCGTATGATGCGTTGAATGAATAAACAGAGGGAGGGCAAAAACACAGAAAATGGATGCAACATCTTGTTGAAAAGGCACACGCAGATTCTCTATATTTCTACCTTTTTTTCTGTTTTAGGCTTCGTCATATGTGTGTATCGAGAAATAAACTTTCGAGTCCGCAATGTGAAATATATCTTTTTTCCTCCTTTAATGAGACATCATCATCCATAAAAAATGTTATTATACAGTACTGATTCCCCTTGCCGTGACAAGCTTTACAAAAAGTAATCAGGGAGTGCATTCCCGTCCGCTGCCTTATCTGGTCCGGGTTGCATATCCTTGACCTGGTCATTCTCTGGCGCCGCGGCAAATACATTAAAGTAGCGGTCCCCATTTACATTGACCTCTAGCACGCTTGCCATGTTTCCGCAGCGGTAGCAGTAATTCGGTGCGCTCCATACGGTACTGAGGCGGTCCTCGTACAACACCTGGAATCCTTCCTGACATAGTTGATGTGCTCGTAGAATGTGTGACATGTTGTTGACGGCCAGGAACTTCTTAACTACCTGTGCACCAAAGGTGTAGCCCGCTCCGCGAGGGGATAGGGAGAACTCGTCGCGGTCTGGGTCGGGGTCGGACCAGACTAGGTCCGCCATCGGCCCTTCGTGGGGGATTTCGCGGAAGCGGTCGATGATTTTTATTTGGTCGATGGAGTGAATGGACGGAGAGAGGCCTGCATATTATCATCAGTACTGATCTACCTTCTGGGTATGTCTGGACGGGATATTTACCTCCGTGGACGCAGAATATTTGGTTGTCGATGACGACGCTCAGTGTCATAAAGTCAAACATGTCGGTAAAGTAGTGCCACACGTTGGCATTCCCGTACTTGCGGGAGCATTCGGTATAGAATCCATATGACTGGGTAACGCCACGCGACTCGTGGTTGCCGCGAATCAGATGTACGCGCTCGGGGTATCGTAATTTCAAGCAGACAAGCAATGAGATGGTTTCGACGCTAAACATGCCGCGGTCGACATAGTCGCCTAGAACAAGGACACGGTCAGCCTGACGAGGTTCGAAAGTTGTGAATTGAGGTAAAAACGGATTGGCTCGTACCCAGGAATAAATAGTTGGTATCAGGACAGTAGCCGCCTATTTTGAATATTTCAATCAGGTCGTAAAACTGGCCGTGAATGTCGCCAACGACTGTGACTGGAGCTTGGACATGAACAACATTGCTCTCGCGCATAAGCAGCTCCTTTGTTTTGGCACATATCGCTTCAATTACAGATTCTGCCAAAAGTTCCTTTTTGTATAGGCGCGAGATGCACTCGTCCAAGTCGACCGAAGCTGTTTCGAGGTGCGGCAGGTTAGGATCCCAGCTCGGTTGGGAGGCGATCAGAGAGCTTACTGGGTAGGCTCGGCATTATATAGGTATATATATTTGTATCTCTCGAGCTCAGGTTCGTATTATGGCGATATTTGCACTAATGATTGTGACACTCTCGGGCTATGCAAAGTGGCCGCTTCATGAAAAGGATTGATGTCGAGATTGGTCGTGGCAAGATCTGCTCCAGGACGGCTTCGTTACTGGAGAGTTGGTCACTGCATGCATCAACATGATCGAAGGGACGGGTATTCGGTTTGTTTGCCGTTACATGAACGCCGCACTGCGAGGTTGATCGGCGCGTTGGCGATGGTGCAACAGCTCAATGCGTCGTGCAGCGGTCGATGTGGTCATGCTAGATCTGCGGCAAAGCTGGCGGCGGCTGATAAATCCGCGTGCTTTGGTGGGGCTGGCCAACGGCGGGTTGAACAGGAGGACAGATGGAACTTAAAAGCCTTGAATACAAGGGGAAGAATGAGGTTGGACTGAAAAAATGAATTCTTAATTATCTAGCTTTCATCCAATATTCACATTTGCGGAAATACATTTGCTAAATATGAGTATGAAGACGTATATGGAGCTATCGATCGATCCGGGCCAGTTCAATGATAAGCCTCAGAGACGAGACACTCAACCCCAGTCCGACTGCATTGCCAAATGTTCACTGTGGAAGATGCTAAAAAGTGATCGATGATTCTACTATCAGTATAGAAACTGTGCCGCTTAATTGCAGTTAGGCGAGATGTACACCGACCGAATCAACACAATACCGCTTCCCGCTGCGTGCAGTAGAAGTTTGGAACCTCCACACCGCGCGGGAAACGGACGATTCTGAATCACTGCCGCGACATAGCCCTATTAATAGACCTTTGCTCGCACTCCAATTTCCCATTACTCGCACCATATGTCCCGGCCCGTGCAACAGGCAACGTGCTGGTGGAGGTCCCTTATTAGAGTTAGAGCTTGCCCACTGTAGGCAGGTCACTCTCATTATACCCATTGGTCCGTGCGTCACAGCCTCACGTGTTGGACCGTGGTCTCACGCCGCCTGCTCCAGCCGGCATTCAGCATCGTCTCCCGACCTCAACACCCGCCTCTCTGTTGACTATCCTCATTCAAGCCCCTCTCCCACGTTGCCGCGAACCTTGGAGAGGGGTATGCCGTGGCAAGGCAGTAATTGGCAGGCCTGCGGGTGCGTATCGGCGTTTGCGCCTGAGAAGCTCTCGGGCCGTACTTCCGTTGTCGATGTACTAACACATATTCAGATACCTATTCTTACCGAGTCGATAGCGGGCTGCCGTATTTTTTGAGCCTGGAGCTCATACATCTACACTACAGAGTCTACACCCTGGCGGCTAGGTTATTGATGGAGAAGCCTTGACGAGACACCTTTCTAAAGGGGTCAAGGCTGTTTGCGACAACCACGACTGCGCCTACGACGCGCCGAATGATAGTTGTTCAGCTTTTGGAGACATGACCGACTCAGTTCCTGGTCAGTCTGGCCGGCCAGATGAGCCACAATGCTATAACTGTGGCGGCATGGGCCATTGGGCTGTAGCATGCCATGAGCCCACTCGCGAAACTCCCGCGTAAGTTGCTGCCAGTGTCTCGAGCTAGCTTTGTTAGCCTGCGCGACTTGTTGCTGATTGTGCTCATCGCGTAGAGGCCTTGCTGCGTGGAGAAGCTCCTCCAATACAAAGCAGGACCATAATCGCTCCCGGCAGGTTGACGGACGGAGGTCAAAAGGACCTATAATAACGAAATACGCTCCTCCGCCTGCTTCTGGCTACGCCCCAGGTTACCAACCGCCACCAAACTACCCACCACCACCACCCGGAGTGTATTCAGGGCCCTCGCCTCCTCAATACCCTCCGCAGTATCAATATCCGCAACATGGAACTGGCCTTCCCCCTCCTCCACCGCCAGGATATGCCCAGCCATCATATCCTCAACCGCCGTACCCTCCACCTACTCAATACGGCGTGCCTCACCCCTCGCAATCATATCCTGGGCCACCACCAGGCACGTCACCGCCAAATCATGGCATGCCGCATGGTTACAGTCACTATCCCGGCTATGGTCAAGAGGGCCACGCGACGTTTGTCCCTCCTCGTCCAGCTTACAGTGGTTCTTATCCACAACAATCGCCGAATAAGCAGCGAAATCAGCAGCATTCGCCGCAATCCCATAGAGCGCCTGCTCCATCACCAAAAGCCAAAGATGCAACTTCGGCTGGTACGAAGACACCGCCTCAACCGCCAGCACCCGGGACAGGAGCGCTGTCACTGCCACCGAAACCCCCGAAGAGCGTCCACGAATTCCAGGGCACAATTCCGGACCAAAGGAATAACAAGCGAAAGCATGATCGCCAGAACCGTAACAGGGACAATCGCGATAACCGGGATTCGAAGCAGCGAGATCAGCAACCTGGTGGTAATCAAGGGAGCCCGAAAGGCCCTCATAATACGCCGAATCGTCGGCCTTCGCATGGACAGCACAATCAGCAGTCTGATCGACGCGGCCAACGTCCAAGGTCAAGAGATAATGCCCCGACGGGCGGTGCACACTTTAGCCCTCCTGGGAACTCACAACGTCGGAAGAGCAGTAGTGTGACAGACGGGGCCCAGCATATAAAGGCGTCGCCGTCAGCCACCCAGACGAAAATCGGTCCTACACCAGATGCCAAAGAAACTGATCCGCCATTGTTCAACAAATTGACAGCAAACTCAGCCTTTTCCAATCCGTCCTTGCCACCGAAACCTGCAACAACGCAAGAAAACAGGTCTCTCTCAAAGGCCGATCGCGGATCTGAGACTACGAAACTAAAGCCTGAAGACGAGAATGTAGAGAAGTTGCCTTCTAAAAATGTAGAAGACAGCGATGCAGACTTCCACCACGACTCTCGCTCGCAGAGGAATGGTGTTCGGTCAAGAGAAGCACACAGTGATGCGGAAGATGGCAGTGAACGGCGTATCAAGCGGCCCAGGCACGACAGTCGCGAGCGACAACAAAGTCCAGCCGCCCGAAAACCTCGGCACAATGATGATTTGCCCCGTCGCAGTCGAAGCCCGAGCAGGTCTAGGTCACGCCAACGACAACCTAGTGTGGCATCACACAGGTCACGGAGCTCGTCTGCATCGAGTCGGTCTTCAGGTCTTGATTCACTGGAAGCAGAATTGCTTGGGCGGCCTGTGAAACGCAGGCCATCTGGGGACTCAAATACAAAGAAACGGCCCGAGCGAAGCTTGCCAGTAAAAATGAAAAAGCGGCGCCAGACGAATTCTGCATTTAGGTATGTGCCACCGTATTTCGGGTTGAAGGCTTCTATACTAACAAGTTCTAGCCGTCGCTGGTGACAGGCCTTATCTAACATTCATGTGGCTAATGTAAAAGTCATTTGTTCCGAGCTCGTGCGCAATTATACTTGTATGCTCAATTTTTCATGTTTCTTATTTTCCACAGGTTGGAACTACCACCTATGGCTATCATTATGCGTTTTGCCTGAAATTTACCTGGCGTTGTGGCCGGAAAATCCTATACATATACAGCATAACAACGAATATATTTACTCTTCCAGATTATCATTCTCGCAATGCTAATTCGGCTTACTACTCCATGCATATGCCTGCTCGAACCTTTTTTTTTTTTTTTTTTAAACGAAATCAAGGATATATTGTCACTAAAGGCTGTCCAGCAACATCAACTTTGCCAAAAAACCAATCTTAAAAGTCTCTACTAAGCTTACATATCAAACCCCAGCAGTGCCCACGCTCTACTCAAGCTGCTGAGCCTGCACCTGAGCCTGCAGCTCCTGCTCCTCTTCCAAATCCTCATCATCCTCCTGCTCCTCAACATCGGCAGTGGCCAGGTCCTCAGGAGTGCGGTTAAGCTCAAAACGCTTGCGCAGACGGTAGGCAATAGCACGCTTGCGAGCAGCAGGACACTGGGTGAAGGCAGCAGAGCCACCAAAGGGGCCGGCAGCAGCGCCGTTGCGCACGCGCACGATGCAGACGTTGTTGGCGCCGCCGGCGGAGCCCTCACAGGTCATGCCCTGGGGCATCTGGACCTGCAGGGGGAAGTCGGTGTTGGTGGCGAGCGAGAGACCCTGAATACCCAGGCCAGGAACGTCCTTGACGACCTTGGCGTCTTGGAAGGCTTGGGGGTCTGTGCCGCCAGAGGTGCCGTCGATGGCAGCTGTAAGAGGACCAGCGCCATCTTGGTTAATCTGTATGATTGGCAGTATTAGCAAGGTATTCTCTTTGAAGATGCTGTTGGGGGTCAAGTCTTCTTACCTGGCGGTAGACCATGCTGACAACACCGTTGTCATCGGCAGTAGGCATACCCTGAGTAGCGCCAGAGCCAGCAGTATCAGCAACCATGCTCTCCTGAGCAAAGTCATTCTTGTCGCCACCACCACCGGTCAACCCAGCAAGACCAGTGGCGCCGTTTCCACCACCACCACCGCCGCCGAAAAGGCCACCGAAAAGCTGGCCAAGCTGGCGTTTGCGCTCGTCATTGCGCTTGGCTGCGCCGGCAGGGAGGCCGGAGAGGTCGTCCTCCTTGCCCGTGGCGCCAGAGGCACCGTTGTTGGTGGGCGCGGAGTTGGCACCGCCCATGTAGCGGGCAATGACGGCGCCGGCATCAACGGGCCCGTTGCCCTGGGTGCGGCCTAGGGCAGAGGAGCGGCCGCCGCGCATGTCGCGGTCACGGATGATGGATGTGTCGGCCTGGGAGCCGCAGGAGTTGGTGGAGCAGTCTCTGGGTGTACCGTCGGCGACTGCAGCGTGAATCAGTATTGAGTATATTGCTTTCTGAGTGGTGTAGGGTGTATGACTTACCGCTCAGACCGGGCATAATGGCGCCATTGGCACCCTTGACTTGAGTGATGAGACCATGTCCGGAGACGGTGGCTGCAAGAGCGGCGTAGGCAAAAGCGTAACGCATTTTGTGTGATGTATAAGTATATATAGGAAACGGTGAAGAGAGTGTTTAAGCAGTGAAAGGACCCTTGAGGTGATTAGAGCAAGTTTTAAAAGTAAAGATCGGCCACCAGGGCTTTGTAAAGAAGCAAAGAGAGTAGAAGAGTGGCTTTTTTTTTGGTTTTCTGTTGTTGTTGATGTAAAGCGTGGGAAACAAATCCAGCCCTTGTGGAGGAATGAGGAGAGATCTTATATACACAGTTTTCACTGCTCACATCACGGCCAAGACGGGTATAACGGGGGTTAAGTCCCATAAGGCCGATAGGAAGAGGAGAAAAAGGGGCCTCCCCCCGGTGTCTGGCGATGGTTACCACGGACAGACCATGTCGAGACATGGAGGAAACAAGGTTCACGAATTGAGGAGGATCATGGTTCTGGGAGGGCAAGGTGCATAGTGAAACGTAGTTGTTGTCTGAAACACAGGGAAAAAAGGACTTGATTCCAGGGCTGAAGATTCCTTTGGTGGTTTACTACTATTACGCTGGTGGTGCGATTCGGAAGTTTGTGTGTTTTATCGTAGACGACGGGGGTGTATAAGTTGGGGGACTCGTTTTGGGTAGGCGGCTGTGCGGTTGCATCGGCCGAGAAATACCCTGCGGCAGCAAGTCAAGTCGAGTCCGACCCTTGCGTCGTTCCGGGGCCATGTTTTACGGGAAATACATGGATTCTGCGCGAAAAGGCTTCTAAGAGGACGGGAGGTGAGGACTGGGAGCTGTTTGGTACGCTCACCGTGAAACCAGAACTGCACGGGATGTGGCCTACCGGCGAACCCTGGCCGTGGATTCATGTTTTGCATTGTAGGTTTTCCCGGTTCAAGGGTGGGGGCTAGTTGACTACTCGTACGGATTGTCATGCAAGGAAATGCATGAAGAGATGGGCATATGGTTTGCTGACGTTTATTACTTGGGTTTATACGTAGATGATATATCAGTTTGTAAGAGCAAGCCGGCAGCGCTTATCTAAAATCGGCAACAAAATGATATTAGTTAAAATATTGATAATATTTCATATCGATAATTGCTTATTGAACGCCACACGATCAATCTACACCACCCCAGCCCAACGAGGCTATAATTAGCAGTCTCCCAAAAGAAGCAAACGTGAACCAAAACAAGCCACAACGCACTCCAACACCTGACATGAAAATCTAAAACGAAACAGTGCATCAGAATGATCCATCCACCAGCGACGATTCCCACTCGTGCCGCAAAGAAAAACTAAAAAGACCAAAAATATAATCAAAACTCGCCAGTAGTTGCGCACGGCTCCCGGTACGGCGAAGAGCGGGGTGGGGTTGGGGCGCAGGACCGCTCCGTTGATCCCTTGAAACGTCAACTTGAAGCACCTCCTGTGTTTTAAACGCCACGAGAGGATTACTAGGTTAAACATTTCAGCTTTTACGGTGCTGTCGACCTTGTTTATTCCCTTCAACTCTTTTTTAAAACTCATCTTGTTAGCTTTTTCTCACTTTTCATTTACAAATTCCATTGTCTGTAAAATCATACCCGTGGCCTATTACCACGTCTGTTGACCTACGCGCACAGCGTGAGTTGAAGGCACAAGTCTTTTGATACTCTTTCAGGGTCTCAACATATATCCCAAAACTTAAGAAAAGAAAAAGAACAAAAAAAGAATACACAAAAAAAATTTCAAAAAGTATTTTACATTTAAAATCCATAGCTACCGTGTGTAATGGGCTCACCCGCGTAAGAATACGTATGTACTAAATGTAGGGCTGGCAGTCTAATTAGGTAATTCAAAGGATTCAGCTAACAAACAACAACCAACCAAAGACAAACAACCAAGCAAGCCAGGCTCTCCAAGCCAAAATTTTCCCGTTGTAACCATCTAGATACGACAAAAAGAGAAACAACGCAAAATGGCCGAAAATAAGACCACGCCCGCTGAAGAAGAGCCTCCAAGCATTATCAACACCCAAGTTCCCCTTCCCGAAGCAACCCCAAACGAGGTCCGCGCATATCTAGTCCACATCCTCATCACCAAGCACGATGCGACGCCAGACTTTGCGCAAGACGTGGCAGCGCGTTGGAAACTTGGTCGCGGCTGGGACCTGCTCGAGTCGCCAGAGCAGAAATATCGCGAGATACTTGGTGATGATGTCGGTCCGCATCTGCTCAAGACTATCAGAATGGAGTGGCGTAATGAGCAGCATGCTCAAAAAAGATTGGAAATGGATAGTTGGTGGAAATCACCGTACCCGCAAAGACATTGCTGTGAGTATAACAGCTTTATATACATTGAAAAAGAGGGTTTTGTCGGGGGCTAATATAATATTTGCAGATGCGGCTGTTCTTTCGATTTTCCCTGCTGCTTTAATCATGTACCTTTACGGCCGTGGTATGTAAATCACCATCTATTCCCTGCCATTATTCGCTCCAAACGAATAGTGAGCGTGTATTGTTAACGCCTGCTTAATTAGTCGTCACTGCCATTTACGTGGCTACAATTCCTCAAGTCTTGCTAGCCTGGAAACTACCGGGAGACAAGCCCGCTCCCGTTTTGGCTTTCTTTGTTTTATTCAGTTTCTTTGAATTTATCCTCTATGTCAACGAGCTCTAAGTATGGTGTCGAAGTTACGCCGACGGTAATGGTGTAATATATATGCGCTGGTCCCCTCAAGGTCAGTTGTATCACCCGCCTCCCGTTGTTGGGGAAGCTTTCTACCTTATAACCCTCTTATTCTACTGTACCTATGAACACTTTTTTTTCTGTGCTTTTAAAATTCAATAGAATAAATATATATTCTTTGTTACTACAGAGTATTCCAACCTCTTTGTGTGCAGCGTGTACCTTCTTTACGCTCGTGGCTCAATGCCAACCCCAGCTCGATTATACTACTGCTCAAGGCGTGGCATTGTAGTCTTGAAAAGGTCGTTTGTACTCTCATGCTCACTTGAAACCAATCGTACAAGGGTCTACAAGCTCGCCGGCCTGCAGGGATTGTTTCAAACATGATTCGCAGAACTGGTGGGGGGTCTGCGTCGCGTCGCATGAATCTTGGCAAGCGGCCAACTCAAGATGGCGGCGTCGCCGATCGCGTGTAGCTCGTATATTTTTAGACTGCCATGACATGCAAGCACTGTCCTAAAATAGCAATCCCCTCCATCTATATCACAAGTCCATACGACGTTTACATTTGTCATTCATTCTTCTTCACATTGCAGAGACCGCACAGTATAAACACTATAAACTAGACTCAATTAAATATACTACATAAGAAAACAAAAGAAACACACTCTTCTTCCTTCTTTCTTTTTGGTTGTAGCAGCACAGCGCCACGAATAATTACATTAGAGAGTCATCCATGGGTGCCTCAACGGGAACCTCGGCCTGCTGCTCATCCCAGCCCTCCTCGTACTCTTCCTCATCATCAGCAGTAGCATCCTGGTACTGCTGGTACTCGGCCACCAAGTCATTCATGTTGGACTCGGCTTCAGTAAATTCCATCTCGTCCATGCCTTCACCAGTGTACCAGTGCAAGAAGGCCTTGCGACGGAACATGGCCGCAAACTGGTCGCCGACGCGCTTGAAAATGTCCTGCACGGCCGTCGAGTTACCGACAAAGGTACCCGACATCTTGAGACCCTTGGGCGGCACCGAGCACAGAGACGTTTGCACGTTGTTGGGGATCCAATCAACAAAGTAGGCAGAGTTGCGGTTCTGCACCTTGCGCATCTGCTCCTCGACTTCCTTACCGGCGACATTGCCTCGGAAAATGGCCGAGCAGGTAAGGAAGCGACCGTTGCGGAAGTCCGAGTCAGCCATCATGTTGCGCGGGTCAAGCATCTGCTGCGTAAGGTCTGGCACGGAAATGCTGCGGAAGGCGTGCGCGCCACGGCTGGTCAGGGGAGCGAAGCCGACGAGGAAGAAGTGAAGACGCGGGAACGGAACCTAGTGGGTGATGTCAGCCGCATAAAAAAAAAGACAAGTCATGACGAATAGTACTTACCAAGTTGACACACATCTTGCGCAGATCCGAGTTGAGCTGGCCGGGGAAGCGCAGCGAGGTGGAAATGCCAGACATGACGTGGGAGATCAAGTGGTTGAGGTCTCCGTTGGTCGGGTTGGACAGCTTCAGGCCGCGCTTGCAGATATCGTCCAGCGCCTGGTTATCGATACAAAAGGTAGAGTCTGCATTTTCCACCAGCTGGTGCATGGACAGGGTAGTATTGTAAGGCTCGACGACGGTGTCGGATGTGCGAGAGGGCAGGACACTGAAGGTGGCCAGCATACGATCGGGAAACTCTGCACAGCAAATTGCGTTAGCTCCAAGTTATGCCGAGACGTGCAATCCGCAGATATTACTTACCTTCTCTGATCTTGGACAGCAGCAGGGTACCCATTCCGGAGCCAGTACCACCACCCAGGGAGTGTGCAAGCTGGAATCCAGACAGGCAGTCACAGGCCTCGGACTCGCGGCGAACAACGTCAATGACCTCCTCAATCAACTCAGCACCCTCGGTGTAGTGGCCCTTTGCCCAGTTGTTGGCGGCAGAAGACTGGCCATTGATAAAGTTGTCGGGTCGGAACAGCTGGCCCAAGGGTCCTGCCCGCACAGCGTCCATGGTGGCAGGCTCGAGATCGACGAGGACGGCACGCGGGACATATTTCTTGTTGCCGATTTCGTTCAGGTAGACGTCAGCGCGAGCGGTCTGCTCGGGGTTTTCGCCGCGGTAGCTATCAAGCAGTTGATGAATGTGTTAGCTCATTGCAAACCAGCCAGCAGAGTTCCGAAAAGGAAGCCAAATACGTACATGCCATCGTGGTCAATTCCATGCTCGCCGAGGATGGTCTGCCAGAACGCGGTACCGACTTGGTTGCCCTGTGGCCATCAGGTTAGCGGCAGCTTCGCAGCGTCGTCTTGATATCAATTGTACTTACGCATTGGCCGATTTGAACGTGCACCTATTTCAATGGCAACAGTTGTGCGTTAGCTCTCATGCAAACACGGATCGACGGGGGAGGGGGCTTGGGGCTAGACGCAGGTTAAATGACGCCATGGCACAGCAACTCACAATCTCAGGCATGGCTTGTAGAATATCGGCAGCTCAAAGCTGGCGCGGCGCGTAGTGAAGATGGAGAAAATTAATGTCGAGAACGATGCAAAGGCAAATTGATGATGCCGTGCGAGAGAAGCAAAGAGAGGGGGTGGTTTCCGGAGAGAGAAAGGTTGTTGTTTTTGAACCGTGACGGAGTACCATCTGAACTGTGGCTACAACAGGCGCGGTGTAGGTAGCTTTTAGGTGGGCAGGCAGCTTACCTAGCATTACCTTGGTACTAGGTAGTAGAGGTTAGTAGTAGTAAGGTAGCCAGACAGACATCTCCAAGACCATTATAGTGGAGCTCCTTTCACCAGTGGTGGCACACAAAAGCCCCGTGCTTGCTCGCTGGCGGGCAGCTCAGGAGCTCTGTAATTTGGTAGCCTGGGCCCGTCCTTTTGGTCGTGTCCCGGACAACTGAGGAGCATAAGGCGGGGGGTTCAGTGCATCACCGGCTCTAGGCAGCATTATAATGATGGATTGATTGATTGTTCCTTTTGTTTACTCTTTTTGGGGTAAGAAACAAAACAGGACAACTTAGGCAGCCATTTCCGCCATGCTCGGATGCCTCGATGAACCTGCAGGGACGGGTGATTCGAGTCTTTTCCCATGAGTAGCTGTTGGCATCCACGGAAGCGGCACCGAGCATTTATGATGTGAGCTTCAGGAACCATGGAACTGATACACAACTACTTCGGAGTATAGCGCCTTGAATAAATGCGCATAGTTTTAGCACCTGCTCCCCTAATCTCACCGTCACCCGTGACCCCATCACAATCCTACATCAACCCCTCTGCCTCCCAACTCAAAACCTCCCACGTCCCATCGCGCCAACCTAATCCCGCTCATTCTTCACACATCACACTCCTTTCAGCGTATCTAGCGCAGTAACCCAGTATAAACCCAAATGGACTTGCACTGGCTGATTAGTGATGACCGAGTCGCATGCTCCCTGCCGTTGCCAGGCCAGGCAGCAGTCCAAAGAACTTTTTTGCAGACGAGGTAAAATATAATCGCGTGCATAACGTGCTAGGCTGCAATATACAGCAGTAGATGATAACTCCCGTCCATGTCTGCACCTCACAGACACCTCCCCTGCACTGATGCCCAACGGCTGCGTTGTAATCCTAGGCTTCCATCATAATATAAACCTCACCTGCCCAATGCCTAAGGAATGTATCCTGCAGCCACCGCAGCAGATCGCGGAAGAGCCTGCAATAATCAGAGACACTTCTTTAACAATCTTTCTCACGTAGCATTTGGTTATTAAAGATGGTACGAAAGCTGGCACTTAGCCAGGGAAATGCAAACCTTGATTTAACGCCTTCCCGTCTCTATCCTCCTCTTATCTCTGAATTATCATCCCTAGCGTGCCTCTGCAAACACAGACCGCAAACAAATAAATTAAAAAGACATACAAGACAAGTCAAACAAACAAGCTGCCTCCAATTCTTCTCAAAAGCAACAAAAAATACAAGCCGAATGCCAAAAATCAAACAATCAAATTTTCAAAGCCCATCGATTTCAATCCCTGCAGCCAGCTAATCCCCCCTTCGCCTGCTCCGCCCGAGCTCCCAGTGTCCTGCATCTCCCAGCTTGCTTTGAGCATTTCAATCGCAGAAAAGATGTAGCCCCAAGGGCAAATGTTCCAAATGGCCATCAGCCTCGTCAGTGTCCAGGCCCTTTTTTCTGCATTTCTCGTTTCGGCGCCCGCAATAAAGGTTGGCCAGGATGTTGCCTTGAAATACGGGTCGTTTTCTGAAATCCGGCCCAAATGGCTCAATATGTCATTGACCAACAGGGTCGTGTCAACGGGCCGCACTGCTCGCGCTAGTGGGAGTGCTTGCAAGATGTAGAGACAGGCCGCTGATCGGTGCGCCGAAGCGACGTGCATGCGACTCTCAATATCTGCGACATTCGACACTCGCTGTAGCTGCTTCGCCCAGTTTGGGATGTCAAACTCGAGCGCTTGATCAATTAAAGCAAGCGCCTCGTCTGCCGCCGACAGTGTCCAGTCCGTGCAGGGCGTATCGTAAGAGAGCTGAGAGGCTACCAAGATGATTTGGAGAATCTCAGGCGGGCACGACAAGTAGCTGTTGACCTCGACACGCTTCATCACTGGCAGAAGCTCAAACGCATAGTGGGCAATTCGTGCCGCCAAAGGCCCAGACGTTAGTGTCGAGCCGAGAATGTGGTATCTGCCACTCCATTGTTAAAGAAGTTTCGTCACTCGCCTCTGGCCAAGCACTTACATGAAGCAATCAGCAATCACACAGTCTCGCAACATCTGATTAGAAGTGTCTTTCAACTGGTTTGCCGTTAAGAGCGCCAGGATGTTGCTGGCCCCTGCGAGATGGGCTTGCCAGCTTTTCCCGTCATGCTTTTCGATGTCGATCAGGTCAAACTTGATGAAGAAGTGCATTGAAGCCAGTGCCACCTCACTTCCGGCGGGGTCTAATGCATCCAAGGTCCCCCGCAGGTAGCCCATCGCTTTTTGCTTCGATGTCAATGCATCAATGACCGCTTGACGGGATACGAGATTCTTGGACCGAAGTTGGTGTAGGTAGCCGCCTGGATCGGACAAGCCGGTGGGGATGGCAGTAATGGGACTGAACAAGTTAGCCCAGTGCAGGGCCGATGTAGCAACAAGTATATGCAGCAGCAACGGATGCTTCCTCGTAAGCGGGATAAGTTGGCGAAACGGGTTTTGTCCTGGGGTATCGCGGGCCACCAGGTCTTGGCATACACGGTCGGCAACTTGGTCACACCTGTTAGCTTGTCCGTCTTATCGGGCTGACTGCAGATGTAAAAGCTGTCTTGGTGTAAGTGACTTACAGTGGGCCAGGTAGCGCCTGGAGTTTTGGTCCAGGTCCTGAAAGACAGGGTCAGTCAAATGGCCCGCGGGCGAAGGGTCCTGGTGCGTCTGTGAAGATGGCGGTGTACCCTGAGGCGTGGCAGCTGACAGGGTCTCAGCGTCTCTGTCGGATTGTGTTCGGAGGTGTTTGCGGGCTGCACCATCGTGAGCGTGTGAGGGTGGTGGTGCTGGTGGAGGTGGCGGTGGCCGACCGTCGTGGGCGGTTTGCAGGGGTGGGCCACCGTGGAGCACCAAGCGTTTGTGACCCGCAACACCATGATATTGGTCGGCAGGGGCCCTTCGGGTGGATGACGATGGCTTCATGTTTCCGTCGCTATCCATGGCTTGGGTCCAGACAAAGACTTTTCCGTAACCAAGGCATTCCTGGCCGGAAATCAAGCACTTGTTGCATGATGGCCATGAGCGATCACATCGAAGGCGTCGACGGCGGCAGTTGTGGCAGGGCTTGTTGTTGGTCGGCATAAGCCACGAGAGGGCCGTTTGGTCACGGCGTCGGCGGTACGAGCTGAGCGAAGAGACGCAGGCGGTCTTTGGCGGTACAAGAGGGGTAGACGGGTGCGAGCGGCTAGCTGAGGCGCAAAAGGCACGGCAGAGAGCGAAAGCTCAACACGGGCGCCGTTTACTTTGTTGGGTCCCAAGCCGGCATGGTTGATTTGGTCGTCTGGCAGTGGATTTCTTCTGGCGATGGAATGAAGCAGTCTGCACTGCAAAGAGAAAAGGTCAAGTAATCAATATTAAAAAAAGACTGATGATGACGGAGGCAAGAGAAGTCTATTGCGTCAAGCTTGCGTGCATGTGGTGGCAGGAGATGAGAACCAAGGAATAGGCATAGAATAGAAGAAGAAAAAAAAACCTGGCAACGTTGCTTAATCACTACCTACCTACCTAAGCTAGTGCCAAGGTAGGGTACTAGGTAGGTAGAGCGACCAAGTCAAACCTGGGAGCAATGGGCTGCGTCGGCTGGACCTCGTGATGGTGCCACCCGAAGAGCTGTGGAAGCAGCTACACCCCAAGCCTTCCCTCTCTCGCCAAGGTGGTGAAGATCCTCGACCAAAGCGAACAAGTCAAGCAGCCATAGTTTCCTACAAACGAAGCGTCGATGGCGCACCCGCTCTTCGGCGTGCCCGCAGATGTCCAACCCTCTCATCGCCTCTGTTGGCGTGTACTACGTTCTACTACTCGTACAGCATCCCATCCATGCATCTCTGTCTCGTACCGCACATGGACGCAAAGACGGTTTGCCCGCTCTCTGTACGCACGTCCCGTATCTGTTATACCGCTGTACGAGTGAGTGCGTAATATCACGGACGCGACGCTCCTGATGATCAGGGACTGTGCTGCACTGGGGGCAACGTGGGCTGCTCGTTCGCCCACCCGCGTTCATTATTTCCATCCTTTTGCGCATCCGCTGTGTCATGGCTCCAGCACAGATATCGTCAAGTGGACTCCCTCATCAGAGCCCGACGAGAAAGATAAGGAACAGTCGCATCGCTCCTCGGCCCCTCCCCCTTCTTTCTCATCCCTTCTTAGCAGGTCTCACGGCTCCTCTGCCGGTCTTTTCAGGTCTCGAATCGCATCTGTCCGGGGTGCTCGACGCTGACGAGCCCAACCAAACCTATAAGACCCTCACTTGGATGGAGACGTCTCCATTCCGAGAATGCACTTCTCAAGCTCCCCGCGGCTGACTGGAGGATGTCGCTCCGGCTCCCGCAGCTCCCCGAGGAGGCGCAGAGCTAAATATTACCCGAGCGTTACATTCTACTTTCTCCTACATGAAGACGTACGAGTAGTATGTTTAGTGATGGCATACCGAAAAGGTGTCAAGAGTCGTTTCCTCTGAATCTCCCCCTTAACCCCGCCATAGCCCGGGTCTGCGAGCTTCGCCCATCTGTATACAGCACAGCCCGTACGACGCCGACGCAAGGAGCACATGACGGCATGAAAAATGCGCTGTCGAATATTGACGAAAGGCTCCAGCATGTCAAGCACGCCTCTTTTCAGGCGCTCGCAGCTTAATCAAGTTGTGGATTCTCCCCGTCGACCTGCACATCAGCGTCTTGCCTAGTTCCTTCTTCTCTGTTTTCCCAACATCAATGGAATATCCAACTTGTCACAGTTGATGGCGTTGACCCCATCAACGGAACATTTTAGGAACAAATCCTTGCATCCGATGCACAGCGCTTGTGCAAGACTAGTGCTTCGGGCTAGGCCAGCCGATGGAGCCAGAAGCGCCCAAAAAGCTTGTACGCCAAGGGCGCCGATGTCGTCCAGACAAACGCAACACTGTCTCCCAATCAGGAAATCAACTGTGTTTTGGCGCCAAACCCAAATAGAAGAGCCAGCCAAGCAGAAGCCACAGGCGCACACACACATGTGTCGAATTACGACGCACGCGCATGACGCACACACACACACACCATGTTTCATTGCCTACCCAATGTACGCAATGTCAAGCTCCCGGTAGGTTCTGGGTCTATGGCTAAAGGCCTTCTTGCGGGCTCTACATCTGCCAATGCCGTCATGCGTAGATCGACTTGTGTGATGGTTACGCCCTTGGCGATCTGTCTCGCCGTCGCGAATCGGCATTCCTCGATTTAAAGTTTCCACAAGTATCGGTCATGGCGGCAAGCCAAGTCATCACGCATCCCCATTGGCAGACATCACTAGCTTGGTACCTGACCAGAATGCCGGTGTAAAACCTTCCTATTATTCAAACTCAGCGCTATCCTACCGTCATTTGCCTCGAGAATGCCAGTCTCGAGCCACTTAGCTTTCTTGTTCCTAGGTTTTGCCCTGGTAGATGATTGAGTTTGCTTCTATTTTTGCTGGTGACCCTCCAGATCTGGAGACCTTCTCTACATTCCGGATCTGCGGCCCTCTCTACAGTCCTGGATGTCCCAGCGTTCGTTGCATTTGCCGCAGATCCCACATAGCACCTGATGGACATGGCGACTGTGACGGAGGTGTCGCAGATGTTGTACTCAGAGACTCTGTCGCTTTCCGGAACTCGCACGTAGTCTTTTCGTATAAATGAGTGTTACACCCACGCTCTTTTGTATATTTTGTGTAGTAAATCCTTTCCATTCTATTTACTGAACCATCTAAACGGCCTTGGACTCGTGCTTTTTGGTGTTGTTGTCCAGCTTGACGTTTGCAATGGCCGCTGTAAATGAAGACGTACCACCCCCATCTCCCATCCAATTTGATGAAGAAGCAAAGTCCGAAGCTGTGGACGTACACAAGCTGGGAAGATGTCGCCCAGCAATCTTTGCGTCGACATGGAAAGAAGTCGCCTTTGTCGCGTCCATGCTCGGCTCACTAGCCATGGCTGTGAGTACTGTATTCTCTATCGTCACAAATGAACTCTGGGGCTAATATGCCCTTGCCCCAGGACTTTATCATTAGCGGCTTTCAAGTTGTCCTTCCATTCCTCGTCGAGCCCCTCAACATCCCTCACGAGTCACAAACCTGGCCATCGTCCGCCCTCACCCTCGTAGCCGGTGCCACCCTGTTTCCTCTAGGGCGTCTGGCCGACATGTACGGCGGCTATATTGTATTCAACGGTGGTTTACTCTGGTTTGCACTCTGGACCATCATAGCGGGATTTGCAAACAGTTTCACAGTCATTGTCATATGTCGTGCCATGGAGGGCTTTGGGGCTGCCGCCTTTCTTCCAGCGGGTATATCCATACTTGGCAAAATCTACAGGCCGGGACCTAGAAAGAATATCGTCTTTAGTCTTTACGGGGCCCTCTGTCCGTTGGGCTTCTGGACTGGCATCATGACTGGCGGGCTAACACAAGAGTTGCTGTCATGGAGATGGTACTTTTGGATCGGAGGCATGCTTTCGGGGTTGTTTTGTGTTGGCTCACTTCTGACTGCCCCCCGAGACTACGAGGAGGCCCGCAAGATGAACGTCAGGATGGATTGGTGGGGCCTGGCCACGACTGTCCCTGGCATTCTTCTCGTCGTGTATGCCGTTACTGACAGCTCGCATGCCCCTGGCGGCTGGGCATCGCCACGGATTCTTGTCCCCTTGCTGCTTGGTCTCATTTTTGTCGCCGCTGCTGTGTACGTTGAGGGCTGGGTGTCTAGCTGTCCGCTCATACCTGGTGACATTTTCCATGTCAAGTATATGAAGAGGATGCTGGCGTGTCTCTGTCTTGCATGGGGCGTCTTTGCCATTTACCTCTACTACTCCAATTTTTAGTACGTTGAACAACACATTTACAGCAAAACACTTACAAATTCTAACTACCTTTAACAGCATCGAAAGGATCCTGGGCAAGTCGGCTCTCACAACGGCCATTTGGTTTACCCCATGGGCAATCGGCGGTTTATTCATGGCAACTACAAACGGCCTCCTGCTGCATATCCTTCCTGGTCGCGTTTTACTCATATTTGCTGCAATGTCCAAGATGTTGGCGGTTTTATTCTTTGCACTCATGCCAGATGAACCTTCTTACTGGGCTTGGATTCTCCCGGCCATGCTTGCTGAAGCGGCCTGCGTCGACGTGCTGTGGACTGTGAGCAATGTATATCTTACAACGTGCCTGCCTCGTCACAGGCAAGGGCTTGCTGGTGCTTTGGTCACTGTCACACTGTTCTTGGGAGGGGCAATATTTTTGGCAGTTGCGAGTGTTGCAAGAAGCCAATTTGTCAAGATGGAGTATGATTTGAAGGCGCAGTATAAAGGAATGTTTTGGATTGGTGTTGGTGTTGCGGGCGTTGCATTAGTTATGTGCGTTTTTATCAAGTTGGAGAAAGCCGGGTGTGCTCTTACTGTTGATGAGATGGCTGTGCAAAAAGAAGAAGATGAGACTGCTGGGCAGGTGTCAGAGTTGCAAGATCCGCGGATTAGCATTCAGTTGGTTGAAGATGTGGAAAAGGATGAGGTTTTTGTTGAGACGGCTGACGACGTGCCGTCGAGTAGCGACGAAAATGGTGCATTGTAGAGCATAGAGCGTGTTAAAATAGTTAAATCTCTCTCAATATTATCAATTGATTCAATGTTTATTATAGTACTTATTGTCGAATTACTCTTCTCTCAATGTAAGCAACCGCAGTACGTTTTCACGAGAAAGCGACATCTAGGCGTAGATATGAACCAACAGGAGCAATTGCACTAACTACTAAAATAAAGCAATTCAAGCTAAACAGACAAATCACGTTAGTGAAAGACATTAAATAGTGGAAATAATGAAGCAAATGTAACTAATACGCTCCCACCCATGCCTGGTGGAGTCAGGGCCCCCTGTCAAGACGCACAGTTCTCATATTCACAGACAGTTATATACACTTATATAAATTCGCATAAATATTTAAAGAACCAATTTAAGACCTGATTCAACTGTTTGGTCAATGAAGTATAAATATAACAGAAAAAAACTTAAGATGCTCATAACCTAGAGTTATATAACGCCAAGTAGTCACCCACACCGGCATGTGGGGATGTGACCCAAAAAAAAAAACTCCTTAGAAAATACTAAAAATATCACAAAAAAAAATTATACATTGTTGAAATTGCTCCCTGCTGGAGTTGAACCAGCGACCTCGTGATAACACTAGTTGTATACTAGTCACGCGCTCTACCACTGAGCTAAGAGAGCTGAAGTGTTCGTTGGAGCGGGGACCGGCGTATTGACACTCAAGAAGACGGTGTGTTACTTTCGTAGCATAATTCAAGGCAATCTCGATGTATGGTGCATGCATCAACATTTATGATAGTCCCTCAATATATGTGTTTTCTGTTGCCCACTGTAATTTCCTTTAACGCGCCCGGGAAACCGTGGGCTTCTAGACTGACTCTCAAACATAACTTGGTCGGAATGCAGCATGGTGTAATCCGTCCCTTTTGAGCAAATTTGCAAGCTTGAACGGTACTTCCGGCATTGTTCTTACGTCAGGCTTCGGGTTATGGATGCATATATGAGAAGTGCGTATGTCCTCTCGACCATTCCGTTTGAAATTGAGCGTTTTACGAAGATGCAGCTATTTTGAGTAACAAGGTGTGATATGGTCCTGCCGCTTTTATGCTTTCAAGGATTTGAGTAGTTAAATTTAATGATGCAGCTTAGTTCTGCTGCTCTGTTGATTTCGGAGAGCTGTCAACATGATTCTATCAGTTCACGCCCACTTTTAGCTATACACGATAAATACCGATAAGAAGTCTCGAAAATGCAAGTGTACCAAACTTTAAATTAAAGATCGGCTATTAATTCGGTGTAAACTTTGTATGTTACATTACCAAGCGGAGACCTCGGCACTTATTCACGTACACGAAGAACAGCACCATCCCAAAACTTCGGTCGAAAGGACCAAACAAAACCCCGATAAAGTCGGTCACATTCTCCCTCCTGTATAGCGTGTGGCTGAGGACTAGGTTGGGCTTTACAAGTGTTCAAGCCCACAGTACCCCGCAAAGTGGCTTGATCTGCGAAAGACAGGCATTGCCTTCATCTACGAAGTAATACGATAATTAAATGAGCAGTTTTCCGCTGCATAGTATCGCCGCCCCCCGCCATTGAACACGCCCGTGAGTGGATGTTTTATTTTACTGACGATATAACAAGCCTAACATATGAACCTTATTAACCACGCTGCTTAGACGGTACAACCAGATGTTTTCTGGTGTCTGTTTCTGGTACGTGCGGGTGACTGACGGTGGAACTTCCCGAAGCGGCAGTTGACAAGAATGGTGGAGCTTGTCTTCCGTTTCCCCAGAAGCCAAGAAGATAATACTATGGAACTTCGTGCATACATATAGAACGGGGACAAATAATTCATCGGATAATTTATTATAGGCCATAAGTTAGTTCGCATCAAGGTAAAAAAAAAATGTCACGTCGCGTGCTGTTAAAGCGACATATAGATACATATTCAGGCCCGGTATTTCGCCGCTGCGGACGTCCAAGGTTACAGTAGGCGTAGGAAATCTCGTGCCTTCAAAGTCATGCTCATGCCATACGCCGTAGTCAAAATGGACGGCCCGATGTAAGAAAGATACTATATAAAGATCGCTCTAGATGGCGCACAAGGACACTGAGCAACGGCAATCTATCCAGATATGGGTTAGTAGGGTGGGATCGGTCGATACTAGCTGACTTCAAGAATCTCAACTCTACGCCGGAGATGGAAGGTAGCTGGGAACGCCAAGTCCAACCCCGCGTCCTCAGAATTGAGCCTCGGTTTGTCCATATATTAAATACGTCTTTTGCTGTGTTCAGGTCAATCCAATGCTAGCTAGCTTCACCAGTATTACCTGTTCTTTACTATACTGCCTATCGTTGAATCTATCATAATGATGCTGCCTCAGTTTACTTTCACCGTGCTGGCGTCAGCAGCTGTAGCTTCAGGTTACAAGCTCAACTCGCGCGAGAAAGCCTTGGATACTGCCAACTGTCCATCATACAGTACGTCTGGGCAACACTCTTCCCAAGTAAAGCTCTCACTAATTCTTCTATGAAGCATTAATCAATGCTCGCGGAACAGGTGAACCTCAAGGGGAATCCTCCGGTTTTAAGATCATGAACGCAAATGTTATCGAACGCCTACCAGGAGGAAAAAGAGTGCGTGTAAAGACCAGCTCTCTCTGTAATAACTGCTAAAACAAAATGCCAGTATAATGTCGAATATCCTGCATCCTTGGACCAAAACAGCGAGCCGGGAACGCGAGACGTGCGTTTCGCATCTCTCAGTTTATGACTTACACTAACTTGATTTGCAGGTCATCGAGTATATCACCACTACCCTTTCCACGAGCCCTTCAGAGTGCTTTATACTCGAAGGCTACTCGCAGGGGGCCACGGTTGTTGTTGACGCCCTTCGAAGCTTGACCGGCGCAAGTTTCGATGCTGTTAAAGGGGTATTCCTCGTTGGAAGCCCGAGGCATAAGCCAGGTCTCGAGTGCAATGTTGACATCGACGGAGGCGATACGACGAAGAACGCGAAAGGTATTTTTGCAAACTCTAGGAACGGTATTCCCGATAACTGGGTTTCTAAGTCACTCGATGTCTGCCACTTTGTATGTTTAATCCCGAAATGCTCATCTAATAGACCGTGGCTAACCATAGACTAGGGAGATGGGGTTTGTGACAGAGAACATGGATTCGGCACAACACCCCAACACTTTGTATACCCGAATGACCAGGGTGTGCAGGATATGGGCGCTGCATTTGTAATGGAACAGTTGGTCTCTAACTAAGCTACTTAACATGTCAAGTCAATCAATTTTGAGTGAATCGGACCGGGAACAGTGTCATGGATGCTAGCTGCCTCCAAATTTTCACGCCTTTCTAGCTTGAGCCACATTAGGATGATATTTAGTGAAGAAGGAGCCGCAATTACTCTAAAGGTATTTCGTGTCGTCAACTGTAAAACCCTAATGGCTTAATACACACTCAAACAGTCTGTTGCTTTTCTCTATCTTCAATCTCTTGTCCACCAATAGACATGTCGTCGTCTGGTACCTTGTCTTGATCATACTGCACCCGCACAGAATCGGCGTCTGCACCAACCTCAAGCCATACACTGCTAGTCGCGGGAACTGGAAAGAACTTGCACAAGCTCCAGTATACTCCAATGGACACGCCAAGACCAGCAAAGTAATTGACCTGGAAAATATAGTTAGCGGCTTCGGGTACCTTTGCGCCGACGGCTCCCGCAAAGCCAGTGACGTTGACCAGAATGCCTGCAACGTAAGCAGCATAGGCGCGCCAATGGACCCCGTAAGAGTAGTAGTATGGCCCAGTCTTCCGAGCATTGTACAAGTCTTTCACTGACAGGTATCCACGTCGCACAAAGTAATAATCTGCAATGACGACTCCGGTAATGGAGCTAAGGAATACGCTATACGCAGAAAGGTATGTAGTAAACTTGTTGGAATCGGCGAGGAAGTTGTAAGGGCACATTGCCAAGGCGGCACAAGCGCAAATATAACCGCCGCGGCGAATGTCAATGTATCGTGGGACGAGAGCGGCAAGACCCGTGCCCGCAGAGACAGAGTTGGCGGCAATATTGCTACCCAGCTGCGCAAAAGCAAGGGCAAAAGCAATCATAAAGACACCGAACCGCTGCGCAGAGCCGCCGTCTTCCATGAACTTGCCGAGAAGATCAATTGGGTTCCAGACAGATACGCCGTAAATGACTGCCGACGATGACGACACTAGGATACCAAAGAGCGAGGTAATAGCGAAACTGGTAGGGATGATGATGAGCTGCGGCCATGTTGCGTGGCTCGGCTTTCGAGCAAATCGGGTAAAGTCGCTTGCATTGGCAATGAGCGTGGCAAAGTTGGCGATGGACGACATGATGCCCTTGACAAACTCCCAGGCCAAGTCGGTGCCGTGGACAGTGTTGGGCTGGCTGATGATGGGGCCGACGCCCTTTGCTCGAACAATGGCCCAGATGAGGAATGCGAGTGCAGCTGCTGGAGCAATAAACGCCTTGACTGTGAAGAGATGGCGGATTTTGTGGACGGGATACCACAGAGCTGGGAGGGAACAGATCCAAAAAATGACAAAAGACACATATTCGGGCGTGTTGGTAGCAGTTGTCCCAAACGAGCCTGGCATTTTGTCCTTGTCCCATGACTTCCAGATTGCGCGTATCATGAGATATACGCACTGTCCACCGATGTATGACAAGACTCCGTACCATACACAAGCTAGTTTAACCCAAGCACATTGTATTAGTTGATGGTTCTATAAGAGCCAGGGATTACCGCAATTTGGGCGCAAAACTTACCCATGGCAGCACGGTTGAACACCGGCCATGTGCTTCCCCAGATACCAAAGGACGCTCTGCTCAACGCCGGAAAACTGAGATGGTAGATGGCACCAACACGACCAGAGATGATGATGAAGATGGCAGAAATTCCATAGCCAATCCAGACGCAAAGCCAAGCTTGCCACCACGAAAGCCCGCCAGCAATCATG
The DNA here is from genome assembly GCA_023628775.1 of Lecanicillium sp. S3808. Taxonomy (NCBI): domain Eukaryota; kingdom Fungi; phylum Ascomycota; class Sordariomycetes; order Hypocreales; family Cordycipitaceae; genus Lecanicillium; species Lecanicillium sp. S3808. Next base: position 429,255 of record JAMAJY010000005.1, on the reverse strand, counting down.
GACGAGGAAATCATCCAGGTGCTAATGTTGACGCTGTCTGCGATCCAGAAACCGACATAGTTCCAGGCGCCCCATTGTCTTCTCTCTTTTTCGACGGGCTTGAGATCTAGATTGTAGAGCTGCTCATGGGGCAAAAGATAGACAAATCTCGTGTCAGCGAATGTTGCTTTGTTTGGTAGCGGTTATACTGCCAAAGCAATCTGCATGCTTCTTGGCATGTGTTTGGAGAGGGCTGTTTCGCACCATGAGCTGCGCCGAGGTGAGGCCCGGCTCTGTCTCGACGGCGAGCTTGTTGCTCCAGTATTTCAGGTGGCCCATTGCCATTGTTGCGGGTGTCGTGAGCGAGATGTCCTGATTGTTTGGGTTTTGGACTTGTTGTAGTATCAGATGTATCGTCTGGAGGCAGGCTATGTGGGAGACGTCGTGTAGTCTCACTTGAAGAAATAGAGGGACGAAGTAAAGGGCATGGCCATTCAAGGTGTAAACTCTTCTAAATTGTATATTCTTTTTCTAACAAAAGTAGGTACAACTTGTCGTACTAGAAAAGCATGATAATACTTGACGTGCAGGACTTTGGGATTATTCTGCCAGCATAGAAACATAAGGAGGACTACACCGGTCCTTATATATTACGCCTTGAGAGGGGAAAACAGGACAAGGGGATGTCTCGGGATCAGACCGTCACTAGCTTATGGAGCCTTTGAGAAGGCGATTGTCGTTTCCGCAACGGTCTTGCCGCGGCGGTTTCCGACTAATCAAGACACGAAAAGTGGCAGCAGCAGAAATGCCGAACATGTGGCAGGCAAAGTGATAGCCACCAGGCCAACCAAAGTAGATGATACCTCGTCCTCGGAATGCCTATCTTCTGGGGGCTAGTCAAAAACCGGGGACAGGACGATTACTCGAATAGTTAATAGTGATAACGCCGACTTTGGTTGGAGAGCCCGTCGCAACGTCGCCCAATCACAAGCGGTGGGGGCCTTGTAAATGTAGAATTGCTCAATTGGCTGACCGGAACGGATCCATGCGTGCGCCTTACGGGCCGACGTCGGGGCAGAGGGTCACGGCGATAAAGGTGCTGCGTTGTGGTTTGATGCAAGTCTATGATAAGAAGGGCGCGGATTCATTCCACTCAGTTGATCGGAGTGAATGGAAACTTGCAAGGCCTAAGAGACGCAGTGTTTGGACTCGCCAGTATCAACACAGTGAGAATGGTTTTATTCCAGACCATGCAACTTGTTTCCGACTTGGACGGAAGGAAGCCTGCCCCCGTTCTATGCGAGATGGATGTGTGGGGGAGACGAGCTAGTTTCGTGCAAGGTAACAGTCAAGGATGCAACTGTGAGGGGCAGGCGTCATGATCTGCTTGGGAAGCATGACAGGTTCTGGAGAAACGCGGGGGAAATGGCAAAGAAGCAGGCCAATTCGGTGTCTGTGGGCTCAAAATGTACTGTTTATGATAATTAAACAGGATAAATGTTGTTGTCTGGCACCAACACTGTCAGCAGATTTATTGAACATTACAAGTACATGAACGGTAGTAAGACACATCGCGACCAAACCATGTCGGATGGACTGACCACTTGGATTTCTTCTCACATTCAGAATGGGCAGGAATTTCACTTACTGAGTGACCCCCAAAGAACGCCTCTCGGGTTCAAAGTACCAATTACTTGGAGACGGCAGCAAAAGAAACTCAGTAGGCGTGGCGCAAGTTGGGGCGGAATGGCACATCCGGCCAAGGTGGCGGTAGTCGAGAGCCGGGGTAACGCGGGGTAGGAGCGCAGGAGCAGGGATGCGGTCAATCTATTGAGTTATTATTTCTCGATTACATCGAGTCATGGCTTTCTCGGCATACGGCTATTGGCCTAGCCAGTCAGATAAAGATCTGGGGGTCAAGTAGCAGTGACGTACTTTCGGCCATGTGCGATATGAAGGCTGCGTAGGGGATGGCTTCAAGGTTGTTTCTGGCAAAGTCTGGTGAACATAGGCCTACGACTCTCGAGTGCTAATCTGATTTTCGGCAGTTGCACGAAAAGACTCACTTGAACGCATGACGGGGGGTTTCTTGTACGTTCGGAGCCACGCAATTGTCCTGTATAATACCTTTCTGGTGTTCACTTTCATCACCACGTCGTGTGATGCCGTATCGCTGGACGTCATTAACAGACCCCGAATTTCGTCTTCCCAACCTCGTTTTGTCTGCGGAAAAACGCCAAAGACAAAGAAGCCCCCTCATAGCTAGGCATATATCGTTTCGGCATATGCTTTGTCATCAAATTGCCACATGTAGTTCACAATCGGCTGTAGACATCAAACACTTGCTGCTACCCTGTACCAGAATCATCCAAATGTGTGCGTCGCTCTCACCTGCCCCGCGTTGGGCAAGAACCTACCCCTGTCTGGATAGCTCCTCCCTCAGCAGTGCTTGCAAGTTCACTGGCCGACGCCTGCCATGACCGCCTTTCTTCACGCGTCACAGAAAACAAAGTCCTCCATCCCACTTTTTCGGTCCCCTCCATTCATCAAGCTATCCCTCACTGCAGAGCGAAGCTTGGCCAGGAGAAAATCATCCTCCAAACCGTACAGCTGCTGGTCATTTCCGGGACCCGCGTTATCTTTTGTTAGATTTCGTTTGTTTTCTCTCTATTGTCCTTTCTCTCATCCTATGCCGACTTTCCGGCTACCTACGATTATCGCGTCGACTGTTCCCTCATCTATCCTCTCCCTACCGCCGTCACAATGGAGGACCAACTAGCTCAAGTCCTCTCCAATACGCTACAGCCCTCGGCCGAGCCGCGTATGCAGGCTGAGCTAGAGCTCAAGCAGATTCAGGCAAACCCGGCCTACCCCGTTTCGCTTGCCAAGATTGCCGGTCACGCATCCATCGAGACCAATATTCGTCAGGCAGCTCTGAGTGCGCTGCGACAATTTATCGAGAACAATTGGGCTGCTGATGAGCCCGGCGCCGACCCGCCAATCCCCATTGCCGATGAAGCTCGCGACATTTTGCGACAGTCTCTGCTCGATCTGGCATTGAGCCCAGAGGATGATCGCAAGGCCAAGATTGCTGCCAGGTAAGCTCAAAACAGCCTCGTCCCCTTTGCTGAGCTGTGTGTGCTCTACCCATTGAGTTGGGCCGTTGTGATACCAGTACAGCTGACACGTCCCCTTTCTTTCTTCACTATCTAGCTACGCTGTCGGTAAAATTGCTATTCACGACTTCCCCGATAATTGGCCGACTCTTTTGCCTACCGTGTTGGGCGCCATCCCCAATGGCAACGACTCACAGCTCCACGGTGCTCTCCGTGTCCTCGGTGATCTTGTTGAGGAGAGCCTGAGCGAGGACCAGTTCTTTACCATGGCTAGAGACATTGCCCGCACCTTGACCCAGGTCGCCATCAACGAGGGCCGAAAGCCCATGCTTCGTTCTCTTGCCATCTCCGTCTTCCGAGGGTGCTTCGATCTGATGAATATGGTCAAAGAAGATCACGCCAAGGAAGTAAAGGCGTTTGCCGAAGAGCTTCTCAAGGAATGGAACCCCTTTTTTACAAGTGTCCTCAAGACTCGCCTCCCCGAGGCTGACCTGAGTGACGGAAACCAACCCGACTCGTGGAACAGCATCGTTTCCCTCAAACTGCAAGTTGTCAAGACGCTGCTGCGCATTCGCCGCGTCTTCCCCAACCTGCTTCTGCCCCAGAGCACCACCTTCTTCACCGCTGTATGGGAAGAGCTCACAGCACTTCTTCCTTTCTATGAACAGCTGTACATCCACAATGAAGCGCAGGCCCGACTGGAAGACTCCGACGGTATAGCGTACACACTCGACTTCCTCGTTCTTGAGGAACTAGACTTCCTTAACCAGTGCTTCCGCGCCCCACCCGTTCAGGCAGAACTCGATTCTCAGCTGAACGCGCATGCCTCGGCGCACGAAGTTCCCTGGATGATTGACATCATGAAGTTGCTCGTTGGCTACTCTCAAGTTATTCGCGAAGAAGAAGAGCTTTGGGACATTGACTGCTCCCTTTATTTGGCCGAAGAAACTTCTGTTAGCGCCAACTATACCGCACGTACCGCAGCCGGCGATCTGCTCGTCAAGATGGGCGAGTGGTTCAACCAAAAGACGATTGACGGCTTGTTCGGCTATACCAAATCCCTCTTTTCCGCGACAGAGTCCAACTGGAGGAGCCAGGAGGCTGCACTCTACCTCTTTGTCATGTTGGTTGGCGATTTCCAGGATATGAATAAGCCTATTGCCGAGGCGGTTGCAAATGCTTACCTCGAACTGGTTGACTTTGCAGTCAACAAGCCAGGGGACCCTCTTTTGCGTGCTCGAGGCTATCTCGTCGCTGGAATCCTTGGGCGTTCTTATCAGCCTCCGCCAGCGCTCCTCGACCGCGTCATTAGTTCAATCACCAATGAAGAGTCGGAGGTTGTTCAAGTTGCATGTGTCAAGGCAATCCAAGACCTTATCGAGGCAGAAAAGGTTCCAGTTGATCGCCAAGTATCCATCATTGCCGCGATCCAGTCGTACATGAATGGAAAGGATCCCGCAGACATGGAAGATGCCGACGAGCTACTCGTCACCCTGAGCGGTGCTCTGCGGGCCGCCATCGGCCTAAACCACAAGATTGCCCTGTCCTCGGAAGCGCAGTCTGTCGATCTTATGTTTATGCTTGCCAAAATTGGCTCCAAAAACTTCCAGGTCACCATGGTCGTTTCGGAAGGATTCGAGGACATTGTGCGCAGTCTATCAGACCCCGAGTCTTATGGTGCATTGTGCTCGAGAGTGCTGCCAACTCTCACTGCCGCTTTTGACGTTGCGAATGTCACTGACGATGACCCTCTTATTTCAGTATGTTTAAAGTTACTGCCCATTTTTTTGTTTGGCCCACGCTAACCCCATACTTAGGTTGCCATTGAGCTGCTGGCTGTGCTTACAGAGAATGGCTCTAGCCCGCTGCCCAATGGCTATGTTGCTGCCACTCTGCCCAAGCTGAGCAATTTGCTCATGAAATCTGAGGAGGGCGAAGTTCTACGACCTGGTTCGGAGACGGTCAAGTGGATGTTGACTCACGACCACCAACAAGTTCTCAGCTGGCAGGACGCTAATGGCCGCTCCGGTCTTGAAGTGTGCCTTCATATCATCGACCGTCTCTTGGGCCCTTCTATCCAGGATACCTCGGCGTCGGAGGTAGGAGGTTTGGCTGCTGAGCTTGTCGAGAAAGCCGGACAAGAGCGCCTTGGCCCATTCCTGCCCCAACTTCTCCAAGCTGTTGCAAACCGTCTTGCCACTGCTCAGGCAGCCGCGTTCATCCAGTCTCTGATACTGGTGTTTGCTCGACTATCTCTCAATGGCGCGCAGGATGTCGTGGAGTTTCTTAGCCAGATCCAAATTAATGGAGAAAGCGGTCTTCAGGTTGTCATGTCCAAGTGGCTTGAGAACTCGGTCAGCTTTGCCGGTTATGATGAGATCCGTCAAAATGTCATTGCGCTATCGAAGCTTTACTCCTTGAACGATAACCGCCTTGCTCAGACGAATGTCAAGGGAGATTTGATTGTTAGCGACGACGGAAAGATTAAGACTCGCTCTCGTGCGAGACAGAACCCGGACCAGTACACCATTATCCCCGCATCGCTCAAGATTGTCAAGGTTCTCATTGAAGAGCTTCTGTCTGCTTCAGGAGCACATTCTTCGGCTGCAAACATGGCATCTGCCATGGCAAGCGCTGCCGATTTTGATGACGATGACGGCGATGAAGGCTGGGAGGACGACGACGACACACTGGATCTGACGCTTGGCTCTACGAAAGCGGACCTCATGTCCTTTATGGAGAGCAGTACGCAGCGCCAGCGCGATGACGAGACCCAAGCATACCTTACCGAGTTTTTCATCCGCTGCGGCCAGGAAAACGTTGCCAACTTCCAGGACTGGTACAACATGCTGAGTGAGGACGAGAAGAACAAGCTCAACGAGCTGGCCACATCAGCGGGGCAGTAGAATCGCGCTGCAGGCTCGACAAACTTAGCTGAAAAGGCATGTGTAATGAGCTCGGTTCGCAGAAGGGCTATTCACCGGCTGCCGTACATTTACTAATTTAAGTAGCAAATGGTCATGCCGGCATGCTGAAATGGAAAACGGAAAAAGACAGGAATTTGTGACGTAAAAGCAAGAAGATAGAGTACTTTGATATCCCCCACATATAAAAATTTAACATAGGACAGCGGCCTACTCTGCAGCTGCAGCGGTAATATAGATAGTTGTCCGATTAATACGCTTTGCATGCACCAGCTGAGCAATATTTACTACCATTATAACCGATTACTATACAGTGCATGAATATTGTCATTCGATTGGTTCATCAGTCTTTCACTCATTAACAAACTATACATACATTGACAAAGATGATGTCAAGCTGATTAGAGCATTTTCAACCATGCCGTGTTAATAGCGTAAGCCATTACGTCGTAGCATTTGCGAGAGGCAAATGTTTAGATGATGTCTCCTCCAAATGGGTTATTGCCTCCAGGCCCACGACCGGGTCCAGGGAAGCGAGGCCCGCCACCAGGGCCAAGGGGATCCCACCTCGCTCCAGGTGGCGCTTGCGGATCATATCCATCTCCTCCTCTTCCTCGGCCGAATCCGCCGCCCGGTCCTCCGCCCTGTCCTGCAAAGAGAGGGTCGTCAAACGTCGGATGCATGCCCGAGCCACCTGGTTGCCCAAAGCTACCGCCTCCAAAGGAAGGTCGAAGCGGGTCGTGAGGTCCTAGACCAGGTGGATGCAGGTCGTCGTGGCCAATGTTGTATGGTGACCGGCCTGGCATTACCAGACCGCCTGCGCCGTGAGGGGGGCGGTGGATATCGTACTCGTCGTCGAAGCCGGGCGGTGGGAAATCGCCACTTGGGGCGCCGGGCCGTGGACGGGCCATTTCGGGGAGAGGACCTGGTTCGGGGTAGGGAGCGTGCGGCGGGCGAGGGTCGCCGCGGAAGGGACGATTTGGGTCGCGGGCTTCTTGCTGCCGGCGCTCTGAGCGGGCAGTTTCTTCTGCTTCTGTGTCGGCTGTTTCGACGTAGCCTTCTTGTTGCAGCTTGGGGATGAGCTTTTGCACGATTTGCACTTTGAGGTCGTTGAGGATGTCGGCGATGGCTTGGTCGGAGACGAAGACGCGGCGGAGCTGGTCGGGGAGGTCGCTGCGGTCTTCTTGCTGTTGGGCACTGTTGTCGCCTTCAGAGGACGGGACGAGCTTGATGCGCACGGGGAGGTTGTTTGCCTGGACGACGTCGCGGACGGTGCGGTCGAAGCGGTGGATGGAGTCTGCGCCGACGGCGAGGCCGCGGACTTCGACCTTGGCGCCCATGCGGTCGATGCGGAAGACAAAGTCCATGGTGGACTGCTTGTGCTTGTAGACGAAGCTGAGGGAGCCGAAGCCTGCGTTCCAGGATGCGGGGAGGCGCGGGGCGAGGGATTGGCATTCTGCGAGCGGTTGGTCCTCGTTGAAGCCGATGAGGCGAAAGCTGAGGGCGGAGAGGTAGGCGTGGATGAGGAGCGCGATGGCTTCGTAGGAGCTTGCTAGATCGGAGCCTGTGTCTCCTGGTGGGTGTGTTGGGAGGGCGTTGGCCATGCCCTCGAGGATGGCGGTGGTGCTGAGGGATGACATGGTGGAATGCCTCTCCTTGTGTGTCTGTGAGGGATTTTGTATATGGTTTGTAGTTCAGATGAAGGCGGGGGCGATGGATGGGAGTGTGGTCGAGTTTGCGCAGATGAGAGGGGTAAGTCCTGTTGAGATAGCTTGCGGGATGATGTACTAGCCGTCAAGTTGTCAGAGAGTCGTAATTAGATATTAAATAGATGGCCAGGATGCAAATGAGAAGATACACCGTGCGCAAGGTTGAGGGATGTGGTTGATGAAGAGGCAGAGAATGCTGTCATGGGGTGGCGTCACGGGTTCGTTGCCTACGTTTTGGCTCCCTCAGCCCTATATGTGGAGTAGCGCTCGCGCGGGGTTGTCATTCTGTGACGTGCGTTGGGTTGCCTGCATGGAGAGGATTAAGTAATCGGTTAGATTGACGTATGAAAAGCTGTTTACAATATAAGATTCACCCTTCACATATCTACTATCTACAAACTCTAGCTTTATTGTGTCAATATTGAGCTTTCTGAAGAGTATGGCGGTCTACGTAAAAAGACAATACTCGTGGGCCTTTCATCACGTGAAGCCGCGTTAAGCAAACACCCAAAGCTGGTACATCACTATTCACGACATGACTATTCCCTTCATCACTCACACTCAACTGTTCACAAAGCCAATGTAAAAATGTAGCCAGCAAAAACTCTCTACCGAAAACCACCAAACAGACCAAACAACCCGAAAGCATGGCATCACCCACCTCCCTCCCCGCCAACGAGGCAACAAACCTCCTCAACGCCTTCACAAGCTTCCTCACAGTCGCCATCCACTCCCTCCTCTACCACCGCGCCCTCTACCCAGCAACAAGCTTCCTAACCGCGCGCGCCCACAACCTCCCCGTCCACCAATCTCGTCATCCCGGCGTCTGCGCCTGGGTCCGCGACGCCGTGGCCGCCGCAGAGGCACAGATCCGCAACGGCGCCGCGCGGTCCGTCGCGCTGGTGATTCACGGCCCGCCAGAGTCCCTGGCCGTAATGGAGCGCTGGGTTTTCGACCTGCAGTCTTTTCCGGCGACATGGGGCGCCGCTTCTGCTTCGGCTGAGCAGCCCTCTGCTGCAGCGACGACAACTGCGGCTGTTGTGCAAGACTTGGGTGTTGGTCCGTCGGCTGGCGTAGCAGGAGGAGGAGTTGCTGAAGCGCCGCCAGCTGAAGATGATAATACTGCCGCCATTAACTGGACTGATGTCAATGAGTCTCTGCGCGGCGCATTGTGTAAGATTGCGTATGCCGCGGAACGAAGCTCGCCTTTGCCGGAAAACTGCACGTTTACTCTTGCCGTGGAACTACGTGATCAAGCCCCGGCGCCTATTGGTGTAAGTACAATATAGATGAATACTTGTTCTTCTTTTTCTTAGCCTTTTTTTTCACGGTGAGGTGACTGACTGTGACTACTAGCACCCCCAGTCTTGGATCCCAGTCGATGCGAAGAAGCAGCAACCAGGACAGAGCGGTGGCACCGAATCTGATGCAGGTCGTGATACGACGATGCCTATTCGTTCAGTATCAGCAGGCCCTCTCTTCTTCGAGTGTTGGCTTGAAAAAGGTGCTAATTCAGACACGCAGAATACTTCATCGGGTACCCAAAATACTTCATAATCATCAATTTGTGCCTGCCATGTTTATATAGAAATTACATGATTCTTTACATTTAAATGTTCGTGAAACTAGGTACATGCTGCCTTGTGTTGAACCACCAGTATTGTGTACCAACCAAGGTCGACGCAAACTGTCCCAACCCACATGCAGCATATTTCATCCCGCGAAAACAAAAAAGTCATAATTTTGCCGTTCAATGCCTGCAACCTGTCGCGGCAACAGAACGGCAGGGCTTCCGATGCCCATGATGAACGAGGCAGCCTACAAGCAGACCACGCTATTCTCCGCCTTTCAGAGCCGTTCGCAAGCTCACAATTTCTCGTTTTAAGCGGGAATTTTCCTTCTTCATGCGAGCTGTCTCTTCAGACTGTTCCGTGAGCTTTGCCAGCAGCTCTTCCTTATCTTCCCTGCCTTTGCCACGGACCGCTTTGACAATCTTGTTCAGTTCATCATTGAATTTCTCGTACAGCAGCTCATTTTCCGCCGCAGTCTCCTTATGCAGCTGGTCTATGGATCGCAGCTTGGTCTCGCTCGCTCGGACAGTCGTTTCCATATCCCGCTCTAGCCCAGCTTGTTTCTCTTGACGCTGCTTGTGCATCAAGGAAACTTGTTCTTCCAATTTCGACATGGCTGCCCTCAGCTCAGCTAAATCTGAAGACTGGTGCGCGGATTGGCTCGTGCCTTCGATTCGTGTTAACCGTTCCCGTATCTTGGAAAGTTCAGATTGTGTAGAGCTTTCAGCATCCTCGACAGCTTTCTTTTCCGTTTGTAGGCGGTCGCGCAACTTTTGAGGTGATTGCAGCTTAAACTTTTGGTTAGTTCGCGTTGGGCTGCTTGGGGGTTTGTTACTGGAATCATCGGCTGCCCCTTGGCGAGATGGTTTCAAGGTGGGAATGTTTGAGATTGAAAATGCCTTGTTATGCGCACGTCCCGTTTTTGTCGGGGAGCCTTGGCTTTCTGCAGCTTCGATCATAGAGAAGGGTCGTGATGTATTAGCCGCCATGGCATTTTCTTTATGTCGCAATCCTAACAAGTTCTGGTGTCCAGGGCTGACAGGAATCTTGGAAGGTGAAGCTACCTTCGGGCTGGCGTTCATCTTCTCCGAGGTTTCCTTGGTGGTTTGCAGGGGTTGACGAGGTTCCTCTTCCAGAGACGTGGCCGCCATCAAGCTCTTGAGATCAGACAGAGAGCTGCGACGCTTTTTCTTGGTACTTTGTGTAGCCTTTTCGTTGTTTGGTTCGTCAATTGCATTCAGCGGAAACTCAAGCCTATGTGAACTGGTAGGCCGTTGAGGATCTTCAAACGCTCCAGCTACGGCAGGCCGTTCCCGCGCGCTGTTTCCACGCTGCAACCACCTTGGAAAGCTACCGTCGTTGCCAGGCATAATATCCCGGCTGACTGCACGATTCACAGAAGCGGTTTCGCCAGTTGCAGGATGTCGGTGTTTGCTCATCGATCGCCACATTGATGGCCGCTCTCGCTCTGACTTCTCTTCTTTGTTAGAGCGAAGCAGCCCGTCAAGGCCAAATCTCTTGCGCAGTGACGAGGCATTCGACGTAACAGAACCCGTCATTGACACTTCTTTGCGCACGGCTGAACGCATGGAACCGCCACCAGATTGCTCAAACATAAAACTTTGATTTGGACTCGTGTCGGCGAATATCCTGTCACAGTTTTCGACGAGGCGATCTAACAGGTTGATATAGTGGGAAGCAGTTCCATCTGTAACTATCAGCTCTGCAAAAGCAATGGTCAAGGCGCCTCGATCTCCATCGTCACGGCAGCCGCCAAGGAGATTCGCAAGCAGTTTAATTATACTAGTAAACGCTCGCCGATTCTGCGGTGCCATGTCGGCAAATAGAAAGCGTACGAAATCCGCAAAGTCGCCAGGTGCCCGTCTGTTTGCACGGTCTTGTAGTGTCTCCATGGACTGGATCGACATTACAGGGCCCATTTGCTCAGTCCAGGCGATGCGGAGGAAATTCTCAAAAGCCACAAAAATAACTTCAGACCCGATTTCTGGAGAGATCTCAAAGTCATACGGATTCTCGATCAGGCGATTGTAGACATCATTGACAAGGACCTCATCAACTGAACTCCTGTTCAGCAGGTTTCTGCCGCTGACCGCTCCTCGGCGTGCTTGAAGTGCTGCAGTATAGCCGGTAAACGTTTCTTCCAACCTCGCAATGGGATTGTCGGGGGTACCGTCTTCGATAAACGACCGCTCGCCGCGTATAGAGCCCAGTATTGAGTGGTGACTATTGCTGCGGTGTATGGATGGCTGCCTGGCAACTTTTGTTCCAGATACGACGGAGTCGGGAGTGGTATTAGTGGCATTTGCACCAGCGCCGCCGTGCCAGAGGGTCGAGAACAGCTTAACTGGTGATGATGCAAGAAACGACCTCGTTTTTTCGCCGCGAGTGGATGGTGTCGGTGTGACTGGGGCGTTGAATTCGAGGCTACGCAGTATCTTTGTGTAATATGACACCATCGCGGGTGTTAATTCTCTATTGGATACTGCAAACTGCGCGCTCAAGAGCTGAATAACTGTGCAAAATGTTAGCGTGAAGGTTTCTTGGCAACGTGTTATTCTTTCGAACCATACTTCTCCGCGACATTGTAGCCATGAAATCTGCCGAGGCAATCTCATCCTGATACTGTTTACCATTGAGGCCAACAGTCGTCATCAAGACCCGGTGCAGCTTATGGAATGATACATTAACGGCAATTTCAACACCGTAGTGGCCGACTGGAGCACCCTTTGTTCCCCTTTCGTGGTCCACCACAACGCGAATGGCAGCTGGCTCGCGACGGCCTTCGATAAGCTCATGCGCCCCTTCCTGAAAAACTGCAGCGTAGAGTCCCATGTTACTATCATCCATCCGCACTGAGCGTAGGTCCCATGGAGTTTCTTCGCGTTCTTTCTCAGAAAACCGGGCTTCGATTCTGGCCTTAACAACGTCTTCTCCCCACTTTGATGCCTGCCCCCGATAGGTTTCTTGAAGTAAAAAGCATCTCAGTGTTGGCGATGAGCTAACGCGCTGCTCACCGGCATAGGCACCTTTCAGGGGTTTGGTAGATGTCATCCACATTAAGCTGTTGTTGGCCGACTCGGTAAAACGGACGTCGGCAAGAGTATGCCATCCGGCAAAAGCAAATTCGTAACTCGGTGATCCGCCAGCCGTATTCGTCATTGAAATAAGTAATTCGGCAGCGGAAGGCTTGTTCGCTTCGCGAAGCAAGTCTCGTGCAGTCAACCTTCCTGTATTCTTGAGTATGATGACGCAGTCTGTAAAGAGAACAATGACTCCAGCATTGTCTATTTGAGTAAGTGACATTTCGAATGGCGGATTGAGCTCGATGAAGTCGGCTGCCGTGATGAGCCTTCCCTGAGGTTCCAGTTCGGCCGGCCATGACTCAATCAAGTTGCGAAGCCGATTGAGGACCTGTGCCGTACTGTTGTCCATTGAGCAAATGTTTGAAATGGCGTCTTTAGCCTTCAGCATGGGCTGGAGAGCAGGGTGCGTCATCGGAAGAAGATTGGTAATCTGGTCAATTAGGAGGCTATATCGTGGTAAGCGTTGCACGGGCTCAATCAGAATTGCTTTCGTGGCCTGTTCACCAACCGGCGCGGAGCCATCTTGTGTGCCCTGATCAAGAAATTTGTTCAAGACTGTTGGGAAGTGTTGGCTGGCCTTGATATAATCCTGGTAGCAGTCACTAAAGGTGGGAAACCATTCAAGAAAGAGCTTTGCCATGTCTAACACGCCTATAGGATCCTTGCTTCTGGTTGAACCAGCCGGTCGATGCGCGTTGAGCTGACCTGTAGTCACCTCCATGTCGTGCAAGGCGGTCTGCTCCGAATCATTCATAACCTCTTCCAATTTCTTCAGAAATGCAGAATTGATATTCAGTATTTGCCGTGCAGATTGTGGAAACAGTTGAGTCAGCTCTTGTTCCGGCGGACTAAGAGTTTCGCCTGCGCGGCGTTCAGCGCCTTTGCTAAACTGAGCAGCGACGGTTTCGACCAGCTCTTCTAACTTTTCAACGTAGCGACTCTCTGTGTCGACAAGCTCTACAAGCTTCATGCGGACATCTTGCTTTTGGTTGGGGATGAATGTTCTGCTCTTGTTGGGTGATGTGGGCTTTGACGGGGCACGACGCAGGCGTCTTGTGGGAAGAAAGACTGGTTCACCCAGCAATTTAACCAGAGAGGTGTAGTCGCCATACTGCCGTAATGTAGCGTCGTCTTCATCTTCGGGGACTTGGTCCATGTCCGCGTCTGAAAGCGGAACAATCGATTCGGGAGGCAAAATAAAGTCGAGATCGACGTTGCTGACGTGCTGAGTTTGCAACGCATCTTGCAGAGAGGTTATTATATTTGAGGCGTTGTCGCTCTGCGTCATGGTTTTGACGAGGTCTGCGACATGCTGCTTTCCAAACAGAGTCGGAGGAGTGGCCGGCCGCCGACTTCGAGTAGGATAGGCATTTCTAAGATGGCTCTTGACATTGTCGGGAAGCTCCGAGAAGTACTTGAAGAGACCAAATGCTAAACCACGGTAGACTTCATCGCCTCGGAACTCACGTGGGAGGTGGTCGACGACGGAGTAAAACGGCGAGTTGGGCGAGATTGTCAGCCTGGGATAGCTCTGCAGACCGGCGGCAGAGAGGACATGAATCTGGACGCGAGAGCTATTGTGGGTGTAATTTGCGGTTGTAGAAGGGCCGTGAAAGACGACGACAGGCAAGTGGCCAAGCAACGGGTCAGAGGTGTGATATACGGCCAGGTTTTCCGGCGAAAGGGCCAGCTCGTCTGTTACTCGCACCATGGTAGGCAATCAAGCGACAGCACATTGCTGTCCAATTTGGACTAGGCAGGTGGTGGAATGTGTCAAGTTCGGATAGCGGCTGTAGTCATGCGGTATATCGAAGCTTCAGCAATGCAGGTGGGGAGTGTTTCGCATCGCGAGGGCCGCTGTTCCGAGCAAGATGTCAAGAGATTGGCTATGAAGACTTGCTCGGCCCGGCGCTCTCTGGCCAAGGAGCGCGCACTAAGCCGACTCAATTTTCTCGCAGAGTATCGCAAAGTATGACAAACGATGCAGAAGCCGCAGGACTGGTCACTCCTGTGGCCGCAGTGGTGTAGGCTCTGCGAAACAGGGGTTGATTAATGGCCCTGGCAGCGATGGGGGTTCTGTTGTGACGAGTGGTGCGGTTTCGACAGACGCGTCTCACGCGTTGCTGTGTGGTGTGCATTATTTTTAGAAGAAACAGCCCGAAGTGGTTAGCGCGAGATGACAATAGCTGGTACGTACTTCCCGGCATCGGCTCCGGTGAAGACACAAGTACCGCCCCACCGCTCCTCCGTCCGCATCTCAAGTTGGGGACGTCACCACCCATGCAACCTACACCCTACAGCATTGCGCCCGAACAAGCTCAAATTGCTCTTCACCACCTCTCGCACAAGCAAAGACAATGTCAAGCCAGGACCAAGGCACGGCATTCTACAATATCCCTGATTCATCGGGTTATCGGCTCATAGAGCTGCCTCCAGAGCTCGAAGCTGAGCTCAAAGCACCTGGTGCCCCAGTGTACGTGACCTTGCAACCTTTCCTTGGCAAGGCCATTCTTCTGCCGTATATCCTGCTTCATTTTGCTAACATTAAGTGCTTTATTTGCTTACAATCAGACTGTATATTGAGCCTGGTGCAGATGATGCCACCATATTACGCAGCCCGGATGCAAAGTACAAACTCAAGCAAAAGAACACGTCAAACGGCATGTTTCTTCTGAAGCCACATACAACGGACTCCTCTTCTCCGGAGATTAGCATTGCTGCTATAGCAAACTTCAACGAGACTGTAGAGTTGGAACGAATTCGAGAGGTTGAGCCTAATCCTAAGCTGCCTCACACGGGAAGCAAGGGTAAATGGCATGAGATTTTCGGGCGCAACAGGTGACGTTTTATACACCCTGCGCGGTACTATATATAATAAACGAAAAGAAAACACAGAGAAACGCACATTTATTTGCAAGAATTCACCTAGTCTGGCTATGCAAATGCTACCTGACCCAACTCTGTGCAATCATATTCCGCGGCAAGGTCTGCCATCCGCAGCCTCGGCGACCTATGCCAGCGTTTATCACCCCCCATACTTTCACTCTTTCTACATTATAAAAACCCCCCAAAACCGGAACAGTTTCTGATTACCGAAGTCGATTCTGTCCCCGTTCGTCCCTGGAGCTCTACCGTTTCAAGGGAACCTCATATCCCAATATTGGCCCTCAAAATCCATGAAGATGAACTCATTCATGTCGTCCATGATTCGTTCGCGTCGATAGTGATTGATCTCCAAGGTAAACTCATTTTGAATACCTCCGTTAGGCCTGCCGCGGAAAATTTCGTGGGAGCGGTTGACCTCCCAAGCATCGTCGCCGCCGAGTGTCATTCTCTCAAACCCAACCTCAACCCGTGTCTCCGGCTCTACAAAGCCACGACCATGTCGACGTCTTTCAAACGCCCTTATTTCCAAATCCATCCCAAGGTCATCGACTGCAAAGTGATCAGTGCGATGGCGTCGCCTTTGTTCCTGGTGCCCGTTGTCCGAAGCACCGACGTGGAGGTCGTCATGATCTAGCCACTCCTCGCGCCGCGCAATATTCCCGTTCCACCTATGTAGAGCTTCACGTCTAGGTGGTGGTGCTTCACGACGCCGTAGTGGCTCATCAAGCTCAATCACCAGCCTCTCGTCAACATGACGTCCAGCTCTCCCACGGCTTCTGGCTCCTCGATTGTCCCCCGCCACGCGTCCATGGTCATGGTCATGTCGTCTTGGTGCTTCATCGATGGGTACATCGCGCTCTGCCAAAAACACTTCCTCTGGAAGCCAATCTTCTTCGTCAACTTCTGGAGGCGCCTGATCGTCTGGCCGTTCATTTCGGGCATGGCGGCGGTCGTCGTCCTCCTTTACACCAGCAGACATTTTGAAACGGAGGCGGCTCACGTCGACGCCTGGATTTTCCTTGATTGCCTGCTTTGTAGCCACCTTTTGCGCCTCCCGTATTTCATTTTCATGCCGTGCCTCGACATTGTCAAAAAGGGGACAGCCTCGGGTTCCAAAGTGATTGTAATCACAGCTTTTGCCACAAACGTAGCACTGGATATTTCTGCAATCCGATTTGGGACACTTCATTTTATTGCATCCGTCAGATCTTATAAAAGGAGTGTCGCCTGGAAACTTTTAGTAACAAAATCCGCTTACACGGTGACAGGCGTACTTACACTTGTTGCATCTCCGAATCATGGCATCAGACATGGCCTCTTCGATATTCTTCCTCGCAGACTTCCCCTTGCCTTTAGCTGCTTCTTGGCATGTTTTCGACTGGTGCGAAGTACGTTTGCAAAGTCGACAACTGACTTCCAGGCATCCAGGTCGCTGACAATAAAAGTCCGTGTCGCCGCCTTGCACGATTTCCGGGTACTCTGCCGCGTACGGACAAAACGGACACGTGGTGAGGCCAGCAACATTTGCAATATTCAATACTGCTTCCATTTCCAGGCGATCTATTGCTTTCGTGAGCCCCTCGTCAAGGAACTTTTGGCGTTGCTTGTGAGAGAATGTCGCGCTGCAGCCATCCATGGCAGGACACGATAGCTCATGCTTGGCAAGTCCTATCTGAGCTTCAGCGTAGCGCTGCATACAGCTTACGCAGAAGCTCTGGCATTTAATTAGTATTCTAGCTCGAAAGCCGTTATAAGATATCAAGCAGGCTAATACTCACATGGTTGTCGGCGCCCGCGCATTGAACCAGCTTGTTCGCCGCGATGGCACTGTAGCAGCAACCACACTCTGGCATCTTTTTTTTCTTGCGATGTTTTCCTCCCTTAAGATTGCTTAGGGGGTTTAAAATATGTAGTTCAACACGCTGGTAAACAAATGTTGAGAATTCTGTTCAAATTCAGTGCAGTAGAAGTCTTCGTCAAGTTCCTCTCTTTAATGGCTGAGGATGGAGAGGGCTAAATACTTTGGCGCCTCATGGAGCTGTGTGCCTTGAATAAGGCGCTGGTTCCTTATTGAACAAAGTGAATTAAAAATTTAGTCCTGCTTCCCTCTTCTTTTTGCAGTGAATCGAACGTGAACGGATGGTCAACTTTGGCCAGTAACACTAGGTACACAGCCCAATATACCAAATGGCAATTCTGAATCCCTCTGTGGAACAAAACCCAATATGTGTCAAATCCTTTCTATACCCAAACACTTCAGGTTTGTCTCTATTTCCCTTAATCTGCTTTTCTTACAGACAGGAAGTAATAATCAAACACGACCTTGTTTTCTAGAAGCAAATAGCTTTGACTTGGGATACATCCTGCGGGTCTACTCGGAATGTGCATGTAACTGTAATTCCAAAGTTTAAAAGTGCTTGCTCAGTGATTATAGGAAGCAAGTCGTCCTTATTTAGAGGAAATCGCCGATCCAGCTACCGCGTTGTCAGAATTTCTTGTGCTTTATGATCGAAGGGTGGCAGACTGGGGCCGTAAAATCCATACCTGAGCCTAACTTGATGCCTTGAAATCCTCTAAGCTACGTATTGATACAATTAACTACAAAAACCGACAGCTGTGTTTCTCTGGCATCTTTCTCTAGCATCTTTCTCTGGCATCTTCCTGTGCCATTGTCAACTATGATGACTCAGTCAGTACTGCAGCATCAGTTATTATTTCTAATCTGGATGCCAGGAGTCTTTGTAGCTGGTAGCACGGTTATAGTACAGATGTTGAGCCATTTCAATCTGAGTGCTGCGTTTTCCGGCCATTTCAAGCGCTAGGGGACGAACAATATTCAGTGCGATGATTGACGATTACTGAGTGCAAGGCAGCGGACTTGTTCTTAGATGCTAGAATCACACCCTTATCCAGCCACCGCCATTGGATAGTAGCGCATGTGACCGCTCCGCGAAAATGGTGGCCCTCTGCGGAAGGGTTAGTTTGAATGGGCAGCGCGAGGAACAACGCTAGACTGCCGAGTCAATAAAACGACGAATAAATTGAACAAAATAAATCTCCACGGCCAACGGGATGGTGTGGTGAGGTAAAGCAAACCCTTTACATAATTGTTATATACGGAGCAGATGATATTAAGGCGGGCTTATAACAGGTGACGTTGGGGACTCACAATACGCTACGTACTTTACTTCTCGGCGTTTATATTTCACACGTCACGTCCATGACGTAACCAAACATAGCTCGTTCAATTACTTCCTATTTTGGAAACTTGGGGGATCAATGTAATGCAGAGGCCGCAACCCAACTTAATGCCGCAATATAGCTCTCTAGAAGTACGCGAAGCACGGAAGGAAAGCAAAAAGGTCAACATGGATATTTAATGCTCTCGTTGCAGACCGTATCGCACTGGAGACTTTCTCTGTACGCACTTGGTTTACATTTAGGGCGTCAAGTTTATTGAAGACAGCTACGAAGACTCCAATAGTACGTAAAAAGGTGTCCATAGTGTGCTCATATTAGTCCCAGTACAAAAGTGTTAGCCACCCTTGCGAACAAGTCTATTACACGTTTTAATAGTGGTGATGGAGGAGCTTACGTACCTACACCACTGCGTTGCAATTTCACAAAGAGTCGTATTAATATCTCAAGTCTAGAATTCCAACATTACGTACTCGACAATCTTTGAATAAAGTATAACAGATATATTCTCCATCTATTGTACCCGAAATGGTGAGCTTCTCTTCCTACTCTGTATCACATCGTCTGAGAGTACACGGCCAGTGAAGGCGACATTTAAAGTTGACTGTTTGGTCTATTCAGCCTTTGTCTCACTGGTACCAGCAGTCACAGCTCTCGTGGCTTCAGTGTCCCTTTCCTCATTAACTGGAGCCGGTTTATTGAACCCCTTGCCACGCTTGATGCTTTTCCATTCCACGAAACACGCGCCAATGATGGATACGCCGACCATTGCTGTTGCGACGATAAACGTCTGCACCAGAGCAGTCGAGTATGACTGGATAACTTGGCCTAAAAGCTCCGGGGGGGTGTGACCAGACAAGTCTGCCGCACCGTTTTCAAGCACAACAGCAGGATCAATCGGAGTGCGAGTCTGAAGTTCCTCTACGAGCTTGTTGGAAAATGCCGTCTGAGCAACACTGACAAAGAGAGACCCGCCAATTGTCTGGGTAAATGAAAGAATGGCAGTGGTGATGGGTACATCCTCCATATTGACGGCAGCTTGTACTGCGACAATTGGCTGCTGCCATCCAACACCTATACCAAACCCGACTAAGACTTGGTAACCGATCCAAGAAGTGGAAGATACAGGAAGACGGTCAAAGAGCGTCAGCAAGCCCCCACCGATAGATGTCAAAATAGTTCCAATAATCATAAAAGGCGCAAAGTAGCCAATGATGGAAACAGCAATACCAGCAAGCGTGGTTCCGACCATGTTGCCGATGAGCATGGGGAGAGTCCGCTTTCCAGATTCGATAGCCGAGACACCTTGCACGGCTTGAAACCAGATTGGAATGTAGTAGATGAAGATAAAGAAGCCACCACCGAGCGCAAACTGGTAAAGAGAGCAAGACCAGATAGTACGGATCTTGAAGATGCGTGGAGGGACTGTGGCATCATCTTGGGCCCACCATTGGACGGCAAGAAACAAAATAATGAGAAGACCAAATAGCACAAATAGTGCGACAATCTTGGCATCATTCCAAGCGTATGTAGTACCACCCCATTGCAGCGCTAGCAGAACGCATACAACTGCCGGCATGAGAGCGAGTGTACCGATCGGGTCGAAGCGTTTGACTCGGCCCCAAAGCGTAGTTTCTGTCGACTTAGAGGCTACTTTGGGGCTCTTGAAGAATAAGACGACAACGAGGAAAATAGCGGCACCGATGGGAAGATTTATGTAGAAGCACCATCTCCACGACTATATGTATATTAGAAAAAGCTATTGAGGGTGACGTTTGTCAACTTACAATCTTGTCAGTAAAGGCACCACCCAGGGGCGGACCTGCTACAGCTGCTATTCCGTACACACCACCTGTGATGGCTCTGGGGGGACCATTAGCGGCGATTCTAATGTATTTTCTTGATGAGCTAGTGCTTACGTGAATAGCGGACGGCGCTCCAATGGCACACTGTGGGCCATGATCAAGAGAGCACCCGAAAGGAGACCTGCGTTGCCGCATCCTGCAATGGCACGACCCAAGATCAGAGCAACGGAGTTGGACGCTGCACCGCAAATGGCGCTACCAATCTCGAATACGAGAAGGGCAATCAAAAAGACCCATTTGATGCTGTAGACGGTGTAAAACTTGCCAATGAGCAGTTGAGACGAAGCCGTGGTAAGGAGGTACGCTGGTATCTGTTATTTGGGCTGGGTATTGCCGACGACAAAAATCAAGACGCTTACAGCTTCCGTACCAGCCCACATCTTTCAAGCTATGGAACTCATTGGTAATGGCAGGAACGGCAGTGGCAATGATGGAGAAACTGTTTTAAAGCGAAGGTTAGCACATCTCAGTCTGCTCCTAAGAACAGTGTTGGCTGCTGGCCAGAGCATTTTGGCATGATTACTCAAGAGAAATTAAGAAGATAGTAAAGGAGATTGCGGTGGTGAGGAGCGCTAGCCTCACTCCCTTGGGGTAGTCCTTGTTGGGACGGCTGACAACGGGGGCGGCTTGCTCCATCTCGTTGGTGTTTTGCTACTTGTCGTCTGTTCCACTTTCAGCCTTGGGTAGGTTGGAGCGAGACAGATTGCGGGAGCAATGTTACAATGATGGAAAGACCGAGTAAATACAGGATAGAAACGAGTAATGTTGCATTTACGCTGTATGAAAGAGGAAGAAAATCAAGCCAGACCCAGGATGGAGGCTGCAAGGAGAACAAAAAGCAAACCGACGCGAGCAAACGGCCGCAATGTCGAAACGCGTCACGAAAGACAAAGGGTATTCTGGCAATTAACGTTGATCCGTCCGGGCCGAATCTGGAAGTCCGACAGCCAGAGATGAGGCTTGCTCATTGGCTCAAGTGTCGGTCTTTCCGATCTAGGAAATCACAAGATGGACTTTGCTGTTGGCTGGCCGGCCGCCACACCCGCAAGTACCGTTGGTGCAATGGCGTGTGCGGTGCATGGGGAGCCCTGCTCTACTGTCGCCAACAAAGGCTGATCATATGTGAATTTGGCTCACTACGGGTTATTTTATGTAACAAACAAATAAACAGCAAAGGACGTGTCGAACGGCTGACAGGCCAAAAACGTGAACTTCCACTTGCGCTGACTGTTTTACGCGTTTCCTTGTACATCAATGCGGTTTGTCACTTTTCTCTCTTAACATGGCATATAAGAGCCCTTAGGTATACAAACGCAGATTGTTTGTACGGAAGCACACAGGCCGCAGCAGTCCGCAACCGTTTGTCGCACTGTCCACAACGGCATGTAAGCTGCCAGCCTGATCTTGTTCGTGTGGATACACAATTTGACGAGGGCAACTTCTTGGCCATTTTCCCCTTCTCATTAATACAAATTTTTGTCATCGGTCTTAGAATGGTTCCGTTCAGCATATCAGCATGGGTCCTAATCAAGACGACTCGTCCCAGGCCATTTTGCAAGGGGCTATCGCACAGTCGCTTTAAAGACCTTACGGTGAAGGCTGCAACTATTCCGTTGTGTATCATGTATCCGGCCTCACATTTTACATTACCTCTAAACGTAGTTTTTGACTCCTGCATTGCCGCATTTCTAAGGGTACGTCATGATTTACAAATTTGGTCATTTTGTCATGTACACTTTTCAGCCAAGAACGTATATATTCAAGTAAGGATTCCAGAGACAAAAGTACTAATAAAAACAAGAAGAGAAGACAGGGTGCCCCTCAAGAGTATGTTCAAAGCTGTACGTTAAGTCCATTTAAGAAACACCCTACCCCACCACTGTTTAAATCGTCCATGTCTGCCGCCCGAACCAACGCTGCTCTGCCCTAACTAAATAAAAAAAGAAATATAATGCTGAATACTTAAGTCATACTAGACTTTTAAACCAAAGTTTCAGTGCATCGGAATGTAACCAATGCATTGAAACCCTTTAAGACGGTTTTGGAGCTTGCGATTTTTCTTGTTGGGACAGACCAGTCACTTACTATTCTCCGTACCTGTGCTGCCCAACACAGCAGAGCACAACCCAAACGGTCAAAACAGAGTGGAAAATTGAAGTCATAAACAGAAACAGCCCCTGTTGAGAGCGTGTCGTCATAAACGGTAGACAATCGATGCGAAAGCGGCAACCATTAAGCGCAAGCGTTGCAGATTTCATTGCGTAGGCTATAAAAATTGTAAGCGCTTCAGTGTCAGAATCTGGCTGGTCTTTGCTCTAGCCCGTGTTAGCCCCCTGTCTGCAGCAACTTGCGGATATTTTTGGGTATTGACAGGACCCCTGTAGTGGTGGCTAAGCGCCTGAAAACGGTTCTTGGCTGCAGACCAAGCCACCACTGTTTCATTTACATACTTGTTGCAAAGGGTTAGCGGCTAGCGCGCTGAGCTGGTTTAATGGTGAGTAGGGGCTTCATCTTCATTAAGTAGTACTGATACAGCCTCCTGCAGCTCCTTGCAGCCTTGCGGTTTTGATAGACCCCCCTGCCAACATTGCCCAATAGATGTTTACTAAGTGTGTCTCGTGCGAGACAAATCGTATCCGTGAGGAGCTGAACAAGTAATCGTAAGAGCAGATAGAAGAAAACAAACACGACGTCAAAGGGGTTCGCGTAGACGTTGATACCCAATCTTGTGCCACGCTATTTTCGGATTTACATTTTGAAGTCACACAAGAGAGTCGCACAAAGTCTCCGATAGGGGAGATCTGTTCCAGTATGAACTCTTCGTTACACAAGCAGCTAAGTCCCAGTTCTGGTGACACCAAGGTAAGTAGTAACCTATACTAGGTGTCACAATTCGCAGTTAGTGAACCGACACACGTCTTTACACAGGCCGCCCCATTCGAAATTGAGCTTCTTCGCAAAACCCACACGGACACGGGCACAGACAGCCCTATTGGACTTCTGGAGCTTTTACCGGCCTCATTTCGTGAGCGACCCTTCGACTTAGCACCCGCTTCGCACCACCCTGAAGCCTGTATCGCCAAAGAACTCAACCTTGATCGCCTCACCAAAATCCGCCAGTGGCTATGGATAGCCGGCCTTCCTATGCCGCCGCGTCCGCTACACTACCAACTACTGCTGAGTAGAGAAATTTTCATCACGCAGCAGATGGATATGCATCTTGTCTGGACGACTGGTCGCATATTCATCAAGCCACTACCACGGTTCCTCCTCGACCCCAAGTTTTGGAAAAAGTATCTCGTCTGCGGAGAAAGTTGCGGCTGTGTCGCGAATGACAGTGCTCATTATAGCATCACTAGCCACAAGAGCAGCATCTGTCCACGGCGAAACAGCTACCGCTCTGCGCTAGGCTTTTTATACTCTTATGTCGCCTTGCTGTCGCACGAGAGTGACCTCCTCCTCGCACAAGACAGGTACTTGGTGCCCAAAGAGGTCCACTGGCCGAAATGGAGACAATTTGTCGAGCAAATTTTGGAGAAACCTGTCTATACAAACATTGACCGACGATTCATCCACGGTGAGCTGCGTCTTAGTCGTCTAAACAAGATTTATCTCTTATACCAGACACCGCTGCGTCGTTATATGTCACAATGGAACCAATATGGTTCCTTCTTCCGCGACAATTTTGGATGGCTTGCAAGTGTAATCGTGTATATAGCCATTGTCCTGACGGCAATGCAAGTCGGCTTGGCTACTGAGCCACTTGCCAACAATGACGCTTTCCAAGCTGCGTCGTACGGCTTCACAGTGTTTGCTTTATTGGGGCCGCTCATTGCCGCGACAATTATCTTTCTTCAGTTTCTGGTTCTTTTCATCACGAACTGGAGTAAAGCGGTGCATTGGAAACGAAGCCGTTATAATGAACTTTTTTCAGCCCCGAGTGCGTGAGTGCTGTAATTCGTCGAGACCGTGGGTTTATCGTTCCTTTGTTGGCCGCATGTTAGGTGAATATTACGGCATATGTATTCTTTCTATCTCATCTGTGGTATAGTTAATGACTACTTCGTATTGCATTTCGCCTCTGAGATTTCCAGAGATACATGTGATTTTACGTCGTCCTGCAAGTGTTTCGGATATATTACTACTAAAAAGATCTCCTATTGAATAACAATGCGAACAAACTAATGGCTCCGGGAAACAGAAATTACTTGCAGGAGACACCTGCAGCACAACATATTCGAGCTTCTTCCTTAGCAGGCATTGAGAACCTGTTGCGTTGCGACTCCAGGAGCATCTCGACTGTGCATACTATTCAATAGACGAAATTTCCACAGAGCTAATTGGTGGCATTCCTGCTCGCCTTGCTCTTCTAATGTCTTGTTTAAGCATTTTGAGCCAAGTCTCATCCTCGCAAGGATATTCCAAAGCACCATCCGGCATATGGATGCTGACCTTGTCTTCCCCTATACAAAAGCTTATTTGCTCCTGAAGACTTCGTTCTAGCAGAGTCCTGTAGAGACTGTCGATGCCGTCGACCTGAGAGGAGAAACAGAACACCTCATGTTTTCGTATTACAGCCTCAGATGCGGCATGTCGGACTCTGAAGTTAGAGTCGTGGAGAAGCCCAACTATAAAGCTCGACCCCTGAAAAGGTAAAGCAGATTGCCCACGCAGCGCATTTATAATAGGAATTCGCAGACTCTCGTATGTTTCTCTGTTAACCCGGGTCACAAATTCCTGAAGCTCCATGTCTTGCAGGTCTTGTTTTCCTAGCGCGCATATAGCAGTATATCGCACTACGTCGTAGTCGTCATTAACCAGTGGCAATAGGGCCAAATGCACATCGCGAGGCAGGGAAAATTGCCTACTGAGCACAAGCAGAGCATAAGAAGCACGGTGACAGATCTCGTCGTCGTTGTCTTTAAGCTGGTTTACTAATAGCACAAGGGCCTCAGTGGGTGGAATGGATTGCCAAGGAAGCGCATAAATAGTGCAAACTCGTGCATCTGAGTCTTTGTCTTTGTCGGAAACCAGCGCCGACATAGCCTCTCGTACGTCCCTAGGTAGGCTTGATCGCATGCTTAGCGCGCTGATTGCTGCTTTTTGCAATTCTACACCAGTAAGCCGCGCCTTTATGACACTGAGCGCACTGTCGGGTAGCCATTTTTGGTTTCCAAGAGCCTCAATAGCAGCATTTTGTATGCGGCTGCCAGTACTCATCTGGGCATTGCGTAATAGGTCAACAAGAGTTTCGACAATAGGATCGGGCAAGACGCGTCGGCTACCTAGGACTTGAATAGCAGCATATTGTACATGGCTATTCGTAGGGTCAAGCCGCTTAATAATGGCCGTATGAACCTTATAAGGCCAATCAGCTTGTCGACGAAGGACCTGAATAGCAGCATACTGTATATGGCTGTCGTTATTATCAAGCCGTTTTATCATAGCCTTAAATATCTTGTTAGGCAAGGAATCTCGCCTCCCTATGATCTCGATAGCATCATCTCGTATCCGGCGATCCTGACTATCAAGCCGCGCAATTACTCCCATAAGCACCTTATGAGGTAAGGCGCCTTGTCCTCCTAGGACTGCAACAGCAGCACGACGTATACTGTCGTTCTCATCACCAAGCTTTGCTAAAAAAGCTATAAATATATCATTGGGTAAGGCAGTTCGAGCAATTAGGGTTCTAATCGCAGCCTGTCTCATCGGGATTCTTTGAAATCGATCTGTTACTTTAAAAAAATCCCAAACTGTGTCTATTATCTCGTCGGGTAAAGCGTTTAGCTTACCCAGCGCGTTAAATGCAGCTGCCCGCGTGGAAATGTCAACGGCAGAACACAGTTTGCACATCGCTTTAAACGCCTTATCAGGCAAGACAGGTTGTGATTCTAGGATCTCAATTGCTGCAATTTGTACCCGGGGCTCTTTGTCATTAAGACGCTCGATTATTGATGCAAGCATCGTCTCAGATAGGCTAGATTGTCGCCCAATGAATTTGACAGCAGCTTCCCGCACTAACATGTCTTCATCGCTGACTAGAATTGTTGCTTGTTCAATCATAACTGATGAAATTGTCGCTCGGTCATTTACTGCGTCCAGAATTGCTGCCCGGATAGCAGGAGACTCGTTGGATAAAGCAGTCTCCAGAACTTGCTCAGGAAATTCAGCTTCCCTTGCGAGCCATGAGCTTTCGTAAAATCTGCGCTCAAATAGCAGCCATTGGGAGAGTCTTTGTTCCAAGCCCCGCCGCATTGGCAAGTTCCCGCATATTTCACTCAAACAGCGCATGACCACTCGTTGATGCGTAGGACCTAAGAGATCGAGAGGTTCTTCTTCGACTTTTTTGATAAAAGCTTGGGCACGACCGTCTCTATCCAGTAAGCCAGCAACAAACCGCCAAAAAATTTCGTAATGCACCGTGTATTTGTGTTTCCGAAGAAACTCAACTGTTGAAATTGAGTTTCTTTCATTGCCATTGCCAAGTGGAAGAACCTCTAATTCTTTTTCTGCAGTCCACTGCCGTACAAAATACAATGCCGCGAAATACTCTTGAAAGGTCAGGTGTATGAAGTGGTAATTGCGACATTCAGGTCTGGATGATGGATCGGATGTCCGCAGAAATGACAGTCGCTCAAGCGTCTTGTCAAATGAGAAATGCAGCTTTGAGAAGCGAGTAACAAACTTGTCTCGATGGGCTGGAGTGAAGTCTACTATATCTTGATGTAGACCATTAAATGCCAGGAGTTCAAGAAGTGCAATCTCATCACCAACACGACACCGGATCTCAGTTGGTAGGTAAAGGCATTCAGAACTGTTTTCCAATAGTATTACATCCTTTTTCCAGAGTCTGTCCTCGATCATCTTATACACTGCAGTCATCGTCTTTGGCACGTCTTTGGGGTTGACATCCTGCCAAGCATAGCAAAGCGCATCCAGCTGGATTGGAATTCTTGCGAGACCTTGAATGAGGGAATTCTTTTGAAGGAAAGACTGTATGTCGTCGGCATCCTGACCAGCAATTTCTCGAACATATTTGATGACTTGTTCATGATAGAACCCAATGGTATCCAGATCCAGATCCAAGTCAGGTGGTGGCTTAACGCATGGTCGAGATGTGATGATGACACTCGGTTGTTTTAGCAGCTTCGCAAGAAAGTTCGCCATACTACTGCCGCCCATCAGGTATTGCGATAATTCATCCAGACCGTCGAGCAAAAATAGCGTCCTACTAGCGTTCCTCTCGACTTCAAGAGACAGTTCCCTAGCAAGATCATCCCTCATGCCCAGAGAGAAATACTCATCGGCGAAAAGTTTTTCAAGATTGTATCCCGATATGTTGAGTCTCTCTGGTAATTTAAGATTCCGCAAAGGAACCCAAAGTACGCGATCAAACAGCTTGTTCCAGTCGGCCCACATCCCCCTTTCAAAATCATGGACGATTTTTTTGCACATTGTTGTCTTGCCAACGCCAGGACGTCCCCGGATCATGATTCTTCGTGGCCTTATGATCTGGTTATTTTGCCCTACGCGTTCATTGAAAAGAGCCTGCAAGTCAAACGTGGCAGTCTGGTCGGTAGCGCTAGTATTTTGTGGTGTAGATTCCCGTAACAAGAAATTGTCGTGTGGTTTTGTCATCATTTCCTCAACGGTACTTGAATTCAGATCAGAATATTTGACAATGGCTAGGTTAATATAACACTGGTCCATAGCCAATGGCTTGTTTGCGAATCGTTGAATCTTGAGCCTGTCTGCCGTATAGTGTTTTTGGCGTATGAAACCGTCGGCTTGCTCGAGCAGCGATGGGGTTCTCAATTGCTTGATTGCCCCTGTGAGCTTTTTATAGAGCTCATCATTTGTCCCGGAACACTTATTTAGTCCGGGATGATCCGTATCAATATGATGCTCCTCATCGGCATGCACAGTAGCTGAATTTCGAGAAACAACCTTTTAAACGGTTAGAAAGTCGTCGATGGAAATCTGCTTAGACTTACTAGGCCCATAGAAAACCACCCAAGAAGCAAAGGCTTTGTTTCGTAAAACGATATGATGTGGATTTTCTGCTTTCTTATTCTGTTTGTGCTTATTCGAGACTGGAATGCTTCTCTTAGGTTGCTGAGTTGTGTCTGATTACTCCCGAGAGACAGTAACAATGTCGTATCCGATCCTAGAAATCGGGTGAGAAACGCCAAGGCGGCTGCAGCACTGGACATCGAAGAGCCCTCGTGAGGTGTTCCGAGGAATATGATACCCGAAGTATCCTCAATAATCGCATTGGCACCATCGCTACAAAGAGCCTGAAAACGGTCAGCATACGGGATGGCACCCTTTTGATCTGGAACTCCTACCTGTTTGATGATGATGCCACCTAAGCTGTGTCCGATGAAAATGATGGGGAGCTGCTTAGAGTGTTAGCCGAGGTCGGGACATAGACGTCATTGTAGTTACGCGAGATGATCGTTTTTCTTTGATCTCCTTAAACAAGCATCGTCCAATCTCTTCGATAGACTTGATCGGGGCGTCAATCAGCCAGTTAGAGTTACAAGCAAAACTCAGGACCCTAGCTTCAGGAAACGCAGGTACAAGAAGATCTTGAAGCAGGTGTACTCTAGGAGACGCTGTTGGCTGAGATCGAACGGGTTTGTCTTTCAGCGCAGTCGTCCACGTATGACGAGGATTGGCGCCGAGGCCATGGACTGCAATTATCCTATGTCGCGGTGTCAGTGAAGCATACAAATCGAACGAGCAATGATGGCACACTCGAATTTGACATTTGCCCCTTCAGATAGAATTTTAAGTGTCCCTGAGCGTGGTATATTGTCGGATCGACGGATTTTAGAAAGAATGTGAAGTATTGACTTGGCAAGAAGCACAAACGTAATGATCAGAAGCAACACAGCGGCGCCCCAGCTGCTGAACATCCACGTCCACAACGACGCCATATTGAGCGATAAAAGAAGACGCTGGTAATCGCAGCTTCAAAAATTCTTTTATTAGGCGAGGGCAAATTTGATCAGACCAGGAAAAAATACCAATGAAGAGGCATGCTGCCAGAAAATCAGCAAGGCTGAGCCAAAGGCTCATCCCTGCCAGGGGCGACCGCCAGAGCCCATCATTATGGCGACCTGCATGCTTGCATTCGTACCCATCCACCCTCCCGCAGCAGCTGATAAATGGCGCAGCACGAATGGTACCACTTATTATGCGCATACTGT
The DNA here is from genome assembly GCA_023628775.1 of Lecanicillium sp. S3808. Lineage (NCBI taxonomy): Eukaryota > Fungi > Ascomycota > Sordariomycetes > Hypocreales > Cordycipitaceae > Lecanicillium > Lecanicillium sp. S3808. Next base: position 399,688 of record JAMAJY010000005.1, on the reverse strand, counting down.
ACTCGATACCATGGCGTATAGTAAAGTGACCAGGGTCATGAGAGTCACGGCGCTAATGCAGCTTTATACCAAGCGATGTTGATGAGCACATCGCAGAAGTATAACAGCTCCGCTCGCTTAAGCCACAGCGCTACGGGATCTTCATGCTCCTCAATCTGTCTGGATAAGCGCAGAAACTTGTGAAAGCGAGAGTTTTATCTGACAGCGACGCAAGTGAGCATTGCATGTCAAATTTGAAGCCCTCTGCGTTAGCAGCGTATTGTGCTCGCGAAGTGGCAGAAGCTCTCTTCTTCGACGGGTTTAACCTTTCTTCCTTTGGGTAAGCACTCAAAAGTGTAGACTATGTCGCTTTTTTGGTGTGTAAATTGGTTTAAAAGAAGAGTGTAATTGTACAGCTCCAAGCTGATGGTTACTCTGATTCCTTTTCTAGGACTAATTTTCCATCGTCATCGCTGTCGTCGTGCTGCCCTCCTCCCCAGGGAAAGAAAGCAGAAGAGGCTTGCTCAGCATTCTCTTCCTCGTCATCCTGCAAAAAGCCGCCGGGCAAACATTCCTCATGAGCAGCGTTGGCAGGTACAGCTACTTGCCCTGCTTCATTGCTGCCTGCCTCTCCGTAGTCTTGATTAATTCTTTCCACGATCCTCAAACACATGAGAAACCGTCTCCATTGGCCCAGCGCAGCTTTCCGGCGCTTCTCATCTTCCTTTCTTTGCCTCTCATTTTCGTCCTTGGCTAGCTGCTCCATGACCAAGTCGTGATTCTCTTCGGCAACGACGACGCCTTGAATTACTGGCACAGCCATGCGATGGCCAAACTCAAAGTCCACGACTGCCTCGGCGTAGTCAACCTGTATACGCTTGCAAACTTTCATTGCGCCCTTGAATGGCACATGAACTGCGCCTTCGGGACACATGTGCTCGGCAAATAGGTCAATATTACTGTAGTTCAAGTCATTAGCGCACATTCCGTCACAGCTACTGAAGGAGAACGAGACTCACCCGTACTCATTCTTGGGAATGACTCCATTTTTGATGGGATCCGGAATGATCCAATCTGTTTGATCGAAGCTGTACAAACCCTGGAGGACCTTTCTGCCCGTCGTGCTCTCTGCCTCAAGAATTTCTCGCCTACGGTTGGTGGTTGCCGCGCGATACGGGACTCGTTTGAGAGGTTGTTCGCCCGGTTTTGGTGCACGGCCCTGCTTGTGCCAGGTCTCTGCGCTTTTGACATTCAGGACATCGGATCGCAAGAAAACGTCCTCTTCCGTTTCATCCCCACCTTTGCTCTTGCTCTTGAAGGTTTTCACGGGAGTTGCGCCAGCTCTCAGGGCTTCTTCCCGTTTGAGATGTCTGGGAAGCACAAATTCTTGTGACTGCTTGTAATATTGCAGTGTCTCTTGCCCTTCCTTTACTTGTTTTGGGGCAGATTCAGCCGGCTTCAGATCGGCCGCATCCTCAAGAGAGTCAGCTTCTGAGATGGGGACTTTACTGCCTCCTCGGCCGTAGCCTGACATTGTATCTTTAAACCAGTCGTATAAACCATATCTCGCAACCTTTCCGCGTCTATCGTAAACAGGTCGTTTTTCCACAGGGTATCGAAGACCCTTTGTTCTGCCAGGAAACACTGAGCGCTTCAAATATCTGACAGTGACGTCTTTAGCCGTGCCATCTTGGGAGAAACCAACGACATATGCCACTACTTGACGAGCTTTGTCGGCGGCGACACCGCGGGGTTCAAATTGTTCTACCAACTCTCTGTTTGTAGCAACGATATTCTTGACAATTGGATCGACTGGCAAATATTTGTTTGTCACAGGCGAAAGAACCTCGGTCCAATAGTGTGGATAAGCAAGGTCCGTGTCAATCTTTGGTTTGGTATTTCGAGAACGTTTCGGCGTCACTTGCATGTCCACAACAGACTCGTCGTCAGTGTCTGCGTATTCTAGCTTCAGCTCGCTTTCATCTGAGGGCTGGCGCTTTGTACGCTTTGAGGCTTTCTCCTTTGGCGTGCCCGGCAAGTTTTCGGGCGCGGTTGCTGTACTACGCTTTGGAGTGGTTTTGGTAGTGCGTGAGGTGGTGGACTTGGGTTGTGCTGTTTTGGCATCGCTTTCCAGTTCAGCCTCTTCAAACTTGCTCCAGCCAAACCCGATGCACTGGATATTTGCAACCATTCTAGAGTCAAGCCCCAGGCCTCGTAACAGTGCTGTAAATAGTTGGGAGCCAACATCACGACTGCCTCGGCAGTTCTGTGCACACTCGCGAAACTCGTCGAGATTTCGGAAGCGCTCGCCAAATCGTTCTGGGTCACTACTATCGACAGCATATGACTTTGTTATTCTGTCGAGCCTTTCTAGCGGCATGTAGCCCCATTTACGCAAGCCCGGAGTAGCGACAGTATACCGTTGCCTCCACCACGAGGACAAGGCTTGCATGAGGCGGAACAAAGGGTCGCCATGGCTCATGTCAACGGCACCCTCTTCGGCTAAGACAGCATCTTGGCTCCAGTCTTGTGCTTTGTCCTTTTTCTGCCTTCGAGATGTTCGAGACGGTTTATTATTGCTAGATTTAGCAGGTCGCGGGACTGGTTTTGGCTCCAGCCCACTGCCACGGTGCCAACGGTCTACCTCTTCCCACAATCTCGGGGTTAGGTGTGAAAGCATCGTGGCTTGGACCTGAGGATCACATATCCAAGCATTTCGTATTGCATTATGCCATAGCAAGATTTGGACGTGGATTCGATGTGTCGCTCCTCGGACAATGCGCTCTCTCTTGGAAGGGCCTCTCTTGCCGACAAAGTTGTTGGTCAATGAAAGTCTGTCGTCGCGCGTGAGATTCAACTCTAAATCCCCGGTGATTGGCGCATCAGGAACCACATTCTGTTCAGGTACAACGTCTTCAAATTCAACATTGTCGTCCTCGTCGCTACTTTCATGCGCGTCCTCACGGGCGGTTGGCGCCGGCACTTGCTCGAACTCGTCACTGTCAGGGGGTGAGCTCAGCGAGCTGGAGCTATCGTCGCTATGAGTAAAGAGAGAATTGGGATTTAGTGTCGTGTGTGGTGTCACTGCTGCATCAAGATCGTCATACAGCGTAGACTTTCGCGAGCTGGACGGCGAATCCTTTATTCTCTTCTTCTCCGGCTCGGGCGACATGTGCGCATCACGCAGGCGCTTTCGTGGTACATGTGGTGGCATCTCTTGACTTATTGGTGACAGAGCCTGTCTGGAACTTGCTTCTTCAGCTCATGAGGCCGTCATTGTGGGATGCAGTGACTGTGATGAGAGTGAGTAGGAGCGGGTGTTAAGGGCCAGTGAAGCCAGTACCGCGCGTCCGAATCAAAACCCTTTTTGTAGTGTGGGACTTGGGTTGGCAAATCTTTAAGATGAAACAAGAGCCATGGTCAGAATCGGCTATGTATGACCTGTGAGCTGGGGGAAGAGATGTAAGATGCGATATGAGGTTTCTGTGGTGAGAGCGACGGCGCGACTGGCGCTATCGTTGATTCGAAGGTGGCGTCATTGAGACCCACCGCTCCCGGCTTTTACTTCTGCGTGGACCAGGAACAGAGACTCGTATAAGTACCGGTAACAAGCAGTGAATTTGTATTTTGAAAGGAATATTGCATGCGAAACGCATCTCAAAATCTGTTGCTGAGTAATAGGATCCCCATTTACTATAGTGTATCATCCTGAATTTATTACTGAGAATAGAAGCTCGAGCTAATGCATCTCGCTTGCTGTGCGGGTGTCGCGATCCACGTTCACGCACGATCAGCATGTCTCGCCCCAACAGCGTGCACTGTCCTGCGGGGCTACGCACCAATTTGTACTTTCGACTTACACGGGCTCAAAGATATAATACTAAACGAGAGTCCCATGCCCGACCAGGCTGTTTGAAAAGTTACCAGCACGAGTGGCAATACTTCCTTACTTCTCCTCATATTGCCTCTTGGTTCAATAGCTACCCTGTGTCGACAACCCCCTCAACCAACAGAGAAACAACGGGAGAAAGATGAATGAAAGCAAGGTAAACATGGAGCACTTTAATTATGTTGGAAGCGGCCCGTACTGCTACTCCAATTCCTTTGCAATGGTGCTCGGCAAAAACGCTCCATCCACCGCCGTGATTGAGTTTGCCATTGGTGGCCCCTTTGGCATGCAAATGATCAACGTGCCTGGAAAGCGCCTCTTCTTCTTCGACCCTTACGGATGGGACCCAGCAAAGGGCTTTGATAACGCTTTAAAAGCCATGGGCTGGCGTTGTACCGAGACTGTTGGCACAGATGAGACGGATGCCTTGGCGAAGCTGCATGCAGCAGTCGAGAAAGGACCAGTCTTTGTCGGGCCAGTAGAGATGGGACACCTGCGCCATCAACCCAATGCGCATGGTCCCATGGGGGCTGATCACTATGTTGTTGTCCTGCAAGTCGACCAAGATTATGTCGTCATGCACGACCCCGCTGGATACCCGTATGCGACTCTTCCAGTAGACAAGTTCATGGCGGCCTGGAAAACAGACACGCTAGGTTACGGCAAGTCATATAGTATGAGGACCAACTTTGAACCAGTACAAAGGTTCTCAGAAGAGGAGATCATCCGGCGCTGCATCCCGTCTGCCCTAGGCTACTTGAAAATGAGCAGCGGTGAAGATATGCCTCCCGGTTCCACAGGCAATGCTGAAGCTGCAGAGAGTCTAGCAAAAGCTATCGAGACCGATTTCAGCAATGAACTTCGTGGTACATTGATATTCTTTGCCGTGCAGGTTGGAGCACGCCGTGCTTCTGATGCCGCTTCTTGTCTCTCCCGCATCGGATATAACCATTCAAGCGCTATAATGGGTGACATTGCTCAAATAATCGGTTCATTGCAATATCCTCTGGTTGTCAAAAAGACTGATGTGGCTGCATCAATTCTACGCAAACTGGGCCCGCTTTATAACACATTGACAGCTGCCTTGGAGGACGATGCCAGAGCCGACAGTACACAACACAGCTAATCTTTAGTTAGCGTCGAGTTTGGAGAAGTAACATGCGATTAAGCTGCGCAAATTTCATTAGCTATTGCGATAATTTGTGAATAGATACTCCAATAACTATATTCGCTTATCCTACTTTTCCGTGACTCATCTATGGCTCCATCATATCAGGTGGCGGCCCAACTCCCCGTAAAAGTACAATAGTATTACCGCTCTGCAATGATGCCCCTGCCTTCTCGTTGAACTCCAATAATCTTCCGCCCTCCACATGGAAAACTCGTAGTTTGTCTTTCTCATTCGCACTCTGGTTGTTGATGTTTTGAACTTGAAGGCTGCGGGTGGCCGCGTCCAAGATCCGTCCCACGACCCAGTCCTTTGAATAGAAAAACTCGCCCTTGGGAAATTTGGCTGTCGTCGTTTCCGCTTCTGCTTCAACATACAAATAGATCCGTTTATCTACCGGCAGCTTGTCGTCCCCCTTCGCAGTCTTCTTCAGGCTGTTCACAGCGACTAGTCTGGCAGCCGCCGTGCTGGGTTTCCGCTTCGGCAGCGCTCTGCCCGCTTGCTCCTTTTTCGAGCTCCCCCAAGCCTTGAGCTTATCGAATGCTGATCGTGTCTTTTGTGCCACCTCTGCCTGCACGGGCCGTCCTCCTATCGGAATGAGGTTGCTGCAGTCATGGTCCTCCTTTAGCCTGTGTTTCAGGCAGTAGTCGCGATTACACGTTTGACAGTGCACGCCGGGCGTGAGAGATGTTCCGACAACTGTTTTACAATCTGTAGATGCGCACAGTTTCTCTGCAGTCCTTTCACGCAGCGTCCTTCCCTGTCCTATCGACGGCTTCGAAAGCTGAGCCACCCTTTTTCGCTCGGCCCAGGCACCAGCATTCGAGCATTTATGAGCCGTTTCTGTCCGATGATCTAGGCAGAATGTTTTGCTACATGACTGGCAAAAGAATGGTAAAAAATCGAGCTGGTTGCAGTAGTCGTATTGGCAGTGCTTGCCTATCAGTGTTGCATCTGGCGCGTCCCGCATTTGAACGTAGCTCGCTTCAGGCGTATCTGACCCAGACGATGCCATGCTGGGCTTGTTGCAGCTTATATGGCTTAAATAGTTGAAATGGCCCAGGCCGTGGCGTATTCCCAGAGCATATACTGTCACTAGCCGCGTAATTATATGACCTGCTTATACCGCTGTGAGGTCGGTTTGCTGACCAACGTGCTGGTAGACGCGGGCGGAGAAAGATCCAGAAGTCTCTGGGCGGCTGTGGCGGGACTTGCCAGTTTTATTTCCACCACTGGGACGTTGCGGCGGTGGCGCAGGAGACCCTGCCAAGAGCCTAAGCGACCCGGGCTACTCAGCATCAGCTAATGGTATAATAATAATTCACTATACAGCAACCTCAAGCTTGGACTACAGGATTTCAGCTATGTATTGAAAGTACAAAGTCAAAATAGTGATGGCTTAAGCCCCAGTATTGGCCCTGGCTTTATCAGGCCGCTGGTGCTTCACTATGACCAACACAATATCCTTTAAAAATTCCAGTTGCTGGATTAAGACGCAAATGACTTGAGATAATGCGAGGTTTCCATGAGTTGTTTTGGTCGTAGTTACATACACGTTCACTTCCACTACATATACAGGGACGCTTGCTTACAATGTCAAGGCACTCAACTTCAGCGCTTGCCGAAGATACCCGGATGGCCTCACTCTTTCTTTACTTTATGCCTCTCGCCCAGCAAATCTTCCCTGCCAGTCGTGGGGGCACTGCCAACATAGTCGTCGCCACCAACCGCTTTGAAGCCTTTGTGGAAAGCCCATTCGACAGCGTCCTCCACAGGTTTATCAAACATCGAAGGCAGCAGCGGAACTACTGACAGGCCAAGTCCGATGGGGCCCCATGTGCGGAGTGTTGGATTCTTCATGTTTTTCATCGCTCGCCCAGAATACCTTACAACGCTATGAATAGTAAAGGCAGGCAGGCCCATACTTGCAATGCTTTGGAAGACACCGCGCTGAATCATGACTGTCCTCCAGTCCTCCAAAGGCGGCACGGTGGCTGGCGACAAGGCCCTAGTTTCGGTAGCTGGCAGGCCAGTGACCTTTTCCTGATGTGGAGTTAATTTTATTTGAGGATTCATTGTGCGCTGGTTATGCCAATAGGCGCGGTAACCCTCATGGCTAACATCTCCCAGAATGTACAGCCATGATATGCCATATGCTGCTCGAACCAAGTTTGGGTGCGCGACTGGACGGAAAGATTCGCCAATATCAGAGGTGTATGCAACATAACGATGTGCTGACATCATGATGGTTCGGAGTCGTGTCGCGTATGCTGCATAGCGAACATTGCTGTCCGTGGAATCAGGGCCACTATAGCATGTCAACGGCCTCTTCTATTCAATGGGACCTGAATGGAAACATACTAGCCATCCACAACATTATCAAAAAAGCTGCCATCTTCGTCGGCCTTGTCCACTATCTTTTGAAGTGCTGTAGGTAGCTTCTCTTTGGGCGGCAGTCTATCGGGGTCGAATGAGGATTTTGTATCTTGGCTTCCGCGCTTCGACTCGGTACCATCTTTAGGCTCCTGTGATTTACCCCACCAAGGCATTTTGGCGAATATATGTTGGAGGTAAAGCAAACGCAATATACAATGCAGTGCCTCTTTGTTGGACGTCACTTGGATCTCGGGGCGACCGGGATGGGAGCGATTGGAGAAGGTCGTGACGGGCGTGGCGCTACGCATTCCGAGGTATAGCCGCCACGCTGCGCTAATTGCCTGGAAATGCAGGCAGCGGCGCCGTTGAAATTGCTAGCTTCACCCAAGACACCACACCTCTTCGATTGCCATCTACCTTGCAAACCAATTGCACAGCACCCAATTGCACAACCTCCAATTGTCCTTAACCCGCCGGACAGCGAAGAGTCGTATAAAAATGGCTGGCATCGCTAGCTACACTATTGCTGGCCGACAGGTCGGCGGCCACTACGTATGTTCCCCCAAATGGTTATCCTCGGCACTACCTTAATTGCGATACGCGACTGACGAGACCTCTATAGCTCGCCATCGGCTGGCTCGCAACCATGTTTGGTGGCGTAGCATACGCTACCTCGGGCCCGAAGAAGTCGGCCTCGGCTGCTGCACCCCCGATCAACGCCTCTAGCTCCGACGAGGCCGACTTTATCAAGTGCGTTCTTCCTTATGCGCTCTTTAACACAGACCTTACGTGAGGCTGTATGCTGACCAAGAAATAGGAAGTTCATGGAAGAGGCCGATAAGAAACAGTAATCAAAAATTGAATCGAACGAAGCCGGCGAAGCATTGTGCGACTCCTTGTATATATAGAGATGCGGCCTCATACTCTCAGTTGAACAAATGGTTTGTGTGGTCGCCTGCGAACTTGTTTTGCGATGAAATAGAGGAATCTTTCAATATAACTCGATTTCGTGGTTATCTTTGCGTCTGTTGCGGTGAAGCATGCTCGATGTCTGGTTGATGCGGTTTGTTTACTGTATTGACTTCGTCTTGTCACCAACATTGCCCCACGAGGCTTCCCTTCGCAGAGATTGAAAGCAGCAAGTCTGGATTGGTCACCTCAAAGTAATATGATCAAGTTTGCGTTGGCGCCGTGAGAAGCAGCCTGTTCTTGGTTCGCGGCCATAGGGTACTCAGCGAATGGCAGCCTTGAGTGACCCCATTGGTGGCTACTATATAGCTCTGCCAATGCGTAAACCGTCAATCATAGACTGGAGTGATCATGATCTAAGTAACGGGCAGACGCCAATCATAGACTGGAGTGATCATGATCTAAGTAACGGGCAGACGCTACATATTTGCGAACCGGGGACACTACTAGCCTGCTCGACCGGGTATACATGGCAGATACTGTGGTAAGAGGAAAGAACAGTACGTAAGTGAGCCAATATTGTACCAAGCCCGTGTTGGTATGCGCAGTCTATTTATTACCGCTAGACACGATACTTGATTACAGCAGCGAGTATTGATGAATTCATACTGCCACCTGGTTGAAGCGTGGAATAATTCAATGGTAAGTCACCTCGCAGCAGTGAGGAAATGGCAAATCTATTTTGAGTTTAAACTCTTCCCGGATTAAATGTAAATGTATCGCTGCATACGATTTTGAGAATTGCAACGTTAGTAGTCCGTATTTCCTACACATATCTCTACGAATAGCCATCGTCGCAAAATAAACTTAGTATATAGCGGTATGCCGTGTTAATGCAAATGCCACGGGAGTGCATAAGCGTAATTGCATGCCGCGCGGTGGCGGCAGTTGGCAAGGTCACGTGCACCACCGTAACGCGGGCGGTCGAATGCCCCGCACGCTAATATCGGGGAGGAGTATCATCTCTTTAATCGAAAACTTTGTCCCGAACGGTTACAACGATTGCATTTCGGGGGGTTGACTTGGATAACCCACCATGTCGGAAGAAACGACTGACCCGGCCCTCGTCGTCGATCCCGCGCATGAGATTCCCACAGCATCACCCGGCCCTAAAGAACGTCACTCGTTGACCTTGGATCAACGTCGAGCGTTGCGAAGATGGGCTAGCAGCCAAACCATAAGACCCTCGCACAAAGCGTGCATTGAGTGGTTCTTTGCCCAATATGGCATTCAAATAAGCCAATCCACAGTATCGCATTCTCTTTCTCCCAAGTATTCCCGACTAGACGGCGACAACCCTCAGCTATCTGGCTCGCGACTACGCTTCGGCAACTGGCCAGATGTCGAGAAGCTCGTTCTACTATGGTACCAGCAGGTGCAGGCATCTGGCAGGCAGCCAACAAACGACGAATTAGGCGAAAAGGCCAAGTCGATATTCAATCAGATGCCACGCTATCGCGATGAAACGCCCCCCGAATTCTCCCCTGGCTGGATCCATCGCTTTAAAAAGAGATATGGGCTTCTCATCAGGCGCCAACGAAGGCACGCCGACAATGCGATGAATCCTGCGGAAGATATCGAATATTTGGCAGACTGTGTTCCACGATTTATGGCGATTGCTGCCGATACAAGCCCGACAGCAATAAGAGAGCAAGTACTCAGGGTGGTCGGCGTTGAGTCCTCTCTCAACACTTGCGCTCTGGTCCGCGATGAAATTATGCGGCGAATGACAAACGCCCAGGGCCCGCCGGTGCCTTCGCTGCCGCCGCCAGAACCTGCCATTCAACTTACACAGCCGGAACAACCGCTTTATGCAGAAGATGACGCGGAAGTCGTGCTGCAGAATGCGTTGCGCCAGCTACAGCAAGAGGAAGAGGCCGCCGAAGAGCAGGCCGCCGCAGTCCGAGAGGAACGGGAGCGTGCTGAAAGAGCTGGACTGCCTCCACCGCCTATTGTTTCGACGCCGGGTGGTCGCGAGTCGGCGGATCCGAGATATGCTACCCCTGCACAGGATATGCCACCAGATCTGACGCTCACACCAATACACTCGGATGGGCCTATGTCCTCTCATGACAGAGCTATCCGGTGCCCATACTGCGTGAATCAGCGAATGCTGCGCACTATTAAGGAAGCAGTGGAGCATATGTCTACTCACGTGGTTGTATAGCAATTGCATTTTTGCTTGTCTGCCTGCAACGGCATGCTTATTCCGCTGGGGGTCCTTATTACGGAGCAAGGCGAAATCTGGAGTTAGCGGCATGGAAAGGCGGCGTCATCGGTTTTTTGTATGTATTATTTCTTGAGTTGACATAGTATGCGACAATTATGAATTTCCGTATCATGATGTGTCTACATTATGCCGAAGCGAAGTGATGTTCTCTATGTACAGGAGAGCAGGAGAGTTATATTAGTCCTGCGCTTCGAAATCTCGCTAAAAGAGGATCCTCCTCGGTCTTTTTGTGATGCTTACTCGAAGTGCCAATAAAGTTTTCCCAAAATTTCAAACCCTCCAGGCCATCTTCCCGACAGAGTACACCATGTTCCTCTGCCATGAGCAGCTCTTCCTCCGCTACACCGAGGCTCCAACCAAATCTTTCGGCGGCTTCATGCGCCGTCACCCCTCTTCCAAACTGCTGCCAGTCCCAAACAACTTCCTTGTCTGGCGGAAACTCATGCAAATCCTGAAACCATGACAGTAATGCCTTGATCGTAGTTTCGTCGGTGCGATCGCTGCCCTGAACAACCATCACGCCACTTCGAAAGGTCCGTAGTCGAACAGGGAGTTTCAAGTTCTCCCACAACCGAGCCGCCCGTTCAAAGTCATGAGGACTGACCAGTTCTACGCCGCCGCGGGCTCTATTGAACATTGCCCACAGATCAACCAAGGTAATGATTCCACCAGCTCTTTTCAAAACGCCCCGGGAGTCATCCGAAAGGAACTCGGCAACGTTGCGTGACAGTTCAGATAGATAGAGGGACTCAGAACTGCCGCCGCCAACCATATCCTTTGTCGTTACTAGTCCCAGCTGGCTAGCTGACTCGGCTAGGATGGCATTCTCCTCGGCAGAGAACTCTGATGAGCCGCGACTATTCTGACGGGCGAATTTTTCGGCGAGAGCAACAACCTCCTTTGCCGATGCCATGAGGGCTTCCAGGTCTTCGAAAGCGCTGCCGATTAGCATTTCGTTGTTTTTGTGCATGTTGAGACGGAGCTGCTCGAGGCCAGCAATGCCCGCAGTCTTTGGTCGGCTATTGCTCGCCTCACTAGAATCATTCTGAGCATTGCCCTCGTCTCGGCGGCCCTTTGGAGGAGGTGGCGCGTTCTGCAGCAACCACTTTCGCTGTGTCATGGATCCTTTGAGACGCTCGTAGAATATCTTTTCCCCCCCTCCCCGAAAAGAGATTTTGATGCCTTCAGAGGCATCAGGGCTGGTAGGGCCTCCATTGGTGGTGGTATCCAGAACAGGACCAGGCGAGTTAGTTCTGCCGTCGTCTGTTGTATTTTTGGTTTGGGCCGCGGAGGAACCTGTGCGTAGAAGAGAAGCTCCGCACATCTCGCACGATAATAACGATGGATGGTTAGAAAAGGTACATCTCGGGCATCGGAAGGTAGTTGAGCTACCCCCTCGTACGTCTGGTTCCGACGTCGTATCGCCGGCAGGTGGATCTGGGGCTTGCGATTGCTGTTCCCTGTGCGGTAACATGCTTCCATGTGAAGATGCATGATGATTTGTTGCATTTGAAATGGATGCCTTTAGAAGCTGAGGAAGTGTTGGCTTGATGCCACATGCTAGACAAGGCGGCAACGGAGTGTGCGCGTTGGCGGCCGCTGGATCGAAGTTGGTCGGGACAGGATTCGAGAAGCTGCAAATACTACACACCCAAGTAGCCGTTGTCCGTCCATGGGGGCCAGAGGAAGTTTCCGATGTGCTTTTTGTCTGGTGATTAGAGGATTGGCTTTCTTTGGCCAGGGATTGAGACGAGAGGCGATTCTGAAAAGCACCTCTTCTCATCGGTTTCGGGATGATTGTGATTTTCGCTGAAGACTTGAGAAAGCCTGCATAGAATTCATATTTGTCTACATCCTTGAGGTCTAGAGCAGCAGATTTTGCCCGGGGGTCAACTTGGTCCACGTAGCATATCCGATGCGTCGTCAGATACACCTGGCCATTCTGTTGCTCAGGGAGCTTGAATCTCCTTGCTAAGTTTAGCTTGAGCGTTCAAGGTAAAAGTCTGGCTGCTCACCCTTCATATAAGCCGACATTATCCTGTACGAAAAGCAGTACTTCGTCTGGCAGGTAGGACGGTCGCAACGCCGTTGTCAAGTCAATATGTTTTAGAAACATGAAGTGGCGGAACGCCCATCGGCGTCGCGGTAGCAGTGAAAGATGGAAAAGGTGGCTAAAAACGAGAAAACAAAGTATGAAATGAGTTTTTGAGAAGCTCAGAATCAAATAACCGCATGGAGCTGAATGTATATCTCACTACAGGACTCAGATGTGACGCTTTTTGGTATTAGGCGTGTTATGGCATTAGACCTGGAGTCTACGGTACTGTAGAACGGTACCTACCTAGGCACTGTGGACGGGTGTTTGGGCGCATTACTGTACCTAGATGGGTGGTAATTACCTTCTGCACCACGGTGTCGGCGCCCTGCCCACTCTCAAGTTCAAGGTACAGTGAAGGTGTCTAGTATATCCGGCGTTCTGCCGCCACGAGTCACGGGACTTGACCTGCCTCACATTTACTGAGAGGGACAAACTATTCGTCACTTTCCACCAGCACTGCAGCCCATAAATCGCAGGTCGGCCGCAATACAGTTCGCACCGGATGCAATAGCCTCCATCTTCCCTCAAACTAACAGAAATCCATCAGCAGCACGGCCAACATGATGCCCGGCTGGCCGGGAACACAACAGGCCGCACCCGGCACTGTGCCATCCACCTACGCATATCCGCAAAGTACGCACACCTAATACTCATACCTTATTCTCATGGAGACTGACTTCTGCAGATCCCGCCTATATCCCAGTGCAAGTACGGCAAGGCTTTGGCCAGTATGTCCCACCTCCGCCACCACCCGGAAATGTAACGACCCCTGGGACGACCAACGGACACCCACCCGCCGTACCGGCACCTCCCAGCGCGTCTGGCCAGGCTGCAGGCAAGACGGACTGGCCAGAGTCGGTGCGACGCTATGTTCAGCGATCATTTCTTCCTCAAAACGACGACACTGCTGTGTCTCGACCTGAAGTGGAAGCAAAACTCAAGCAGACCATAGGTGCCGCAAAGGACAGCGGTACATTGTATACCCTCGACTGGGATGCTATGCCGCTCCCGCAGTCGCTAGTAAAGGAGGAACGCGCCGCTCAGGTCGGCGCTCCTAGCCATGGTCTATCTCCAAACTCGAAAAAACGAAAATCGTCAGATTTGGCTGACGACAGTTCTTCTGTGCCACCCTGGCAGTCTGCTAACAGCCGCCTTGAGTCTCGTGTCACGTACCCATCCAAAGACAAGCGTTCCGGCTCTGATGATTTGTCAAAGCCGAGTAAGTTCCAGAAAGACGCAAGCAAGCGCAAGCGACGATTTGAGAGCGAATACATGGCGGCCAATGTGTCACCAAGCACGCCGCCGCCAGCGTCGGGGCCGATTGTGGGCACTTGTGACGTGCTGGAAAAGCGATATCTTCGTCTCACAGCCCCTCCGGTTCCGGCCAATGTTCGACCAGAATCAGTTTTACGACAAACATTGGATCTGTTAAAAAAGAAGTGGAGGAAAGAAGGCAACTATTCTTATATATGCGACCAGTTCAAGTCTATGCGTCAGGACCTGACTGTTCAGCGTATCAGAAATGATTTCACGGTTTCCGTATATGAGATCCATGCGCGGATTGCGCTGGAAAAGGGGGATATCGGTGAGTATAACCAGTGCCAGACTCAGCTGAAGAGCCTGTATGCATTTGGTCTGAAAGGGAACCCGATTGAGTTTAAAGCCTATCGTATACTATACTTTATTCATACAGCCAACCGTACCGGTCTTAACGACACGTTGGCAGATCTAACATCAGCAGAAAAGGAAGAACAGCCCATCAAGCACGCGCTGAACGTTCGATCCGCTCTGGCATTGGGAAATTATCACAGGTTTTTCCAGCTGTACCTTGACACACCCAATATGGGAGCATATCTCATGGATATGTTTGTCGTCAGAGAGCGCTTAGCAGCCCTCTGCAATATGTGCAAAGCGTAAGGCTTTCAATCTCGTAACATTTTGCTGTCCTCGTTGCTGACTTGTTATCACAGGTACAAACCAGATGTGAGACTGCGCTTTGTAACAGAAGAGCTTGGCTTTGAATCGGATGCAGACGCTGCCCAATTTATCATTGACAATCAGGGCCAGCAACTACTGGAAGACCGCACGGAATTTATTGCATTCCTTACTGGCAAAGCTGGCAACATTTTTGACCATGCTAGAGCCAACGCTTTTCGAACGGTTGATATCAAGGGTCAAATATGAGGCCGACACGGCGCGATGATAATTTCTTCCCTTACTCCCGCCCCTTTCCCTTGTTCATTATGCGCCACAAATAACATTCACGACATGACGCCTAACACAAGCATCACTAGAATGGCGACGAATTTTCTGTTTTTGTATATCTGGCGTCGCTGTTCTCTTGCTATCTAACCCGGCTCGTCTTTTCGATCTTCCCACATGGTCACCGTTTGTAGATGTGGGAGCGCAACCGCGCGGAATCAATGGAAACGAGCAAAACTTTGGACATGATAATGAGTATTTTGGTCTGGATACTGCTCGTTTGTCTTGATTTTTTCTTTTTTTTTCGGAGTTTTGAGGGTCGGATATTGCCTCATGGGTACACATTAGCTACAAACAAGGCCTTGCTTTGTGCTTCTATTACGCTGGGCAAGTTGGAGTTGGAGTTAGAGTTGATGCATGCACACAGAGACCCATTCGATTTATGATGACTTTACTGCCCTGACTAGCACCGATACCGATAGATTCACCAAGCGACCTAGCAAAAGAAGAAATTTTGAATATATAATATGGACTTCTAAAGCTACTTGGGTACCTGGAAAGAGTGAGACTGTTGACCACTGTTAGTTGGCGAGCCGCTTTAGCACATGCGTGGGATATGAGAGACGACGGCTTTGTTTTATGGACGTGTTGCAAGTCGTGACGACTAATACAAAATAATGCCTGTGGCATTCGATGCAGTATACAAGAACTGTTCCAGAGTATTTGCGACAGCTACTTTACCAGGCTGCTTGTGCACCCAACCTCGTTGAAGGATGTATACGAGTACGAGTAGGGGTATTAGTAGAGGCAGGCGGTGCGGTGTGGAGATGGTACAGAATAATTAGCAGCCAAGTCTGGACTCGGGGAGAGGAGAGAGGGGGGACGGGGCGGCGCACCACGATTCAATTGCCCCTCCTGGCGCCTGGCGGACGGGAGTCGTTTGGCCGAACATGAACACTGGCTGTATGGCCACACCACTCTGGCCGGCCCACAGGATGCGCTCCTCCTGCGGAACCCGCCCAGCCCGCCAAACGATTTCCCTCCCACCACCTCATCACGGATCGTGGCGATAAACGATTTTTCTACCATTTCTTCATTCGGTTTTGCGTCACGCGACTTTGGGCAAAACGTAACGAAAGCACTGCGGCGACCCAACGGCAATTGTTGCTGTGTCCTGCACTACAAACGACACAGGCCCGCGCGACGCCACTCTCGCATCAACACGCCAAGATGAAGGTTCGTTCAGCTGTGTTCTCGTTCACTGCGTCATCCCAGCTCGGTGGTATCTCTGCCGTCGCTGGCCCTTTGCCGTCGCTTTGGTTTGACAGGAGAGAGATGAAGAGACAAGTTGTCGCCAATGTCCAAGGCGGCGTGAAGACGGGCAGGAAACTTACCTGGCACGGTGACACTATTTTGGCTTTGCCTGTCCATCGCTGCGCTCAACAATTTGTCTTGCTCTCTTGTTGCCCGCCTGCTGTGCGGTCGATGTGACTTGTTTGACATCCAACTGTTCTCTTAGCTAATCTGAATGTACTACATGCAGGGCCTACGTATATTTCAAGGAAGCAAAGAGAAACAAAAGGCTCCCGTCCTACCACAGTCGGGGGACGGAAAAATCCCGCCCAAGAAGGTTCGTTGCACTTGTGATGATTATAGCCAACCTGGCGCTTTACTTTTGAAAAAAAGAGAGAGAGATCACGGTTTAACAAATGCATTGCCGCTATACAGATGATTGAAGCCCTTTCCGACTACCAGGCCCAAACCGCCGATGAACTCAGTTTCACCTGTGGAGAGTACCTCCTGGTAATTGGCCGTGAAAACGACAAAAATTACTACATGGCTTCGAACGGCAAAGCGAAGGGCCTCGTCCCGGTCAATCGCTTCGAAGAAATGTCACGATCCGAACCCATGCGACCATCCGAACATGGTCCGCGACCACCAACAGCCGCAAGGGGCCCCGGTCATGATTCTGGATATAGCGAAGGCTATGCGCCTTCGGCTACTGCCGCGATGCAGCGTAATTCCAAGTCTGCCAAAGGCGGAGGCGCCGTACACGGCGTCGTCATGTTCGACTTTCAGGCACTGCGAGAGGACGAACTCGAAGCCAAGGCCGGCGAATACATTGTCATTGCCGCACAGTCGAATGCGGAGTGGTTTGTCGCAAAACCGATTGCCAGGCTGGGGGGGCCTGGTTTAATTCCCGTCTCTTACGTTGAGATTCGCGAACTGGGTACCGGTCGACCCATTCCTAATCCGGCAGAAGTGATTAAGGCTAATGTACCGCCTGTTGAGGAATGGAAGAAGAGGGCGGCCCAGTATAAAAGCAGCAGCATCCCCCTCGGAAAGTTTGAAGCCGGTGGTCATCAGGATGTCGAGCAGAACATGGAGCGCATGAGTCTGCAGAACCAAGCGGAGAGACACAGCGCTCAGAATGGAAGCCACGGCTACTCTAGGTCAGCGCAGGGTGGCGCGCAGCACCACTATCCCGGTGACTATTCGGGAGACCTTTATGCGCCTGAGCAAGCAAGCGTGTCTCGTTACTGCTACGCGGAGGGTAAGTACTGGTTCGTTATTTCAGCCAGGCTTGGTGGACGGTGGTGGGAGCTGTCTCGATACTATGAGGATTTTTACGATTTCCAGAGGGCTTTATTTGCCAGGTTTCCGGGAAAGAGGATACTGCCGGAAGTGCCCCGAGAGGTTGACTCGGCTCTCAATGAGGATCTCACCCGTGATAGCCAAGAAATGCTCAATGCCTTTGTCAAGAATCTGCTTATGCAGTCAAGGGAAATCTTGGAAGGCCTCTGTGTCAGGCAGTTTTTTGCGCCTCGCGAAGGTGATTACGAGAAAGAGTTGGGCGTCATTAGCGACGATTCTGGAGACGCTCGTGGCGCGAACCACGAGCAGGGGATGGACAATCCATCGCGACACTATTCTCGCGATCACTTGAATGGAGCAGGATATTCTGGGCAATCGGCGACTCCCCGGCAAGTGAGCGATCCTTATCAAGGTACGTGGTGCGGTGCACAACCGAACAACCTGCAAAGGCGCAGGGCTGACGTTTGTTATGTTAAAGGCGGGACGCAGCAGTCAATGCAAGCGGGAGCAATGAAGGTGAAAATGTACTTTGAAGGAGATCTGATTGCGTTGCGGGTTCCGACAGATGTTCAGTATGAGCAACTCTGCAGCAGAATTCGAGAGCGAACAAAGCGAGGTCGTGATGGCCAGCTGGAGCTTTTCTACAAGGACGAGCGATCAGGCAACAAGCTGAACCTGATGAGCGATAACGATCTGGACAGGGCCCTACGAGACAATGAGAAACTCCTTTTGTACGCAGAGGTTGTATAACGGTGGACTGGACCGAAGACCGACACATTTTCCTTTCCCTTTTTCTTGGGTAGAGATTTCTTTTCTTCGTTTTCTTCTCCTTTTTTTTTCCTTTTTCTTTTCCTTGCTGCATGGTTCTGCTTAGTTGGGCGGGGGATCGTCGGGAGCGGATGTTGATCTACTTGCTTTACGGACTGGCAAACAGTCCGAGAGTACATGTCATACGAGTTGTTTGGGACAAAGCCTCCAGCAACGACAACGTGTATCACAGGCCAGCACAAGACATGTGGCTGAAGCTCGATTTGCTAGCTGCTATTTTACGATGGAGCATACTACCGAAGTTGGCTCCGCCTCTTTGGGCATTTGTGGAGGATTAAGATGTATATGGCGTTTGGGGCTTGAACTGGGCGATTCACTTTTTTTGTTCTTGTCTACCTTGTTGTGCAATGCTTGTTATGCAGCGATTTATACCTTGAAATGAAACGATGGCAAGATGGAGGTTTTTGGCCATTGCGCGGCTGTGTGGAGGCTAGGGGAGGATACGATGACTGGTAAATGAAGAACCAAAAAACAAAACAAGAATTCAGAATTGTTTGTGAATACTGCTGCGCTCAAGTGCTAAACGTTGCGATGAATATAGCAGCTCATATGCTTGTACAGTGAGCGTCCCGATGGCATTGCGTCCATGAATCGATGCATCAATTAATATATAGTACTTGCATCTCCAGCTGTGCGTGTTCGCATATGGCTCTATAGATTATGCCTATTACCCAATACCCTTTTTTTCCAAAGTGTCAAACAACTATTGCCCTATAAATGATGCCCCTTGTCTAATATCCGTTTGTTCCAAAGCTACAATTGATTCCACCCAACAGACTCATCAAGACCACTGTCCAAGTCCCAAACTTGTATCCGCCACAAATACATTGAGGATGCCGAAATGCTCACTATCAATCACGACGACCCATGCAAAAGCGACTGCCGCACTTTATAATTCACCACACCCCCAACCCCAAACGCCGGCACAATGCGGCCAATCCGCGCAGCCGTACTGGCAAGCCACCTAGACCGAATCAGCAGGCAGCGCTCTCGCCACGACACATTTGTTCCTGCTGCTTCTGCTCCTGCTCCTGCTCCTCCTATTCCGCCGGTGCTTGGACGGTTGTACAAGTCCAGCCCCAGCAGGTGCATCGGCGTGGACAGAAACTGGATAGCAGCCGGGGCAGCAAACTGCGCAGCCGTCAGGCCAGACACGCGACTTGTGCTCGAGTACGCATCCAGATACGGCGCCAGTCGGGGCGGGACGTTGAACGAGGCGAATATCGTGAGCGAGTCTCTGAGCGCAAAGAGCGCGTAGCACGGCAGCGGGACGGGTCTCGGCGCGCTGGTCGTCATGGGGCCAAAGAGCTTCACAAACGCCTGGTCCTTGTATACGCACAGCGAGACGTTTGTTGCCGACGACGCGGCGAACTTGGCGGGGCCGGAGGTTGTGGTGTGCGCGGGACGGTTGGAGAGGGTCGAGGAGACGGTGTCGATTGTGTTAGCGGTTAGGTAGGTGCCGCCGTAGAGGAGGAAGACGAGGGCGACGGGGCGCGAGGTTAGGGTCCGGAGGGGGTTGCGGAGGAGGCTGGCTATGGAGGTGCGGAGGGAGGAGAGGATGGATGGGCTGCGGCGGGAGGCTGACTCCATGATTGATCTGGTTTGGAGGTGTTAGTGGTTTGAGTGACAAGAGAAGAGAGGATGCGATGGGGAGGTGGGATTGGAGAAGGGGACGGACGTACTTGTCGATGAAGGCGATTAGAGGAGATATTAAGCCTGCTGCGCATCCGGCGCTGAGAGCGTCGCTTCCGAGACGGAGAGGAAGGTTGTGTGTGTTCCATGGCTTGTTTGTTGCCAGCGGTGGCTTAGATTTTGAGAGGGTTTCGTTGTCGAGATGTGATGCCGCAGAGGGCTCGGATGAGGAGGAAGAAGAGGTGGCGGTTGATGACGCCATTGGGGGCATTTTCGGGTTGTCGATTTATGCGATTATTGTCTGGAAGAACGCTTGGATCTATATCTTGAAGCAGGCAGCAAAGAGGACGTCGTTTGAATCGAGGCGTTGGGTTCGCGACGCATTCCGGCCGTGTTCGATTTTCGTTTGTCGAGCACAGACAAGACCGTGTTTTGCTGTATCCGAACAATAGGGCGCACTGAATATACTCCCTCCTGCTCTTGATCAATCAAGCTGAAATACTGAGGAAGAAAAGAAAAAAAGTTCAAAGACGAGAGAAAGACAAGAAAACAAGAAAGTTGCAGCAAAAGCCTTGAAATTTTCTGGAACCAGGGCCAGGATTAATTAGTCGCACAGGGCGTCACAATCGTCATGCCGTGTAAGCCGCCTTGTCCCGAGACCGGAGCCTTTTTATTCGCTGGAGCGGAGCCCCGGCGGCCCAGGCTTTTGCGTTTGCGGCCGGGTAACGGTCGGGAAGCGCCGGGGGCTTTGGTTTGTGTGGTGTGGGTGGTGAGGTGGAACCCGAGATAGGTCCGCTTGGGTGAGTGTCTGCGAATGAATGTGCAGGTAATTACGTGAACTTGAAATCTGTATACGGAGTACTTGAACTAGTGATTCATGGCTTGCGTTGATTGTTCTAAAAATGGATGTTATTCAATCCTCTCTTATGGAATATGTCATAATGTGGTGTTTTACCTAGTTACCTTCTCGAGTTGTCATCACCACCATTCTGCATCGCCAATACCATCTCGGTAAGCACGTCAATCTTCTTCCCAAGCTCAATGACCTGCGCCTCAAGCACAGCATTATACGTACCATCCTCCTCCCTCGTCACATCATCCTCCACAGCTGTGCTCCCCCGCCACATCAACCCGATCTGCCTCTCCCCATTCGAGTGCTTCGACCTACCACTGCTCGCCTGCCGACCACCACCCCATCTCGCTCCACCATCAACGGCAGCATCAGCCGGCCTCGTGGCAAGATGGCTACTACTCGGGCCCCGAAGCCCAGCATAGCCATTCGCCGCGGCTCCGGTCTGTCTGCGAGTAAGCACCTCAAACACCTTGATAGCCGCTACAATCGGCGCATGCGTAGCCCGAAGCAACAAGATCCTGCGCCTTCGAAACGTCTCACCCTTTTTAAAAACCAGCCTCCAGGGCCGAAACACGGCAAACGCAAGTAAATTAAACGGCGGGTAAAAGTGCGTCAGGCGGTTGCTGGTCGACGCCTCGAGGACGTAGACGCTGTATACGTATAGATACTCTTCTCTCGCATGCGCCATGACGCGCGAGAAGCTGTTGGACAACATACCTGTAAGCGAGCCCATGAGCAAGAAAGACGAGAGCGTGATGAATAGAATCATGAGCGGGGGGCCAAAGACGGGGTCAATGTCGTGCATGACTTCGAAGCCGACATAGCTCGAGCCGTAAAAGATTTTGCTCAGGATGCCCACCATTCTGCCAAAGGAGAATAAATCGCGGCCGATGAGGGAAAAGGTAGTCAGGAAGCCGCAGTAGATGATGATGATGATGATCATGTATTTTATAAAGTCGACTGTCATTTCTTTGAGGCACGGGATCA
Source organism: Lecanicillium sp. S3808 (assembly GCA_023628775.1). Taxonomy (NCBI): domain Eukaryota; kingdom Fungi; phylum Ascomycota; class Sordariomycetes; order Hypocreales; family Cordycipitaceae; genus Lecanicillium; species Lecanicillium sp. S3808. The sequence continues at coordinate 377,882 of JAMAJY010000005.1, read as the reverse complement.
GAATGCCCCAGGAGGGACTGAGGCTGAGAATGGAGCAGATGCGCGGGACCATGAAGAGGGCTTCGAGGGCGAGGACGTTGAAGGCTAGGTCGTTGATTTGTTTGCTTTGCTGCACGACGCCAACGATTCCTATTGTCTGCAAGTTAGCTGTCGCCGCCGCCGCCGCTTCTCATGCATTTCAATTCAAGAAATGCAGTTCAATCGGTTCATGTTGCAGCAACTTACGAAGAAGAGCAAAGCTCGAGCCGAGAGTTATCATGATCACATCGCAAACATTCCAGATATCAGTCGCATAAAATACCGACCCAGCATCCAACCACTCACTAAACTCATCATACGCAAACGCCCCAATCCAGACCATGAGCGCCACCTCTGTGGCAGAAAGGTGCTCTTCCACCCGCACAATAAGCACAGTATAATACAGGCACAGAAACACTGCAAAGAACAAAATCTCCCAAATCTTGAGATATTTCGGCACACGCAGCCGCGAAAACGTGTCGGCCGTCGCGGGGTTGTAGAAGCGCGGCGCCTTGGTCGCGTGCACGGATAGGCTGTCCCAGAAGATGATGTCGCCGTTCCAGATGCCGGTTATAATCGTCTGGACGACGTGCTGGCTGAGGAAGCGCTTTGCGTTGGCAATGGCGGCGATTTCGAGCGCGTTGAGGCTGCGAAAGGACGCTGTTGGGTCTGTGTTGCCTTGCTCGCTGTCGTCGTTGTTGTTGTCGTCGCTGAGGTTGGTGAGGCGGGAGACGGAGTTGAGGAGCTGGGTTCGCTTGGAGCTGCTGCCGACTGGGCGAGTGTTGTAATCGTACTCGTCTAGGCTGTCGCAGTCGTCGTCATCACCAGAGTAAACTCGTCCTAAAAGAGGCGACTGCTCACCTGCCTCTTCGTCACCTCGTGATGCTTCCTCTTGGTGTTGGCGCTGGTGCTGTGTTGTGCGCGGATCTGCAATCTCATAGAGACAGTACGTCACCGCATCACGCTCTGAAAGCCGTGTAAGGAACCGCCACGCGACAATCTCGCACGCAAAAGAGCGCGATTCGCTGAGTGTCTGGCCTTCTTTATCCGCATCATAATGCCACTTGAGCGCTCTGCAGCCGACAGCAATGTTAGCATATGAAAAAGACAGAATATCAAGGTAGGATATCAAGGGTGCGTACAAGAGCGCATTGACAATGGCAGGATTACTGCAGCTTTCACTTAAATGATCAACCAGCACACGGAGACAATTCCCCGCAGCCGTGGTCCTCAGCTGCTCAAACGTGCTGGGCAGCTCAATGACGTCGCGAAAGAAGCTGTTGGCCACAAGATTAGCTATCGTCCATCTAGAAAGTACCTGACAAAGAAACAAAAGAGAACATTGGAGCATCAGATATCGTAGCGAATGGGAAAATACTTACACAGACAGCTTGCGAACAATCTGTCGAAAATCATCATCATTCTTTATATCAGGGAGCGAAAACTCGTCCCGCGGCGGAGCAGGACTGCCTTCATCCCGCTCAGCTTCCTTCATAGCTTGAGCTTGGGACCGGACGCGAATCGGCATCATTGTGCACAAAATGCGTGCAACACCTGGCGTCCGGTGAATTGGATACCCTCTATGTCACTCTTGGATGAAAAGACAAAATCAGTCGATGAATATTTGATGGCGATGCAAGGCGAGATTGTGACGCTTGGTTTGTGTTCCTTTGTGTACCGCATGAGCTGCATCTGAGACAGATGGAGATGGAGATGAGCTGGGGAGCGAGCGGTGGTGGTGCCCCTCATCCAAGGCGCTTACACCATGTCACCGATGCGATCGGCGCAAGCCACAATGCCGGCAGTGCGAGCTGGGAGGGCTACCGTGCTTGACAAAGATTCTCGATATATTTTCCCTGCAAGTATGTACATACATTGGCTGAGAGTAATTAGTGGGCTAGATGCAAGCCAAAATAGGCCCAAAGCACCCAGCGCGTAGTTACGGCACCGCAGTGAATACAACGAGATAGTTGAATTGAAGGGAAAAAAAAAAGGAGGATAAATTGCCGCAAAACACCGTCATAGCTCTTTGCTCATCAAAGACAATGAAAAAAAATGAAATATGTACAATCCGCAGGAAAGCTATCAACAAGAGAAAAATCGCATCACTAGCCCTTCAACCCACCCCTGCACCAACCAGTCTCCCGTCAAAAGCTCTCAGGGCGTCGTCAAGATGCGATACTCTACATAATCCTCCTTGTCTATCGTTATGATGCTGCCCGGCGACACATACATGCGTGAAAACAGCCCACCCTCCTTCCACTTGTACGTAATGCCGCCATACGACTTGACGTCGCCCTTGGGCCCCATTGTCCCCACGACTGGCTGCATCGCATTGTGCCAGTTCTTTGCCGAGTCCGACTCTGGTGGCGGGTTGGGGCTGTCGCTGACGGTGCTGGAGCGATGATGAGCATCGCCATCTGCGTGAACAGAGGCACGGTCGTTTCGGTCCATGATGGGGTCGGGCCGCAATGGTGTGCGTGGCTTGGCGTCGCCTATCAGCTTGGCCACACCTGGTAGAGAATGCCGCTTGACTTCGTCCGTCTGGGCCCGCGGCTTGACAACATCCAGATGGGAACGCGGCGGCACGACATCCGGAAGGGGACGTTGCTTGACGTCGTCCGAGGAGGGAGTACGGGCGTGGCTGACCGTACTAGGCTGTGATTCGGGCCGGGCTGAGAAGACGTGCTGCTGTGGTGATCCGGCGGATGGCGGCGAATGTTGAGGCGGCGGAGCGCCGTTCCTCATCTGCTCGAGCTGTGTAGCGGCGGCAGCAGCGGCGGAATTTTTCTTCTTGAGCTTTCGTTGGGCTCGGCGCTCATCGGCGCACTTTTCTCGCGCCCAGCGCAAGTTGCGCGGCCTCTCATGGCCGTAGGCGGCTTCTGCAATCTCCTTGGCGAGGTCGACGGCCTTTAGTCTGTTTGCCGCCGAGTCCTCCTTGTCCTCTCCCTGAACCAGCTGGTGCTCGCGAACGCGGCAGTACTCCTTCATCTCCAGCCGGTTGAGGCCCTCGAGATGGGGCTCCAGGCCAACCTCGTCATACACGATCCAGCTGTCGCCGGGGTTCAAGGGCCCGTTGATGTGGTCGCCCTCGCGGGTTTCGGCGACGACTTTGAAGCGGAGCTTGCCATCGCGGCTCAGAATGCCAAAGACGGCGTGCTGGTTGGGCTCGGGCTCGGTGGACTCGCGCCAGTAGCCGACCAATATCCGCGAGGTGTCGGTTTGCCTACGGCGGCGTGAGCCGTTCATGGTGAGGAGAGTGTGGAATGGCGGGCAGGTGGGTAAGACGGTACGCGGTGTTGGGCTTTTAAAAAGGTGAAAAGGGTTGAGGGCGGCAAGGTCAGTTTGCGCAGCCTTGTGTTGAGTGAGGTTGACGAGTGAGTGAGGGGGGGCGGAGAGAGAAAGAAAGTGAGAGAGGGCGCGTGTGCGGTGCCGAGGACGAACAGACAAGCTATTGGCTGTACTAGGTACGAGCAGGCACTTGGTGTCGGACGCCGGTACCGATGGGGGTGGAGGAGGCGGAAGGGGATCCCTGGAAGGATGCAGAAAAGGGCTTCCAGAGAACCAGCAAGGTAAGCTTGGCTGTAGAAGAGCCCTGCCAGAGGTCGAGAAAGTGAAGCAGAGGTGTTGTTTGTCTACGCTCTTATTCCGGTGAAAGTGCGTTGTGTGGTGAGGAGGAGGGGAGGGACAAGAGGGCTACGGGTAGAAAGCGAGAGAGGAAAAAAAAAGAGGACACCAGGCTTCTGCCGGGGCGGCGGCCGTCAGCAAAGGACGCTACGTTTAGTAGTATTCACGGTGACTGATGGCTGCGCTTCAGCTGTTGGAGCCGCTATTTACCCGCCCGCCATTGGCTCCCATCCATGTGGTGGTGCGAGCAATGCCGGGGGGCGGAGAAGGACAGAGAGAGACATGGCATGGGCAGTCGAGTCGAGCAGAGCGGGGTACGGGAGTACTTTGCAGGTTGGTCGAAGAGTCGAGAGCTGGTCGCAACCACCACCACGACCACCACCACCCACTACCCACCAGAACAAGGTTGGCCGGAGCTGTGTGCCTATAATGGCGACGGCAGGCTGGGCAGGCTAGTATGTAGACTATACGTCCGTACGGGGCCGAAGAATAGGTACGTGCTAACGAAGGTCGCGACAGAGGATCTAATCCAGGGTTAAAGGTGTATGGGTATGGGAAGCCAACAATTCTTTGTCTGCGTACTCGGATGTACACACCGCACCAACAGCTCTGCGACACCAGACACCAGACACACGATACCTCCCATGGATGAGCTGAGCTTGTCTCGATTCGCCGATACACACACAGAGAGAGAGAGAGAGAGAGAGAGAGAGAGAGAGAGAGACAACACCTGTCATACCCTGTCCTCTCTTTACCGACATCCACCCCCCAGCACCACCGCAGCTTCAAGTACCGTGCTCTTCCCACCCGCAAGTTACCCCCTCCCCTCCCCGGCCGTCCCCCAGCCATGTGTGAAGAAAGCTTATGCGGCTAGCGAACCAAAGACGCCGAGTCTAGGCCAACTCGGGTAGGTGGCATCCTGGGGCCACGGGCTCCACAGCGGAAAACCACCACCTGTCCCTCCTACTAATAATACTAACAACACTGCTACAGTACTGCCAAGTCCAAGTTGGAAACCAGCAAGGGCCCGCCTACCGACCAAAACCACCACCAACAAAACGCGACCGACGGCCACGCGGGGACGACCGGGGGCGGACGACCAAAAGAGGGACAGCTCACCGATCGACACGGTGCAAATGCCGCAACTCGACGCACGACGAGCACGTGCATTTATAATCATTCCAGTACCCGTACCTGTATAGTAATAGTAATTCGCATACAAATACGGCTTTTTATTTTGAAATTAGTAATCCCATGTTTCCAACTCGTACACGTCCGTACAGACCATGGTATACTATTATATCCTGCCAACAGCCCTTCAACCTACCCTACGCACCTCGCACCGTCCTCGACTTGCCCAACACAAGGCCCCCAAATCCGCCTCAAACCTCGCTGTAAAAATAAAATTTATTCGTAAACAGTCACTCATCATCTCGAGCGTCCATTTCCACCTCTTTCCAGCCATTACAGACCTTCCTGACCCAAACTCTCGCTCGCCTAATACTGCCCGCGATGGCCGTCCAGCTTCTCCACCCTCGCCTTCACTCTACTTTACTGACCACCATCCTCCTCCCGCCGAACTCCACTGTCCCCTCTTCAGCGCAATCCTGCCCAATCTTTCTCCAAGACCAACCAACCCTCTTTTGGGCTCGTAATCCACCTGCACCATGCGACAGTAGCGCAATGTTGGCCGCTTTGCCAACATGCCACTGCTTCGCTCAGCCATCACTCGCATCCGCGAACGACTAGCGTGGGCGACATCCTGGCCCTTCTATTGGCCGGCCCGTCTCGTGCTCCAACCGCCTTGTCTCTGTCCGCCAACAAATGCCCGTTTGCTATCAACATCTCAAGAAGCGTGCAGGACAAGCTAGACGACATTTGCTAGAACGCATAGACATACTAACGTAGTGTGTTTTCCGAACCAAGACTCTGCGCATCAATTCACCCTCGGCGTCTCCTCGCTGCCCTGCCATGGTTCCGTTGAGACGACACCTCTCAAGTTGATGTGTCATTGACTGCAGCACCAACCAACAATGGACCACAGAGACGACCAAGATGAGCGCCAGCCGCTTCTCCAGAACGATGCGCATCCCGGTCGCCTCGCCGCACAGCATGCCACTGACTCTCGGCCCAAGTACTTTGCCCATGTGGCCACACTCGGCAGCGTCGTCCTCGTCGCATTCAACATTGCTCTGCAGCTTGTAAACCTCGGCAGGAGTCAGCTCATCGAGGGCGCCATCTGCCAACAGGAGTTCCATAATGTCACACAGCCTTATCAAGATGACCGCTGCAAGTACGACAAGGTCCAGCAAAAGCTATCGCTCATTCTCGCCTGGGAATCGACCTTTTCCATGATTGTTAGCTTGCTCACCACTGTGCCGTATGCCATGATGGCGCAGCGATATGGCGCCAGGGTTGTCACCAGCTTGCTCTGGCTGGGATACACCTTTAGCCTTGGCGGCGAAACTATTATATGCATGTTTAAACTGCTTCCAGCTCTCGAAGACAATTGCTGACTTTTACTCTTACCAATAATAGCCCTCTGCCCGGCGGCGTTTGACATGCGACTAATATGCCTTTTCCCCATCTTTACCCTAATTGGCGGCGGAGATTTGAGTGTTACTGCTATGAGATATCTCATTGCTGGATCCATTGCTACTGAAAGCTCAAGGTAAGACACACCTTCTCTGGTTATACTTTGCCCCGTTATTGTTTCGATACCACCTTTAAAAGCCCGGAAGAATTCTCCTCTAACCAGCTTCAACAATAGGTCTACAGTCTTTTTTTATGCAAGCGCCATTGCCATCGTTACCTCGTTTGTGTCTGGCCCTCTTGGATATGCTGCAATGGCCCGCGGGCCCCTCTTCACCCAGCTCGTTGGCCTAGGTATCATCGCAGGACTAGTTCCTTTATCACTTGCCTTTCCAAGCGATATAGGCAAGACCCCTTCAAGCCCGAAATATGACGCGACAGATGGCGACGACTCTCGTGAGACTGCGCCGCCTTCTCTGTGGAAACAAGGTGTTGCTATTATCCGCGACATGCTGTACCGGGATTGGCAGCTTACTGTGATTCTCATTGGATTCATGTTTACAGTGCTGGGGAGATATGAAGTCATTCTACGGTTCCAGTATGCTACAAAGCGCTACGGATGGAGCTGGGGAGACGTAAGTCAATTTACAACATTGCCACTTCTACCCGGATACTGATATGAAATAATAGGCAAGTCTTCTCTCTTCACTAGATGCGATTATCAACCTCAGCATGGTCACTCTTGTTTTGCCCGCTGCCGCAAGGGTACTTTTACGGTACAAATTCACACCCACGGGAAAAGACGTATGGCTCGCCAGGGGCTCCGCCGCAGCGTATGTACTGGGCAGCATAGCATGCGCCGCTGCTCCAAACGGCACAACATTTACCGTCGCAGTCGCCATCTACGAGTTTAGCAAGGGGTACCCGCCAGCCATGGTGAGCGTCATTGCATCGGTCGCCGAGAAAGCAGGCATTGTGCAGCATAGTGCAGTGTATGCTACCGTGGCTACAGCAGAAGGCATTGGCGCAATTATATCTGGACCGATTATAGCTGGGGCATTCAATGTCGGGTTGCAATGGGGTGGTGTGTGGTATGGGTTGCCATTTTGGATATGTAGCCTCCTTTATCTGGTGGCTGCTGTAATTGTTTTCAACGTTCGGGCTACAAAAGTTGAGTAAATAGATGACAAGACGTATGTATTGGTGGAGGGAGTAGGAAGAATAGGAATTTGTATACAGCATAGATGGATAATGCATTGCCAACGAATAGAGATGTACATTTCGTCTATTCTCGTGAAAAAAGGGCTACAAGATTTCTTACACTGCTGTAACAAAAGCATTTTTACAGTAACCAGAGCAGGCTAGCACGGCTTGACGCAAAAGTTTAACTGTGTATTAGGTGCCCGTCGGCGCCAGGAACGGGCAAAGTCTAATTGAGTGCATGTATGGCAATAAGTGCGGAAACGACACGAGACGCTGGATTGACTCCTGATTTACACTTTAGAACAGATGCCTGCGCATCTATGCAGTGATGCATTCCAGTATCATATCCTTTTTTTTATTTTTTTATTCCCTTTGGGTGGTGTTGGAGGTCCTCGCTTTTACCATCGGCTCCGGAACCCTTCATGTCCAAGCTTGACCGGGGTAATTCATATAAAGTGGAGCTGTCCCGATTGGCCCCCAGTCTGGAGAACTCGGAGCAATGGCCATGCCAGTTGCGCATACTTATTAAGCTGGCAGCCATGCCATGACACAGCGCTCAGAAGTTGCCTTGTGAGGCTTGCGATGTGAGACATGGCATTAAAAAGGGGGACCATATTTTGCGTAGTGTGTGTCCTGCGCTGTGTCCCACGTAGCGTCATTTTGTCTTTTGCTCTCCCTGAATTGAACCCTCGTACCTGTTCCATACGAAGGCCCTGCGGCATGTACATGACCATATTGACACTGTTAGTTGTAGTCTGTAACAATAAAATAAAGCGAATTCATTCCCCGTACAAAGGCATCGTCACAACTCAAATATTGCCTGAAAATATCTGTTCGAGGCCTTACATCATTGCTGCATGGCGTTCTGGCAACAATGGAGTATGCTTCTTCTTCAGCAATGCGCCTTTGCAGCCACTGTAGAAGGATTTACAAAAAAAAAAAAAAAAAAAAAAAAAGGGCAGAATCGGGCACTGACCAGGTCCAAGGCCGTGGGCACGGGACGAATAAAACAAGTACTGCTTTGCGAAGATGCTCTCCCAGAAGAAACGATGCATTTTTTTTTTCTTCCTCTCTTGAGCTTGGGCGTCTGTGCTCGCATAAAAAGCCAAAAACAAGCAAATCTCCCTTGCATTAGACCGTGCCACTTTGAACATGGCGCACGGTGACCCTGCTCAGATTCCCCGCAAATTGCCCACCACATCGCAATTGGCTGGCCAGTGCGAGCTTTTCACGTCATGTCTAATTGACCTCTTGCCGGTCTCTGGTGTAAGTGGTCACGCCAAAAGCAACAAGTGCACCGCAAGAGCCCTCCTACTCTCCTCCCTTGCCAGCCCATGACAGCCTCTTGGTGAGAGTTTACGATGGCCTTTTCGTTTCCTTTTCCGGCCTCTTTTTCTTCTTTTGCTTTTTTGTCACTCCCAGCCAGACTAGACTTGCTGGCCAGCATCACAGGGAGCCCACTTGATGATCCAGAGCCGCCTCCTCGTTGCACGCATCGCAACACATTCACTGGCTTCCATTGTCTCCGGATGAGACAAGTCTATTCCTTCCCTGTCTTGGCGTTATCCAGTATTGCATACTAGGTAGTAACTGCCCTTTGCTCCCAGTGCCGCCGCCCCTCTGCAGAAGAAAAGCAAAGGCAGGTGTTGTACGTGTAAGTGTGTGTGTGTGTTGCCCAGGAGGCTGATACTCCCCCCATGTCCATGCGCACCCTCTCTCTACTTCTGCCCGCCTTTTGCCCACAGACGTACCAAGGCTTGCCTCCATCTGATCATTCTTCTGCCAGTATTCTGTTTCTTGCATCATCGCAGCCTTCCAATCGACTATCCTGTGCAGCTTATCAAGTGGTTTGCTTGTGTGGCGTTTGTGCTTTCGATGCTCAGCTGGTGATTATTGCGCTTTTGCTGGTGAGAGCAAACAGATTTACGAGATACACATCCTCCCCCCCTTTTTTTTGTTGGTCCCGATACAGAATAAACACAGGCCAGTCGCAAAGAAAAATCATCGATACCATGGACCTGCGAGATACTTCACGCCCGAGGCGAGGCCAAACGTCGCTTATGGCTCGCGCTGTCGTCTCCGTCGCCATCTCTGGCACCGCCGTTGTTGGTCATGTACTGCCGCGCCAAACGACACCGCCGTCTGCCTCTCTCGACATTGATCTATGGCCACTGCAGCCTACGCCTGCGGCCATGCTGCCGGCGGAGCTTCGTCGCCGCGACTTCAACACGGTTTGCGGGTACATAGGAGGAAACCCAGACCTCCCGGCGACCTGCCTCGACGGCTCACACTGCGTCGTCGACAAGGAGCACAACGCCATTGGCTGCTGCCCCGACGAAGGTGACTGTACTACGGGCATCTACACCGGCTGCGTCGACGAGAACAGTTCAGCCAATGGAGTGGTCGACCCGCACATCTTTACTTGTGGCGCTGGCGATGTGTGCTACAAGAATACGTATCAGGGCGGATACTTTCAATATGGCTGTGGATCGGCTTCGGACCTCGCGACCGACGTTGCCCTTTCAGCAACTGGAAAGTCTGCTCTCGATTATGCTTCGGGCTTTGTCTCTGTCTCTCTTCGTCCTACTACCACGATGGATTCGGCGGCTAGCAGCAGCCCAATTAGCAGCGGAGGCTCAACTAGCAGCGGAGCTAGCAGGACTTCTGGCAAGGAGGATGCTGCCACCAAGCCGACTGATAGCGACGAGGTGTCTTCTGGAAGCGGGAATAACTCGAGCGCCATTATCGGAGGTACCATCGGTGGTATCGCCGTCTTGATCCTTCTCATTGCCCTCGGTGTATTCTTCTGGCGCCGCAAGAGGCAATACGAGGAGGACCCAGACATGGACGGCAAATTTATCAGGTAAGGGAATTTCTTTGCAAGGAACTATAAAACGGTCAAGGCAGCCTCTAACAGATTCATGCAGCCGACCTGTGGCAAGCCCCGACAACGACTTTGATAGCCCCGGCGACATGACCGAGACACGCCCTGCACCACATCCGCCTATGGGAGGAGCTGGTAACAACACTGAATCATGGCCAATCCCACCGAATTCGACTACAAACTTTGTTGGAGGAACCAACACAAACTTGGACGGCGACCAGGTTCCCTTGACGAGAGACATTAACGACTCCTCGCGCGCCTACGCTTCGTCACCTGTCGGCTCTAACCCAGTCGACCACTCGTCGTACAATGGCCCTCGAAGAGGAGGCGAGCGACCTTTCTGGCAACAAACGGGCGGTGGACGCACTCGAAATCTTACACGTGCGTGAGGAACATCGTGATGAGACGTGAGTTGTATATACAATGCCTAAAGAATACACTTGTGGAGGCGATGGCGGGGTGGTGCTGGTGCGGGTGCGGGTGCGGGTCGTGTAAGTGGTCTTGATTCCCGGCGGCGTGGGCGTGCAAGAGGATGCATGCCATTGCAATCGTTTGACAACCCTTTTTTTACCCCCTTTTTATTAATATCCTTTTGTCTTTTTTTACTTTACGATTTGTACGAAGTGGTGGCCCTGCTGTGAAGCTGGGATAACAGCGGTATACAGTTGGAAAGTGTCCCTACAAGGCGGCATTTTGGAGCTGGGTGTCGGCAAGATGGACTTGAGGTCCCGTATGATTCTTGGTAAAATATCTTAGGTAGCTTGAGGAATTAGCGTAATTCTACTAGTCGTTGACTTGACATTGCGTGTCGTGTAGTGCTGGGACGTGCATGTAGTAAACAAATCAAGCGAGAGCGGGGTCAAGGCTATATTATATACTGTACAAATATGTGGTTGTATTGAGCTGAATGTCGCTGATTTCCCTGACGCAAATTCATTTGAGGATGTTTATTTTAATAACTTCCCTTTTTGAGACTGAGGGATAGTTTGTATTATATTGTAATATTCGGTATTGTTGGCCAAACCAATGGTCCTTGGAGGTATCTATTGACCATGTTTCCATCGGGGCACTTGAGCCTTTTGGTTTCCTGCCGATTCATGGTGGCTTGTCTTGCCTTTTAGCTACCGGTTGGCGCTACGACTGATGCAGCATGATTCCTCTCGTGATAGTTTCTCTTTTTCAGAATAACGATACATGCAGAGACCCTTCTGTAACTACAACTGAAAGTCACACCATGAGCTTCAGTGCCCATCTAGGCATCGCTGCACACCACCACTGCCCATGTGTCATCTCAACTCCGCCATGACAAAAAGGGGTGCGGCAGTCTAAACCCGGTTTCTCAAACATGGCGAATTCGGCGAAAAAATATTATCAGAATCTCGAAATTGCGCTGTGCTTTGAATGCGACTTTGTCCTTGGTCTCATTTCACGGAACTGGGAGGGAGATGGCACGTGCGTGTCTGTATCCCTGCCTTGACCGGGGTGCTTGAATTGGCATCGTCGACACTATGACGGCAGCATCTGCGTGAAATATGCATGTCATAATGTGTAGATCGATTTTTGCACGAATGTCCAATGCGGGAGATTTTTGCATGCAAATGTGAACCGGTGTAGTTGGTTTCGTTGATCTTCTCAACCAGAGGTGCCTTTGGTAGTGTTGATTGACCACACTTTGATGGATGAGTCGTCCATTATTCGAGTCCGACTGCCGCTGTGAGCCGTGTCCTGATTGTCAGGAATATCGTCGTCTGCTGGATAGTCCCATGCTCCAGAACATGTCAAGGCAACAGAGCCACTAGGATGGACAATAGATGAAGAGACTGCTGCGTCGTGGGCTTTCCAGCTCCAGCTGCTATCGCGCAGGCCGTAATGAAGACCTACTTCGTCCCAGACCTGTACTGACCCCGTCTGGTCACCAGCCCATACTTCGAAACCAGGCTCGCCGTGAGGATTTCCAAAAATATCGCAGCTCAGTCGTTGCTGGCTTTGCGCCCGTCGACCACTCAGAATGCTCAGCAGCTTCCCGGTTACGCGAACATCGTACACCAGCAGTCCAGACGACTGTCTTTCGTTGATGATGAGATACCGCCCACAGGTGCTCCAGGTGGTCTGCATGATTCCCTGGCCGCCAATGTCGGTGCTAAACTCTTCCTGATCTGCACCGGCTATGGTCCAATGAGCAACTGCTTTATCGACCCTCCCGAGATCGTACAGGCCCATCCACCGTGTTCGTGTGCCGGCCGCAATGATGGCTTCGTTGCTGTCTGTTCTTGAGGCTGCTAGAGCGGACACTGTGCCCTTCATCCCGACTCCTCCGCCTTTTAGAATGTGTCTCTTGGACGGGATTGTGGGGATTGTGAGGATTGGGCCGTCAGATCCATAACGCGATATGTCGAAATAGTCTAGGCGGTTTGTAGATCCGCAGATAAAGTGAGTACCGGGCTGGGGCCATAGAAGAGAAGAAGGGCTGATGTATTCTTCCGTCTCATGTCTGATGAGCTTGTAGGCGCATAGTGGCATGCTTTTGTCCTCTTGGGGAAAAGCGTGATAGAGCTGTATTGGGTGGTCGCGGCATGCCGTCAAGAAGGTCTGGGATGCCGGCTCGGCCAAGGAGAAATACGGAGATGCTGCAATGGCCTGTGTGGGCTCTGGTAGCTTGATTGTACTCTGGGCCTCGAGCTGGCGTGCCTTGTCGTGTTCATCTAGGAGATCTGAGGGGAGAACAAATGTAGACACTGCACTGTCGGAACGGCCAACGAGTGCAGAAGTCCCGTCGGCGGACCATTGTGCCGAAGAGAAGAAGAAGCTGTTTCCAAGCCGCTTCGTATCAGCAGATTGCAGCGCTGGCGTGGGTGAGCTTGGTGGCTGACTGGCTATGCTGTGCCTTGCCAACAGCGTCACAGATGGTGAAGAATCTGATGTCGCAGGCGGCTGGCCTTCAGCTCCCGGCGGCTCGCCTTGTGTCATTTCAGACTGCTCGCATTGTCTTACTTCGTACAAATAATGGCCTCTTGAACAGATTCACTACCCAAGCAAAGGGCAGTATCAGACTGCAGCCGCCTTTTTCTCGTATTCCGCTGGACCCTGGCCTGTAAGCATGCAAAATGACGGAAGCTACTCGTTATCGGAGATGAGACGGTCACGCCCATTCCCCACCGGCTTCCGACCCCAACGCGAACAGCGCACGGCTCAGCACCCGGACGGTTGCGTGGTTCGGGCTTAGCGCCAAACTCTGAGCTCTCGGCGCACTGCTGGGTACGTCATTAGTGCCTGGGATGTGCCGCCCTCTGCAGCTGGCGCAGGTGCTCGTAGCCCACACGTGCCCTCGCTACAGTGGTCCCATGCCAGCACACCATGATCTCTTTCTCGGTCGCAAGTCCCGCCTGCAGCCTGCACCACCCTAGCTCCTCCCCCAACCAGCCCGCCTGAAAGGCAGCTCTGCGAGGGGACCGTTGCCTGACAGGCTTGCAATGACCACCCCCGAAACCAACCCAAAGCTCCACCTCTGTGACTATCGTTTCCCGCAGCATAGAGACCGACCCTTTCTTCATAACCCAACAGTTCTCCTTTTCCCGGCGAGCTGCGGAAGCATGACGGCTCTATAAATCATCTCCTTCATCCACTCGGCTCTCGATCCAACTGCACCTGTCGCTCCTCTGTGTGCTGCCGTCGCGTGCTGTCGTCGCGTTGGCGAAGCAGCTCCTTCAAACCGCGGGACGCGCCGTCTTATCATTCGTCTCCATCCCCCGGCAGCTCTCGTGCTGTGTGCTCTTATCCACCGAATACAACGAGTCTGTGATAGACTGCCTTTTCATAACACCCTTTATCAATATGGATTCTACCGCGATAGCCCATCCCTCGTGCGAGGCTCTCCGGTCGCCCCGATATCTCGAGCTTGTACTCTCAATGTAGGCTGCCCTGGCACTTGCCCGTGCTCGCGTCTTGACTTGTCTTGCTAACCATCGATCCAGACTAATACTCATCGGCGTCTTTGTTTCCTACCTTCCACAACATTACCGCATCATATCACGGGGGACGTCGGAGGGCATATCGCCATACTTTGTACTTTTGGGCACAACGTCGGCTACTGCTGGTTTCGCCAACGTGCTGACAACCGAACGCTCTCGCGAAGCCATCGGATGCTGCAAAGAGCTGGAAACATTTGAATGCCTTGCTGGTCTGCTCAGCGTTGCCCAGCTTGGTACCCAGTGGTTGTGCTTTACACTCATGTTTGTTACTCCCCACGCTACCAGCTCTCTCCGTACTGTACTGACTGATAAACTAGCCTCATTCTCTTTCTAATATTCTTTCGCTACCGAGGAGCAAATGTTCCACAGAATGAGCTCCGTGGTGAAGCAACCAAATGGCAGACAGCTGTTACCGTTGGTCTGCTCTGTATTCTGCACGGGCTGATAGTCGTCATTCTCACCACGCTCTTCACACTAGCGTTTCCCAAAAAGCTCAACTTTTGGGCTGACCTGATGGGCGTCATGGCAGCTTTGCTGGCCGCTGTGCAATATGTGCCCCAGATTTGGACTACATACCACTTGAAGCATGTCGGCAGCTTGAGTATCCCGATGATGTGCATACAAACCCCAGGTGGATTCCTCTTTGCGACCAGCCTATACTTGCGATATGGCATCGGAGGCTGGAGCACCTGGGGCATTTATATACTGACGGCCACAATGCAAGGCGCCGTGCTTGTTCTCTGCGTCTATTATGAGATAATGGCTCGTCGCGAGAGAGCGGCCGGCACCCATCTCCAAAACGCCCCAGAGTCTCCTGTAGATCGCAACGATCAAGACCGACGACCGATTGCCAGCAGGACCTACTCGGAAGGATGGGAGCGTGGACTTCCCGGTCCTTTTACGGGCCACCCGGAGAGATATGCCGAGACGGAAGAGGACTTGGAGCATATCCAAGACCGAGAGGAGAGGGCTATTGCGAGAGAAAACCAGCCTCTTCTGAAGCCCGGTGGAATTGGAAACCCGTACAAGGGGTACAACTCCAACCAACGCGAATAGCGTAGCGCTATTTTGGGTTATTTTATTGTTAGCTTGGGATGTTAGGTGCAGCTTTGTATTGCAGCGTTTTGGCATTCAATATATGGTTTCCTGTTTACGGGACGTTCAATGTTTCCAAAAGATCTTTCACTTTTGCTATCTAAACTCTAGACTTTGTAGGAATTGTAAATATCGTACAATATCTTGATAGCATTGTACGGTGTCGCTATTCGACAGGCCAGCGTCAAAGGCCTTCAACTAATATAAGCGTGCAGCCGCCCAAGCCGATCAGCTGGGGAGCCTGGACGCACTAGACCAGGAAGAGCCGGGGCTGCTGCACGCCCTAAAACGCGCACCACTTAATGTCCCCTCATGGCTTGCGCGGGGCACTTGATTGGCCACGCAATAGGCCCTGAGTCACTCTACGCGGTGATGCGTCACGGCCGAGTCACAAGTGGCATCGCCAACGTCGACTCCGAACCTCGTCCAACAATTCATCTTTTCAATTCTCGCGCCAGCATCGCAATTTGCGTCTCTAACGCATACTACCGCAAATATTTAGCATTTTGCGGCGTTAAACCTACCTCAACTTCACTCAGAAGAAGCATATAAAGCGCATTCCCGGCCCTGCGACGTCGTCATTGACAATGGCCATCTACAATGCGGTTCCTCCCCCGCCCGAGTACGAACCATCGCATGTCCCGCCGACAGGGACGCAGGCTCCGTCGCCGCCTGCGGGTGAAGATACGGGAATAGATATTGAAGCATGGACAATCTCGGCCCTGCAGTCGCTCAATGTTTCGCCTGTTGCGCGCGGAACGGGCACGCCTTTGACGATACCGCTTGACGAATACGTGCGACCGAGATCGACAAAGACTGCAACCGTGGAAACCGGAGCAGAGCCTACAAAGGAACCTCGAGCAGTCAAGTTCGATGAAGAAAAACCCTTGCCGCCTCGTCGGCCCCCGTCGCGAAGAGATAGCCTTGCTCGACGAGAAGCCCTCCTCAAGGGTAAAGAAGGCAGCCGACAACGACGACGCTGGGAAAATGGTACTTTTCCCTCTCCCCAATATTAAATATATACACACACAGGCTATCATAACAATTGCTAACACTGAGGTCCGTTCTAGATCGCCTCATCGGAGTACCAAACGCTCAACCACCACAGCCAAGTGACTGGGAGGTCCAACCAACACACCCAACACATCGCGTACCCTACCAAATAGCACAGTACTGGGACCGCGGCGTGCGCGACCGCGTACAAGATAAGACAAAGCGCCTCCAGGCCACGCGCAAGCAGCAGCAGCTCATGTGCGGCAGCGCAACGGGCCTCGGTGTTGGGGAAGTGCCCCGCGATCTGCGCGAGTCGGCCAAGCGAACGCCCGCGGTCAAGGACTGGGTGCGAACGCTCGAGGAGCCTGTGCGGCAGTTTATGCGCGACCAGCATGCGCTGTTGACCGGGTCGACGACGGCGACGACGTTTGCTGACGAGGACAACTCGAGTGAGGAGGATATGGACTCTGATGACGAGGAGATTGTGTTTGCCGGCCGGTCGGATGCTATGCGTGAGCTGCGTGAGAAGAAGGACCGGTGGCGCTTGGCGCAGCGGGAGATTGTGCGTGAGGCGGCGGATTCGGGAGTTGTTTTTGACTCGTTTGGGGAGGATGAGAGTGCGTCTTTCAAGTATGTTCCAACCACACTCTGTCTATTATGCTTGGATGCATGTTGCTAACGATTACGTTTTGCAGGCGATGGCTGACGCACTCTATTTCTGACTATTACGGCCTCGATTCACGGTCCGTCACGGTTGGTAATTCGTCACAAAAGATTGTATATGTTGGCTTTAAGCAGGCAAAACGAGCCATGTCGCATCTACCGAAACTCCCACGGCCACTTTGGGAGGTTTGTGGATAAGTGCAGCCCAGTTGTTATACTGGGGATACATAAACGATACATATTCTTGCATCTGTATAGATTATATTCATATTAGAGGCCGTGTTATAAAGTACATGATACACGGGCGCATCCAGGCGTTCGATGGTACAGAACAGGGCATACAGAAACTTTGCATAATATACGAAAGCAACCCCCTCAGAAGTGTTATCTGGCCGTTATCTGAACTTGTTGGGGAGGGATACAGCTTCAATGATAACGACTCTCTACCTTTGCTGTCTTTTTGCTTTACGTAGCTCCATGAAACCTGCTATCAGTTTTGAAGTCGCTGTGATGTCATTTGACTTTGGAAGTAAACTTCTTGATTCATCAATTGACATAAATTTTCCGGTACCTGACAGCGAACTGGGCAATTTTGAGTTCAAAGCTTGGATTGTCCTATTGTCTGCACTGAGTCCCAAGGCAGACAAGCCATTCTCGTGGAGCGACGGTTTACCTCTAGAGAGGCGCTCTCCAGAAGACTCGTTGATTGGCTCTTCATGGTGGATTTGCAGAATAGCTGGTTTTGAACAAGGAAATCGGCTCATCCATAAAGTGCCACTAAAGTTGGACCTTTCTTGCAGAAGCAACTCTTCGTCTAAACGAGGATGATTAAATTTAGCTGGTATCGGTGCCCACGGCAACTTTGCATTTTCCCTCCCGTCCAGATTAATTAGCGGAATAGAGATCTTCTTTCCGTGTGGCGAATTGGAAAACATCTCGAGAGGTGACGCCAGGTGAGGACCTGGGTGCGATTCGTCAGCGTCCTCTATTTCGGGTATTGGAGCGTGACCTGGCAATGGTTTCGGTGACGAAGCGGTCTGTTGCTCATCCATGGCTTCCCGGAAAGCCTTTTCAAAGTATGGACTTTTGATTTTGGTCTCACAGTTTAATCCAGTTGTTTCTGACAGGACTGTTGCTGTAACACTTGTAGTCGGGGGATCTGTCTTTGCGTGCCGGCCTGAAGCGTCAAAATCAGTGCAGTCTGGCTCCGTGGCACTGCTATCATCCGCAGTGAGGTCAACGATGGGGCCCGTAGCAGAGCGATTCAATTGGTGCGGAGTAAATGGTGAATGGCTTTGAAGTAGACTTTCTTCGTGCACATCTAGGATCTTGTAATCTGTAAGCGGATGTGCAGCTTGTGACGATTGATGTACACTGTTATACCTTTTTAAGTCTGTGACAGGACTCATCTTGAGCGGGGAACCTGTAACTATAAACTTGGAATTTCTTTAAATTACTGGGAACAGGTTTCTGTCTTTCTAGTTCCATAAGAAGCTGCTTATGCAGTCTCTCCGTCTGCGGCGGAAACTGCATTCCCGCGTCATGGTATTCGTTGACCGGTGCAAGTGTAATCCAATACATCGAGAAATCACAAGCCGATTTCAAAGACACTTCTTGAGAATTTTGATCCATATCCACAGCCGCGCAAAGCCCTAGATCAGGCACTTCTACGTGCGTCTGTAGCCCCCTCAACATCGGAATATGCTGTGAAGGCGTGAAGGGTGTCGCCGGGGTCGTGAGCCACGTGTCAGTATGGCTGTTGACTTGAACCGTTTCATCATCAAATAACCCATCAACATCTGGTAGATTAAACAGTGGCAGTCCTGGTACTTCGATGACTCCTGGTGTGTGTGACCTTGATGCCAATGTCTTTAGCTCGCCCAGACATCGTGTTGGAGAGAAGTAGCGCCGATGATCTACCCAACATCCTTCTGCTCGCCCGTATTCGATGGCTGTTTCTTGTCCTTTGAAATTGGAAGTCATATTAATTTTCAAGACAAAGGTTCTCAACGCTTTTTGGGAGAATGTAGTGTGTTTTGCGACGCATGCGACGCAGCTGAGCATGTTGTATTGTTGGCGGTATGTTTTGTTTGGTCTAAAGATGGTACAACGACCAACCAGTACATAATTTCCACGTCACAGTGAGAAAGGCTAAAAAACATTGTTCATGCGTAATAATTGAGCTAAAATCTCACCCTAAGCTTTTAAACCCGTCAAATATCCTCAAATTCTATCCTTCTTTCTCGAAAATATTCAAATCGCTATACAGGGTAGGTCTCCCATCTTGAGATCGCTCCAAGGTCGCCCCCACCTAAAAGAGGTTCGGCAGAGCTCTTAGCTCCTCCAGCTAAAGCGCCAGTGACGCACGGCATCGGCGTTAAGTAGCCCTTCCAGAGCTGGCCTCGCAAGCTCTCACAAGAGGCACTCTATCAACTTCACCAACAGTGTCGTGCAAACTGGCGAACCACCATGGCGTATGTCGCGCCTGTTCACAGAGCCACGAGCATTCGCCATGCTCTGCGCACTCGGTTCACGTCGCCTGATTTCGACGACTTGGTAGTCGCGTAAGTCTAGACTCCCTTGGCCAGCGAAGACTGGCGTGAATGAGCTGCCAATGCTGACATATTTTCTGCACAGCAAGGCCAATCGACTCGAAATATGGCGCATTACAGAAGGCAACATGAGCTGCCTGCATTCAAAAGTCATCTACGGGACTATATCAATGCTGGAGAGCCTTCGACCCAAAGATGCCGATACCGACATATTATTCATCGGCACCGATCGTCTACAATATTTCACTGTTTCCTGGGACGCGACGACGAATCAGTTGGTAGCCGCAGAGGAGACGATGCAGGATAATGCTGAACCGTATATGCGACATTCCCAGAGCCAGAATAAGTGTTTGGTTGACCCGACAGCAAAGTTTATGGCAATGCATCTGTGGGAAGGTGTCTTGTCGGTCTTCCGTCTGCACGTTCGCAAGGGGAGCACGTCGAAACTAGAAACGCTCGACCAAGTCCGACTCACGGAGCTGTGGATGAAGGCCAGCACGTTTATTCACAGCCGCACTGGTCACCCGAGAATAGCCTTCCTATACAAGACTCAACTGGACCAGGAAGAAGCTCGTGTTGCCGTCTATCGCCTGACCAAGGACGACAAGGGCGGGGATGTTTCCAAGTTCGATCCGCACAAGGATAGGGAGCTTGACCAAGTCATTGCCGACCCCTACGCCTCGATGTTGATACCGGTGCCAATCGTGGAGGGAAAGCGTTATCATGTTCGCAACAACGACGGCGCGCGCGCACATCTTGGCGGCTTGCTTGTCGTTGGCGAGACGCTGCTGACGTATTTTGACAGCTTGAATTATTCAAGCATGTCCTCGGCTCTGCAAGAGCCAAAAATATACGTTGCCTGGGCCGAGTACGACGGGACTCGTTACCTTCTCGCCGACGACTACGGACGCCTTGACCTATTGACTATAGAAACCAGTTCAGAACCAACAGGAATCGTTGTCACGGGCATGAAGGTTGAGCCCATGAAGTTTCAAGAAGCTACAGCTCTTACGTCTAGGGCCTCGAAGCTAGTTTATATGGGCGACGACATGCTATTCTTGGCTTCTCACCACGGTGACTCGCAATTGCTACAAATTGATATCGAATCAAGGCAGATGTTTGCCACCAAAACTCTTTCAAATAACGCGCCAATCTTGGATTTTGCTATTATGGACATGGGCAACAGAGAAGGCGAAAGTCAACAAGGAAACGCCTTTTCGTCCGGTCAGGCACGAATTGTCGCCGGTTGCGGCGCATATAAAGACGGTTCTCTGCGAAGCATCCGAAGCGGAGTTGGGTTGGATGATCGTGGTATTCTCGACGAGATCGAGGGCGCACGCGGTCTCTTCTCGGTGGCTTATGCCTCCGACCAGGTTGATACATTGGTGGTGCCATGCATTGGCGAGACTCGCATATTTCAGTTTGACGAATCGGGTGGCATTGAAGAGTTGTTTGAGTTTTGTGGCATGGATCTGCAAGCAGAGACCATGCTGGCTATGGACTTGAAGAATGGCACGCTGCTTCAAGTCACACCCTACAAAGTTTCAGTCCTTGAGATGGCAAGCGGCGAAGCAATGCATACATGGAGCCCGGTCAATGGCCAAATTACAGCTGCGTCTTGTAATGGCAAGTGGGTTCTGTTGGCAGTAGACGGAGCTACTCTGATATCACTCAATGTTCGAAACGAGTTGAAAGCCAATGGTCGCAGGACTGATGAATCTTCAATTATGTCCGAAAAGGAGCAAATTTCCTGCCTTCATGCCGCCCGCGACTTGGAAGATGTTGGTGTAGTTGGATTCTGGAAGAGCGGAACCGTCTCCGTCATCAATCTCGAGACGCTCGAAGCTGTCCTTAAAGGGCCACTGAGACAAACGGAAGATAGTGCGTCTGTTCCGCGAGACATTGCACTCGTACAGTTGCACCCTCATGATGTATCTGGACCTACCCTTCTAATCGCCATGGAGGACGGCAATATCGTTACTTTTAACGTCTCTGTCGACCCATTGGCGCTGTCCCGCCGCAAGACAGTAACACTTGGCAGTAGTCCTGCAAGATTACATATCTTGCCGGAATTGGACGGCACATGCAAAGTATTTGCCACGACAGATCACGCAAGCCTCATATACAGCTCGGAACGACGCATCATCTACTCTGCAACCACAGCCGATGATGCTACGTACGTGGTACCGTTTGACTCTGCAGCCTTTCCAAAATCGATTGTGCTTTCGACGGACAACCACCTACGCATATGTCACGTTGACAAAGAGAGGCTGACCCACGTGAAAGCTCTACCGATACATGAGACAGTTCGTCGAGTGGCGTACTCTCCTGCTCTGAAAGCATTCGGTCTTGGCTGTATAAAGAAGGAGCTCATACACAACGAGGAAGTCATCACAAGCTCCGTTAAACTGGTGGATGAGGTCGTCTTGCAAGAGCTAGGCTCGCCGTTTGTTCTGGATGCGTCTACTTCTCTTGAGATGGTGGAATGTGTCATTCGGGCGGAGCTGCCAGATAGTACAGGTGGCAAAGCTGAGCGTTTCATTGTCGGCACGAGCTTCATTGCTGATGATGAGATCAGCGAGGCTGGTGAGACTCGTGGCAGGATACTAGTCCTCGGCGTCGATGAGGACAAGCAGCTTTATTCAATCGTCTCGCACAATCTGAAGGGGGCTTGCCGTTGCCTCAATATGATGGGCCACCACATTGTTGCCGGCCTCGCTAAGACGGTTGTTGTCTACAATTATACTGAAGAGACATCCACCACAGGCTCCTTACAGAAGATTGCAGCTTATCGACCGGCGTCTTTCCCTGTGGACCTCGATATTAACGGGAACACGATAGGCGTTGTTGATTTGATGCAATCACTATCGCTGGTCGAGTTTGTACCCTCAGTTGACAATGCGCCAGCAAAGTTGGAAGAGAAAGCACGGCATTACCAGCCCGGTTGGGCCACGTCCGTGTGCCACTTGGATGACGATAAATGGCTGGAAGCCGATGCGCAGGGCAACATTGTCGTTCTTCGCCGCAATCCAGATGCACCCACCGCACAGGATCGCAATAGACTTGAAATAATAAGCGAAATGAATATTGGCGAGCAAATAAATCGCATTCGGAAACTGAATGTTCCGAAGAACCAAAACGACATTGTCTCGCCGAGAGCCTTCTTGGGTTCTGTAAGTATTACCGATAAAGCACTCTTTTGAATACCCGCTAATTTAGTACCATGCAGACCGAAGGCACGCTGTATCTATTTGGTGACATTTCACCGCACAACCAAGACTTGCTCATGACGTTCCAAGCCCGCTTGCAGCAGTTTATTCAGCCTCTGGGTAACCTGGAGTTTGATGCATGGCGAGCATTCCGAAACCAAACGCGTGAAGGAGACGCGCCCTTCCGCTTCGTAGATGGTGAAATGATAGAAAGGTTCCTAGACCTCAGTGACGGCATGCAGGAGCGTGTCTGCGAGGGGCTTGGCCCAACAGTGGAGGATATGAGAAACATGGTAGAAGAGCTCAGGAGGCTGCACTGACAAAAGTCGGTGCCGCTTAATGACAAGAAAGATGTACGATATCACATGTTGCATAGACGCATTGCATGTAAGGGTAGAAGGGGAATACGATTACACGGTGAAAATAAACACCTTAACTAAATTGTCAACAAAACAAGACCCGAAGTATTGTACGTGTATACTAAATCATCGCATCACATCTTGCTCGCCATGACAGCATTGCGGTTGTCTTCCAGAGGCAGCGAGATTTCGCTGTATTGATTTATACCGACGGTTTGCGTGTCGCCGGAGCATGTATTTTTACAACCTGCTAGTTTTCCTGCCCAGAAGCAATTGGACGGCTTGTCGATGGCATCCAGTATGTGTGATGTTGGCGACTAGTAATTAGTATTATGTCGGAGAAGCGTCACTCTGCGCTAAGGCATCGGGTGGCTAGCGATGCCCTTTGCGGGTGCGACCGGGCACGAGTGGGCCGACGAATCAGCTCGTTCCAATTTCCTAGCTTTTGCAACCCGTTGGAAACCTCAGGCACCCACTCGCCTTCTAACCAAAACTTTCGGCAAGGCATCACCACCCCAGGCGGAAATATACACCCACCAAAGGAGGAAAAGACCTCAACCGTCCCGAACCACCACATCTTCGGCCGCCGCCACACGACTGAGACCAATCCTCCCCGAAAACCCTCTCCTCTCTTTCACGATGGCGTCTCTTTCCACCGCTTCCCGGCTGTGCATGCGCTCGGCAGCCCGCCCGACCGTCCCGGCTGTGCGCGCCCTCAGCACCACTGCCATGCGACCCGACAGCGCCTCCAGCAGCTACACCAGCCCCTTCAAGGGCTCCGCCAAGGCCAACAAGATTCCCGACTTTAGCAAATACATGGCCAAGGGCGGCGAGGGCAAGAACAAGCTCTTTTCGTACTTTATGGTCGGTACCATGGGTGCCCTGACTGCTGCGGGTGCCAAGAGCACTGTTCAAGGTGGGTGAACATTTATTGCATTTGCGTTGAGGCTGGAAGTCGGGTCTATAACCGTGCAACGGAATGTTGCAATTTCTGAAACCATTGGCTTGATCTGACGACGAATTGGCGTCTTCTTGCGGACGTATGCTGACTTTGTTGATGCAGAGTTCCTTGTCAACATGTCTGCCTCTGCCGACGTTTTGGCCATGGCCAAGGTCGAGGTCGACCTCGCTGCTATCCCCGAGGGCAAGAACGTAAGTTGAAAACAGACTCCAGCGAATTTATGCCCTCAGCGACATTCTAACAGCTTTATACCCTCAGGTCATCATCAAGTGGCGTGGCAAGCCCGTCTTCATCCGCCACCGCACCCAGGACGAGATTGCCGAGGCCAACAAGATTGAAGTTTCCAGCCTAAGAGATCCCCAGAGCGACGACGACCGTGTCAAGAAGCCCGAGTGGCTCATCATGTTGGGTATGTGAAGCACACATGGCCGACTTTACCCATATTGACGCAAGAAATACTGACTCTTTTCTTTCTCAGGTGTCTGCACCCACTTGGGCTGCGTTCCCATCGGCGAAGCCGGTGACTACGGCGGTTGGTTCTGCCCCTGCCACGGTTCTCACTACGACATTTCCGGCCGTATAAGAAAGGGTCCTGCCCCTCTCAACCTCGAGATCCCCGAGTACGACTTCCCCGAGGAAGACAAGCTGGTCATTGGTTAAGAGACGATAACACTTACTACTACTTTGCTTGCGTTGCACATGCGATGTACGAATATGTAATGGGAGCCAGGGGGCGGAAGCTTGGCTTCACAGAAAGAAAAGGAAAATGCCGAAAGGGAACAAATCTCCTATGGTGGATGAAATGGGTTGTAGAGCATTAGATTCTGTTTCGGGAGCGTTTTTAGCAAGACGAGAGAGAGAGAAGCTAGGGTGAGGGCGGGAGAAACGTGTTGCTGTCTAGGAGGACACCAGCCCGTTCTTTGTTAGACGTGGGCTTTGAGCACCTTGTATAAATTCTCAAAAAAGATTCTACGAAATTCCAATTTTCTTTGTTTTTTTAGACAAACTTTCTTCTCCGTTGTTGACATTTGATTGAAGCAACAGTACATGATGGTGATGATTTGTGAATACTCGTCCATTTATTTGCATTAGGAAAATCTATTTTCTTGTTCTTCCCAGACATTTGACATGTAATTTTTTTGCCTCATCTTCCACCAGGAATATAATCATCCCTATACACTGTCTTCTTCAGTTCCAGCTTCTCTCTCGTCTTTCCTCACAAATTTTTATGCCATCTTCTCTTAATTACACTTTTTTTCTTTTCTTTTCTGTTCAGCCAACTGCCCTTTCCCCAGCTTAGTGTCCATGACCATCATCCTTTTGCTCCTCAGGATCCAACTTGATCAGGGTATCGATGCGCATAATGCTAATGCACGCCTCAACAGCACTCTTGAGCTGGCGGACCTTGCTAATGCTAGGCTCCAAGACACCAAGCTTGGTCACATCGACGACCTTTCCATTCATCAGGTCCAGGCCGTAGTTTTTGTAATTCTTCTTCTTGGCGAGCGTCTTTTCGTCCTCGTTGCCCTCGCCCTCCTTGATGCGTTGCGATAGAGCGTGCCGCGAGCGCAGCTGTGCGACCAGCTCGGCGGCGTCCTTGGCGGCATTGACGGCCAGCGTCTTGGGGACGATGAGCAGAGACTGCGCAAACTCGCCAATGGCGAGCTGCTCGCGGGAGCCGACTGTGCCGGCGAATTCCTCGAGGTAGATGTGGATTGCCGTCTCAATGGCACCGCCGCCAGGGACGATTCTGCCGCTCTCTAGAGTGCGCTTGACGGCGCAGAGGGAGTCGTGCACGGAGCGCTCCATCTCGTCTAGGGTGTAGTCGTTGGGGCCGCGGAGGATGCAGGATGCGGAAGAGTGGTTCTTGGGGCCGCGGATGATGATGCACTCGTCATCAGAGATGCGCTCCTGGGCAATCTCCTCGGCATGACCGAGGTACGAGGGGTCAAATCTCTCGTCACCGTTCAGGTCGGATAGAGTGCTGAGGAGGGTAGCGCCAGTAGCCTTGGCAATGCGTCTGAGGTCCTCCTTCTTGCACCTTCTTACTCCCATGGCGCCGCGCTCGACAAAGGACTTGAGCACGAGGTCGTCGATACCCTTGGTGGTGAGTACAACGTTGGCGCCGGCCTTGAGGATGAGGTCAACTCGCTCCAGGATCATGTCAGCCTCACGGGCACGGATCTGCTCGAGCTGCTGAGGGTCGTCGACGGTGACCTGGACTCCAAGCTTCATGCGCTCCTTCTGCAGGTTCATGTCGAGGATGGCAATCTTGGCATCCTGGATGCGTGTGGGCATGGCTTGCGAGGCGACTGTGCAGTTGAGAGCATAGCCCTTGATCAGGACGGACTCGCGGGTGCTCTTGCCGTGAGCCTTGAGAATATTAACAGCCTTGACGGGGTACTTGGCCTCGTTCTTGTTGTTGGTCGTCTTGACGGCTTGGATGGCATCGACGACCATTCCGGCGAAAAAGTCCGAGTCAGCACCGATAATCTTGCTGGACATGGACGTCTTGGCAATGTTCTCGAGGGAGTCACGGCCGAGATTGTCGACCTTGGTGCTGGCATTGTCGTTGATGAATTTGACGGCCTCGCGGAGGGCCAGGCGGTATCCGGTAATGATGGTCGTGGGATGTATGCGGTTCCTCATCAGCTCGTTGCCGCGTCGCAGCAGCTCAGCAGCAATGAGAACGACAGAGGTGGTGCCGTCACCGACCTCCTTGTCCTGCTGCTGTGCAAGTTCGACCAAAATCTTTCCGGCCGGGTCTTCGACATCGAGAAGGCTGAGAATCGTGGCGCCGTCATTCGTAACCGTGACATCCTAGAAGAAAGGTATGCTTGTGAGTAATGCGGCCAGGTACAGCCCACGGGGGCAAGGCAGACAGCAACTTACGCCGATGTCGTCCACCATCATCTTGTCGAGGCCACTGGGGCCGAAAGAGCTCTTTACAACATTTGCAATGGCTTGCGTAGCGGATACTGGAATAGAGTCAGCGGCCTGAGGGCGGCATGTAGGTAGACTGAGCTGGTCGGCGAGGATGGCTTACCGTTCTGGTCACGAATATCTGACCCTGAGATCTTCTGGCCACCCAAGAAAAGGGTGCCATTCCTTGGCTGCTCGAACATGGACGCCATTTCTGTAACTATACGACACGGAGCGCAAAGTCGGCCGTGCGCTGGAAAGTTGGCAGAGTGTCGTGTTTGGGGGGGTTCGAGGTGTTTGGGATGTTTTCTGCCTACTGCTGAGGTAGGTCGTTAATTAAGCACAGCTTAGTACGCACACTACGAGTACACACACACACACGCACACACGGTCGTTTGGCGGGCTGCCCACCTACTACGAGCTTCCACCGTGCTTCTGCCCCTCGACATTTTTTTTGGGGGTCGGCCCGGAAGCACATATTAATCCAGCTCCGGTGGACGGTGCTACCAACATGGAACCTGGTATTGATTAGCGTATCTAGCGCATCGCCGGTGGCGGGAGCTTCTGGCGGATTTAGGCGGCGCACAGCGGCCTGATTGGGGCCTTGCAGGCGGGCTGATTGGCCAGGGCTCAAGTGACCTGAGGCTTTGCCCCTCCGAAGAACACAACACGTTCAGCGGTTGCGGGGCAGGTCGCCCCCCGCCAAAAAAAAAAGAACGGCCCAGTCTCCCGTCTCGTCCACCACCACCACCACCACCACCTCGCCGACTTTGCTCACCGTTGTCTTGCACTCTCCCAGGTGACTCACTTGGTCGACTTTTTTGTTGATTGTGCTGCTTCTGCTGTATTAAGAGGACTCACGCCTCTCTGACGATTCCTGTTTGCAACCCCGCAATCACTTCTCCTACGCTGCGTACGCATTCCTTCAGATTCTAACTCGGTGTAAATAGCGTTTGCCGCCGTTTCGGAACCCCGCCTACCAGCCAACCCGTCACAATGGAAGCCGTCAACGAACAGTCCAAGAGCGCCTTGAAAAAAGCCGAGAAGCAGGCCAAGCTGGCAGCCGAAAAGGCTCTCAAGGCCGCCCAGAAGACGTCCAAGCAGAGCACTGTCCCCGTCGTTGGTGGCAAGAAGACGGACGACATCATTGGTATCACAGCCAAGAAGGCTGAAAACTTCCCAGCATGGTACCAAGAAGTCGTCCTCAAGGCCGAGATGGTGGAATACTACCAGGAGATCTCGGGCTTCTTTGTGCTGCGTCCCATCTCCATGTACATCTGGAGCGTCATTCGCAAGTGGTTCCAGGAGCGCATCGAAGAGCTTGACGTCGACGAGGCCAGCTTCCCCATGTTCTTGTCCGCCAAGTCACTCGAGAAGGAAAAGGACCATGTTGAGGGCTTCGCACCGGAGCTGGCCTGGGTCACCAAGGCGTAAGTACCATGAAAACGACCCATTGACGGAACCACTCTGCTAATAATGCCGCCTTAGTGGTGACAAGGATCTCGAAGTTCCCGTCGCTGTCCGCCCTACCTCCGAAGCCGTCATGTACCCCTACTTTGCGAAATGGATCCGAAGCCACCGCGATCTCCCCCTCCGATTGAACCAATGGAACTCTGTGGTGCGCTGGGAGGCCAAGCAGACTACTCCATTCCTCCGAACGAGAGAATTCCTGTGGCAGGAAGGTCACACGGCACACCTCAGTGAAAAGCTTGCTGGCGAAGAGGTCCTGCACATTCTGGATCTCTACGCCGGAATCTACGAAGAGCTTTTGGCCGTCCCCGTTGTCAAGGGTCGCAAGACTGAAAACGAAAAGTTTGCTGGTGGCTACTACACAACAACCGTCGAAGGCTACATCCCCTCCAATGGTCGCGGTATTCAGGGCGCAACGTCCCACTGCCTGGGCCAGAACTTTAGCAAAATGTTTGACATTACTGTTGAGGACCCTGCCAACAAGGGTTCCCATATCCACGTCTGGCAGAACTCGTGGGGTCTGTCTACCCGTGTCATTGGCGTCATGGTCATGGTCCACGGCGATGACAAGGGCCTTGTCCTTCCTCCTCGCATCGCCAAGCTCCAGACAGTCCTGATTCCTGTCGGAATTAACAAGAGCACTACCGCCGAGGACCGTCAGAAGCACGAGGATAAACTATACGACCTGCGTCAAACCCTTAAGAAGGCTGGCGTCCGTACCGACGTTGACTTGCGCGAGGGGTACACCCCTGCTTGGAAGTTTAACGACTGGGAGCTGAAGGGTGTCCCTCTGCGTATTGAATTCGGTCCCAAGGATGCTGCCAAGGAGGTGGTCAGCTACGCTCGACGTGATACTGGCGAGAAGGGCACCATCCCTATTGCCGAGATTGGTACCCAGGTTCCCCAGCTGCTGGAGACTATCCAGAAGGAGATGTACACCAAGGCCGAGAAGTCTTTCAGTGACCACCGCATTAAGATTAATAAATGGGAAGAGGTTCTCCCCGCCCTGGATGACAAAAATGTTGTGCTGATCCCCTTCTGTGGAGACGGCAAGTGCGAAGACCGCATCAAGGAGCTGACGAGCCGCGTTGATGACCAGCCCGATGTCCCTGAGGGCCAGAAGCCTCCCAGCATGGGCATGAAGTCGCTTTGCATCCCCTTTGAGCAGCCTGAGGGTATCGTCGCTGGCGAGACCGAGTGCCTGAACCCCGAGTGTAAGGGCAAAGCCGACAAGTGGACCATGTTTGGCAGAAGCTACTAGACAAAGAAACGACAACACCGACTACCGACTTAATAAGAGTTATAAAGCGATATGCATGGAAAAATTTTCCCTCTTGAAAGAAGGTTGAGAAGAAAAGAGTACACGGTATAAAAAAAGAGAGGGCAGCAACAAAGGAGTTTGGCACATGAAAGGAAGGAGTTTTTTATTGCTGTAATTTGGAGCTGATAATGAGTCTTGTAGCTCAAAGCTAGAGGGCTGCACATGAATTGAAACGATGGCATGCATTTCATAGTCCCGTGTTTTTATTTATGTGAACTTTTCGTCTTTTATCATTTTGTCATGGTGGTTACGCTAGGCGGAAGGACTCGACAAGTATATATAGCGTCGAGCCGACGCATGCCGCATATGTACCGCACAGTATATAAAAATGCATATTTTATAGTTCTAGTCAAAAAGTTTTACAAAAATCAAGCAGTGACGCTTATTAGCACCACGCAAACTTTTCATTAGCAACCCACTCCAAATCCTCCGTCGAGCCAGGCCCAAACCAGCGCAAGCTAGCAAGATTATACATGTCCCTCGTCACAAACTTGCCCTTGAGCTCCGGAAGCCGCTGCTCAAAGACACCTCTGACCCTGCCACTGGGATTCCACATCTCGATATTCTTGCACTGCGCGGCCTGAGCCTCGCGCTGCGCAACACCCATGATGCCCCGCAGCGCAGCCTCGAGCTCGTCGTCCGTCGTGGCCTCGTCGTCCTCTACCACGAAGCGCAAAAAGTGCAAGACGGTAAACACGTCGTGGCCGTCTGCGCCGCCGTAGCGGTTTCGCACCCATAGAGCCCAGATGCGACGGCCAGAGGAAGGCGAGGTGTACATTGCGCCGCGGACGCGCACGGGCGAGGAGAGGAAGTGCTGCATCATGAAGTCTTCGCGGCGGTATTGCCATTGCAGCGTGGCGTGGTCTGGCAGGATGGCGATGCGGGTCTTGCCTGTGTTGTTTGATAGTGGCTTGGAGAGGCTGGTGCGGAGGAGCTGTTCATCTTGCTCTGAGAGGTCTGCGAGGTCTGCGTCGCCGAGTTCTGTGATGTGGCCTGACGACGAAGCTGCATCGGTAGAAGTGGCTGGCATGTCACCGCCAACGGGAAACTCAATGTGTGTATTCCCAATGGGCATCCATCTATCTCTGGCGTAGAATTTCCCACCAATGTCTGAAAAGAGAATCGATAGCGCTGCTGAGCCTTCAGACGCAGCCTGCTGTTTGGCCAGGTGCTGGCCGACGAGCCCCATCATCTTGCTTGCGTAGCCGCGGCCGCGGTGGTCGGGGTTCGTAAAGACGCTTGCGACGCCGTGGGCTGTGACGTCTGTGATGGTGCCGGACGGCGAGCTGACGATGGCGCGCTTCTTGAGGGTTTCGCAGCTGGAGAGGATGGGACGAGCCGCTGAAGCTGCGTCAGCGCTGTCTGTTAGAATCCATTGGGTTAGGCCGCCGTTGCGAGCGAGCGGGACGGTCAGGAGGTAGGCTTCGCGGTCGAGGTATTGCTGGTGAGTGAGGCCGGGACCCCAGGAGGGATGGGTCAAGGACCAGATGGCTTCTTGTTCTTGTTTGGTCGCCGGTGTGAGGGTGATGGAGGGGTTTGTTACGTCGGGGAGAGTGGATGACATTTTTGGCGGTGGTTTTCAATGTGTTAATGGGTTGAAAATGTTGTAGTTAAAAGTATGTGTTTTGCTAGTCAGGTAGTGACAAATTGAAGCTTTGAATGTCTGCTTGTTGTTACAGTGTACAAACTGAGATGGAGTTGAGAGTGCCTAGCCACGTTCTACACTGTGGTCCGCGGATTCCTGGACGGACGGCGAGCCGTGAATGGTAATGGGTTGTGGAGACCCGAACCGGCAGGGGACTCGGAGCCGCCATTATACAGGACCGAATTCAACCGTGGAACATGACACGGCTGCATGTAAAATGTGTGGAATATTTTACATGCAGGTGCTGTGCTGTGTTGATATGTGTCATTCTGTATCATAGTCAAGTACACGTGCTCAAGTCCGGGCTGGATTCTGACCATGCCTTACACGGTACGTTGCTGTTGAACACGGCAAAGTCCAATCCTCTCTTTGCAATTACGTAGGTAGTAGCCAACCCGTGGGTTGAGAGGATGAAAGAAGCGTTCAGGTTACATTTTTACGAGCCCGTGTGGAACATGTGTTCCCGCGGCTAGAGGGCGTCAAGTCCAGACTTGACATCAATCGCCTCTTCCGTCCTACGATGGACATTTGGCAAAGACCAAAACGTCTCGTTTTGCCAGAATGCGCCTAGAAGGGTTACAGAAGGGTCCAAGGGTGTGTACTTACAAAGAAATAACCATAACGAGGCTCAGGCCACTAGCAAACTTGCATGAAGATTTGTGTCCCGGAACGCCCTCCGGATACATGGCCGGATCCACCGCGGCGAGCTGGATAGGGCATGGTGGCAGGGCCAACGATTCAGTCTTGGCGGCGGTAATAGCTCAGGATTGTGAAGCACATGGTTGAGTTGAATAAATTACGAGAGATGCTGTTTTACGTCAGGTTAACATTGAAATGCTACGTTGGAGAATTATCGTGGTCGGTCTGGTTGGCCGCGAACCACGGGCCACCATGTAAGTGATGTGCAGACATGCGTATTCGTGTAAGTCATCGCGGCCAACTTTTATTCTGTATCTACACAACAAGAACTCAACTCCAAGCAAATCTACGCTTCGATGCTTAATAATGAACAGCCGTTGGAAAGTTATTATTGGAATTGTTTTACGCCCTTCTAAAGCTTGACATGCTAAACAGGATAAACCAAACAGGTCCACGACGCGGCGTAAAAGTCGTTCCGCGTCGTATTCCAGGTGTACACCCTCGCAACTACGGCACGATATATCTCCTTGTATTCCCTGTTTTTGATCGTCCCTAGGATGTCCCAGGACTGCCGTTCACTTTCATGGAGTAGACAAGGGTGTCCATGAGGCCGTGTCAGCCTCATCAAGCGAGTCCCGAAAGGGCTCCAGGACGGCAAAACAACGGGACAGAGAATATAACGTGCGTACATCTCGTATTTATTCAAGAATACTACAATGATAGAATGGTACCATTGAAAGGCTCTATCGCCACCCCTGCTGCCGTCTACACATGCGGACGCTAGGTAACCACATGGAGGATGGAGTCTGTCCGAGACCCCTAGGCAGCAGTCTAGATGTCCAAGACTGACAGGATAATTCTCGGAGCATGCTCCTTACTGGTATACAACGCCTTCCACATACTCTGCAAGGCTGTGACAGACTCTGACGACAGCCGCATGCCGCAGTGGGCTGTGCAGGAGCCCTAAGGACCCTGAGAAACTTCTCGCAGATGGTACACATCGTACATTTACGACAATCTCACAGGCAGCCGCCACGATCCCTGCCAAGGACCAAGAATAGAAGCATTACATAGATATGAACCACAATTTACTACATTGGAGCAGAGTTACAGGCGTAGTGGATTGTTGCAATGACGCTATTCCCTGGTGACGGCAAAGCTCTGGATAATCTCTACTCAGCCGTCTATCCAGAAAGCAAAACGCAAACAACATCCGAGCGAATATTTCGGCTTACAAGTACAATATCCCTTGTTTCGTGACTCACCTTTGCCGCTCATTTTCGAAGAGCGTACCATTTACCGGTGAATAGACAAGTTGTGACTGGATTCGTAATAGCGTCTATGCAGTACAAGTTCTGGAACTTTTTACATTTTGTAACACTGCCACAGGTTGGTCACGCCTACCTTGACTTGCATGTTTGAACGGCATCTGCTTCAACTGATCAAGACACTCCCTCACGGCATCCGGCGCCGTCGGCCTCCGTGATGCCATCGTCATCATCATCACCACCAACCACGGCCGGCTCAGGATGTTGTATGAACCCACCACCAGCACCGCTCCGGCAGAACCCACCTCGCCGGTCGGGGCGGGCATGATCGATAGCAAGGGTCCACGGTCTCGGCCGTCCGACCCTTGCTCTCGCTACCTGTCACGCTATCCTGTCCTCGCCCGCTCATTACCAGTCAGCACCATGCATGCTGCACGTACAGTACACCATGACACTCCTTTGTCGATTCACAGCCCCCAGCCAGGGCGGCACTTGACTCGCTGGACCCCATTTTCTGGGTGCGCTGCTATTCCGCCTTGCCCAGCCAATCACGGAGCTTACCGCCGCGGCCTAAGCGAGGCCAGTACAGATTTGGGGCATATTTCTCGATGCAGAGTCCCCATACTGCGGAATAAATAATGTCATTCAAGCAGTCTACCATTAGACTTGATAAAGTACATACATACCTATGTACATGACACGGCTGCGGGCCGACGGGGATCTCGCAGCGTTTGGTCCGGCGGAGGGATGCATTGCCCGTGAGCTGGCTGCACGGCGAGAATACACGGTCCGAAATCTGATAACTTGCTTGTCAGATTCTGCCTTGCAGAGCCTTGTGCGCTATTCGTGTTCGTGTCGGTGATGGCAAGGCTGCGAAAAGGCAAGTACTGTCTGCGTGTAAGTCGCAAGATTTCGGCGCGTTGGGCAGTGTCTTTGGGCCAAAGCGGCGTTGTTGTCACGTCTCATGATACCTACAGCATTGCGCGACCGTCGCTTTTGTTTCCGCGGCTACATTGTTGGCTATTTTACCAGAACCTTGTCTTAATCTGCTTATAGACAGTCACCGCCAGAGCTCGGTAACCATAACTAGGATGCTTTTGCTTTTGCCATCTGTCAAATACAGCTAATTAAAGCCTAAATAATGCGCTTGCCAACAAGAAATGCCGCCCAGAAGATGGAAAAATAAAAAAAAGACGCAGTAGGCGACAGCAATTCTGTCTCTGAACAAGGGTGCATACCGGCCAAGACGCGGTCCAGAACACAGCCCATGACCATGACGCCTCACCGTCATGACTGGACCATTCACACGCTTGAATCAGTGCCGCCTCGTGCGCCCCTTGCCCCAATCCACAGGGTCGGGACTCCAGTCCGCCGATCCGTTCTTCTTGAGCTTATTTTATTTTACAAGTGTCTGTGTGGCCCATGTGCCGTTGTAATGCCAGCCGGGCTGGGTCCCCATTGCCAATACATGATGCAATATGTAAAGGTAATGCTTTTTTTTTGGCTTGCAAGTTGTACGCTGCTTCAGGATGTACTTTGCTCCGAATACCTTTTCTCGTCTCCTAGTTAGCACGCAATAAGTTTACAACTCTTCCGACGTCAGGATAACTTAGGCCGGCCGCGTCGGTGCCGTATTCGACTCGCCAAGAGGCCATGTAGGGCTGATTGAGCTCGTAAAAATCCCAACGATCAGGTATCGTCCCAGGATCGACCTACTCTATCTGTCGGCGACCATGCCCGGGCTTTACAATCTACATATGTAAACCCTGCAGGCATAGCCCCAAGCTTTCCTCCCATGTGTACCTAAAATACAAGGACTGGGCGTAAACCTGCAAATCAGACGGCAGAGCTCCTCCAAGAGGACGACGCCCGGTCAGCGACAGCCGAAGCCTTGTACACCGGCGTCGCCGTTGACCTCTCCAGAGGCGGCCTATAGCAGCACGCGGCGTACGCAAGCCTCTATTGGGAGGCTATTCCCACTTTGACTCGTTTTTGCACAACCTTTCAGTCCAGCCTGCTGCTTCGCCTCGCAGCTTTCATCCCGTCATCGCTCCGCCGTCCAGTGTGTATGAACCCGCCGGTGGGCCATTCCCGATAAGACTACCAGACGGGACCAAGTAGAGTGTTGAAAGAAAAAACCCTAAATATTCTGTTTCGGACGAAACCAAAATAATGATGCATACACCCCTCCATATCAGACAGGCGGGCTCCAGTTACGCTGCTACCTTACCATCGGGATGGGAAGGGGGGGTCGCGTCTGTCGCATAACAGCCCTGTATGTATGTATGTATGTACTTTGCAGTCTACTTTAGACATGATTGTGATTTTGGTACCCTTTTTGCCGAGGGCACTACTCAAATGTCAAGTCTAGCCCTGCATCGCTAAGCCGACTTTCAGCCTCTGGGCTTGCAACGGGCTGGTGGATGCGGCGTTTTGGGCCTGGCGGGTCGTCCTATGGCAATTGCAGCCTCGAGACTCCATGCAGTGCCAATGCTTATATAGTCTGTGGCTTGCATCCACGTTGTCATGAGGCTTTGAAACGCTGCATCAGTAAAACACTAAAAGGACGGTAGTTGTATCCCCTTCTTCTTCTTTCTTGTCTCCCCGCCTCGTTACCCGACTGTCGTTTCCTTGCGCCATACCCCCTTTGTCTTTTTTGTTTGTTTCCCTCATCTCCAATACAAGACATCTCACTTACACCATACCGGCTTCTCCTATTGTCTCCTCGATGCCACTCCCGGAGAAGAAGAGTCCTTTGCCTCAAGTGGGCGCACTTTCAAAGTATGTAATCTTACTGTACCGGCGGCTCCATTGAACTCTTCCGTACTAACGATCTGCAGCGCCAATTTCCAGGGTCTTCTGATGACGAGCTTTGCTCTACCCGAAAGACCAAGGAGTCGACGCGCCAAGTATCCCAAAGTCCGCACAGGTTGTATCTCATGTAAGTCCCTTGCCATTTCATCTTTATATTAGCCATGCTAACGCTTCCTAGGCAAGTAAGTACACTGTCTCGCGTCACCAGTCCAACCTACCTAGATGAAACGAATTGAAGACTAACAACAACAACACAGAAAGCGACACGTCAAATGCGACGAAGCCAAACCTAGCTGCAATCGCTGCCTCAGATGGTCCGGTGTATGCAGCGGCTACGCACCGCCCAGGAGCAAGTCATGTCCTGCAAAGGACAGCAGCACGGCAACAGCCAAGGAGCAGCCGCAACGGCCACTACTTATACGCGGGTCTTCCAGCCCTGCGGTCCCAAACTATGACGAGGCTGCCTCCATCAGTCCGTCACTACCATCCAGCGAGCCGGCAACGCCGCCGTTGATGCAACCGGCCAATGCAATGGGCCCATTCGCTGACCCAATCGAAGATCCATGCAGCATGGAGGCATGTATTCTGGATGCCACGTTTTGGACAGATACAGTGCCGCGGCTGATAAAGGAGAATCTGGCCGTGCGGTATGCCAACATGGCTGTACACATACTGATTCTCTCGAAGCAACCAGAGTTGATGCGCGAAAGCAGCGCAGAGCTTGGACCGGACCACTACAGCCAGGCATTGACGTACTATGGTCTTGCTTTGAGGCAGATGAGGCAGGCAATCGAGGCTGCTGGCGGGTTACGCGCCGCAATCCTGTGTTCCATGTTCTTTGTCATCTTTGAAGCCATCAATGGAGACAAAGAGGCCGCCGAGTCACATTTGGTTAGCGGGCAGCGCCTGCTGGAGGAGCTGCATCAGCTTCTTCCGCCAGCTGTTATGGGGAAGAGCTCTGGAAATTTACGCAAGGAGCTGCGGAATCTGCTGCAGTATATTTCTCTGCAGGTGAGGATCGGTGGTGTGGATTGCTGGAAGGACGAGACGGATGCGCTGTATAATGTCTACTTGGAGGATTACTTGCCCTTTGATAATACGCCAATTATTGCTTCACCGGCGTTGGACGATGGTCTGGATCCATTTTTGCCGGCAATGTGGACAGAGGACTTGATGCTTTAGGGAAGCAATTTGGCTGGGGGGGTGGGGATGTAATGGAGCGATTCAGAATGGTGCATAGCTTTTAATACTACTTTATATACTCGATACTTTTAAGAGTATTGGGTAAGCTTACAGAGATATATTAATAGCAGAGAGATTATCATTGTAGCTGTGAATATAATTGTGATGATGCCTTCGCAGCGAGAAGAACCTACCAATGGTGTTTCAACATGACACCATTCACAAGTATACTTTGGCTTAGCTCACATTCTTATAATTTACTGAAGCAGTAAGTTCATACATACAAAATAAACCGTATTACTAATTTTCGCAAGACTCACCTTTGGACTTACACAAACTTACCCGACATGGCAGCTCCAGACCGCGACATTGAAAAGTGGACCGCCGTCCCTCCCACCAAAACGGCTCGCGTCTCTCTACTCGAACCTCTTCCACCACCAAACCACCCTACGCCTCAGCGGCAGCTTCAAGACACAATTCCGTCGCAAAGATGGCCCTGCCGCTGCCGCCTGGCCTGGTGCCTTCCGAGGTGTCATTCCTCTGCGAAATGGAACTAGTCACCATAGTCCCTCGCCAGCGTCTAGACAGCGTCGAGCTCTTGAGCGTAAGTAACCAACACGCGCACATCGCGTCTTTAGACTCACCTTGATCCTTTTCCATAAACGCAAATCGCTGACAATGTTCCTTCCTGCAGGGCGCAACACCAGCTCTACGACCCCCGCGAAGAAGCAACATGCCCCTCTGGCTCGCCCTGCTCCTCAAGAAGCAGCGCCGGGCCAACATTGTCGCCCCGCCATGGTTGCATCCCGAGTCCCTGCGCGACATCATCCAGCACGAAACGCACGTCGATACAAAAGGATGGGCACCGCCGCCGCCTCCTCCCGTTCGCGCCGACGCGCTCGGAAACGCCCGCAAAGTAAACTCGAACAAGAACGACGAAGAAGCGGTGCTGCTGTCGGCGCCGTTTTTACCTTCGTGCACCTCTGATGCGCCCTCTGGCGCGCTTCCTTACCACTGGTTCGAGCTGGCTGAGATGCTGCTTGCCCATGCGAGTGACGATGTGCCGTCTGCGCCGGAAGTGCGGTCTCTTTTGCGAGACTTGCAGGAGGTACGAGGGTCCAAGATGCGTGCCAGTACGACTCAGCTCGAAAATGGCGTGGATGGCGTCATGAGTCTGCGTGGTGTGGGCGCCATGGAGCTTGCTGAGAATAGAGCGTTTGTGACTGCGGTTGTGGATGGAGTGCGAAAGATTGGTGTTAGTGCGGAGACGACGCGTAGAGAGGAGGATGCGCAGCGTGGTGGAGGGGAAGGCGACGATGAGCCGAGCGACGACGACATGGGATTCTAGTTTCCCGTGCAGAATCATTGTGTCTCGGCGTGATACGAGGCATCCGCTTTCCTTTGGGTTGGTTAGTGACGGATATAGCTGAAAGACGTGTCAACTCGGGGAAGTGCACTCAGCAGTACGCTGACGGGACCACGACGCCGCTTGGGGATTGTCTTTGGCGAACAGCTATCAGAGCTTGTGGAGGACTTTCGACGACGCGGATATCCCGTCAGGCGCTGCATGAGCGTCGGTGGGCCTGCGATTACAGAGCCTTTCTGCCAAAGTGGCATCTTCCACAAGACCCTGTCATGCTCCGAGTCCTCGGAGACGGTATCGGATGAATAGTGGCTCTCACTGCTTGTGTCAGAATGGCCATCTTGGCTTACGTCGGTGCCAGCTTTGGAGCTCACCCGGCTACTAGCTCGGCTCTTGCACGACACGGTACTAGTCGAGTTGACGCGCAGGATAATCTTTGGTCGCGGAAGAAGCCTGAGCACCTCGTCGTATGAGATGTTCAACGGGTCCTCGGGCAGCGTGCCGATAGGCTGGCCGCGATCATCGAGGCCCGGCATCAGTGGTGCAGCACAAGACAGCCTGGAGCGCATGCGTGTTTGTCGAAGAGATATTGCGCAAGCCGTCTTTGATGCTTTCTGGCGACGCAATGGTTTGCTTACAGTCATTTGTAAGCTTCGGGAAAGAGAGAAATGTGGAAAAAAGTAGTGCTTGGAATGATATCTGTGTGTTGTGAGCAAAAAAAGATGTTTGACGGAATACAGTTTCGATAGAGATGAGCATTCAGCATATTCGAGACGGAGTTTGGAGTTTTATATTTCAGCATCGATAAAACATGGAGGCATGTCGAGTCGAGTCCGACTGCCGTCCATTGTTGAGAGTTACAAAGGGACATTGTTCGCGAACAAGTGGTTTGGGCTATGTGGGAGACGACAAGACAATGGTGGAGGGGAGACAAAGAGCATTGGCGTTTTGTCCTTTGGTGACGAAGCATGAAGGCGACGGTACATTATTTTTATGAATGTTACAGCGTAATGATGAAAGCGAAATGAAAAAAAAAAAAGCAAGTACAAATGAAAAGTTGTGCTGTAGGCCCTATTTTGATCTTCCTTCCCTTTTATACCCGGTTGGTGGCATGCGCTTTCATCCAGTGTCAAAGGGTTGCCGTCGAGCTGTGCACCGTCCTATACGCAACCCTCTTCATCTAAAAGTTCAAAATTAGGCAAATCTAATCATCAACACCCAGCTGGTAGAGTACGTTTGCACATATACTCGTCCCCTGAATCCCCCTCCCATAAGATCTCTGCCATTTGCTCATCTTCACCTCTCCGGGATTCCCATATCCACAATACTTATCCAGTATCCTGCCCGCTTCAAGCGCTTCATCCCGCGAGCAAGACCGGTGCTTCTCCCTCGGCCTCGACCTATCAAAACCACACAGAAACCACGACATGTCGCCATATAGGGCGGCCACGACGCCGCCAGGTTTTGGTTGATACCGTTCGCACCAGTTCATAAACAGCTCCATGGCAATGATGCCGTGCGCGCGGTTAATGGTGTCGTTGTTGTAGGGGTTGAGCGGGTGGCATTTGAGAAAGGTGGCGGGCATGGGCAGCTGGGTGGTGAGTAGCTTGGACGTGATGTTGAGCGTGTGGTCCATGTGGAACTGGGTGAGCGTTGTTTGCTGGCCCTTTTTGCGCGGGACAAAGGTCCATTCGTAGACGGCGGGCCATTTGAGACGTTCGGGGATTAGCCAGGCGTCTATGTTTGGGACGGGGCTCGTGGCTGCTGCGGCGAGGGTTGTGAGGGCGAGGATTGCGGTTGTGATGTGCATCTTGGGTGTTTTTAACGGTTTGAGGTTGAGACTGGGTTTGAACAAAGAGATTGCGGCTATTTTGATGTGTATGAGAGAGGCATAAATGAGATGAAGAAGGAAGATTTTTTTTTTCTTGTTCTTTTCTTTAATGTCAAGAGCGAGAATGGATTGAATGGCTATGGATCGAGGTAGAGTTTTGAGGCGCAGCCAACTCAAGGTTGGGTATACCTGAAATTACTTTTTACAGAATTCAAGGGAGATTTTTCGTAATTGATGGCTTCATGATTCAAATTATTTAGATCTTTAACTTGAGTAAATAATTTACTCCCATTGGTGTGGTCCTTTGCGTATCATGTATTGGTTGCACATGTAAGTTGAGTGTGAAGCATACTAACCAAAAATAGGCGTGGCTACAAAATAGAAATTACAACCAAGTTCTCCTCATATGTAATTGTATACTCCAAAAACCGAAACAGTCATATTTTCAATTTTTATTTTATTTTATCTTTATTTTCTTTTTGTAAAATAAAACCTTTTGGTCGTACTCGCGAAAACCCCGGGGGGCAAGCCAGCCCGGTGTAAGCTGTCACAAGGCTCCCCGCATTCGCTACACTTGGTGGGTCAAACCCATTCCAGCTTCCCAATACGGCCAGCTGAAGCTCGATCCGCTTCGTCATCCCGCCCGCCTGACTCTTTTGCTCTTGCATCCTTAAAAACACCAACAACAAAACAGCCCATCATGAAGTTTTCCACGGCTTCTTTGCTCGCGACATGCGTCCCCGCAGTTACTGCCCGCTTTATCGAAAAGGTCGAAGCTGATAACACTGTCCTTCGCCCCGATGAGACGTTCCTGGTCGAGACGGCCCCGGGCAAGACGAGGTGGGTGACGGAAGAGGAGAAGTGGGAAATGCGCCGCGTAAGTGAGCTTCCAGGGTGCTGCATTAGGCGCCCAGGGCACTCACAAGCTAGATCTGATTGTCGCTGACTTATACCCTTTATCTCTAGAATGGCCAAAACTTCTTCGACATTACCGAGAACCGCGACTTTGGCAAGAACCGCCTCCAGGCTGACGCTACCGTCGAGTTCCCCAAAAAGTGCACCCAGCAGGATGGCGTCAACGAGCTCATCGGCGACCTGTCCAAGTCGCACATGCAGGAGAACCTCGAGAAGCTCACCAGCTTCCACACCCGATACTACAAGTCCGACTATGGCCTGCAGTCGTCAGACTGGGTCTTGGAAAAGGTCAACTCCATCATCAAGGATGCTGGCGCAAGCAAACGTGTCCACGCCAAGAGCTTCCCTCACTCTTGGAAGCAACATTCCGTGATTGCCACTATCCCCGGCAAGACCAACAATACTGTGGTTATCGGCGCCCACCAGGATTCTACGAACCTTTGGCTGCCTTCCATCCTCGCTGCCCCGGGCGCCGACGACGACGGTAGCGGCACCGTTACCATCATGGAGGTGTTCCGCACGCTGCTAAAGTCCAAGGACATTGTGAATGGGAAGTCTGAAAACACCATCGAGTTCCACTGGTACAGCGCTGAAGAGGGCGGTCTTCTCGGCAGCCAGGACATTTTCCGACAGTACGAAAAGGACAAGCGTGTCGTCAAGGCCATGCTCCAGCAGGACATGACTGGCTATATTAAGGGAACCCTGGATGCCGGAAAGCCCGAGAGCGTCGGCGTCATTACAGACTTTGTCGATCAGGGTCTCACACGCTTCATCAAGACGGTCATTGAGGAGGCAAGTTTTCGTTAATGTATTCTTTTGCCAACCGTATACTAACCTAGACACAGTATTGTGAAATTCCTTGGGTCGAGACAAAGTGCGGATATGCCTGCTCCGACCACGCCTCCGCGTCCAAGGCCGGATACCCCTCCGCTTTTGTCATCGAGTCTGCCTTTGAAGACTCTGACCCTTATATCCACGGCACCGACGACACAATCAAGTACCTGTCTTTTGACCACATGCTTCAGCACGCCAGAATGACGCTTGGCTTGACCGTCGAGCTTGGCAATAACGACTTTGATGGCCAGGCAGCTGAGGAGGAGTGGGCGGACCTGTAGGTGGGTAGCCTTCGTGACTCTGCACTGCGAGCTTGACAGGGAATGATATACAAATGCATAATGTACACTTTACAAATGTCTTTAGTTTACGCATGCGTCATGATTTAACTCCTGAATATGTATATCGACTTGCGTTTATTAGACCAAACAGCAAGCAACCCAGATCAATAAATAGACCAAAGATATAAGCAAACCTTTTCTCCAGTGTATCCTACCATGTATCCTACAACGCCTTGCAGATGCAAATATACCATACTTTTGTTTTACTGTCCATGGCCACCAGACGGCGGCTGCTGACCACCCCAAGCAGGCGGTTGGCCACCACTCCCCGACTGGGCCTGAATCTGGTTCACCAACGCCATCAGCACGGCTGGATCCATCTGCATCCCCTGCCCAGGCTGCTGCTGTCCGTTCCAACCCGGCGGCGGCGGTGGCGGAGGAGGAACAGCCTGCCCATTTGCTCCCGGCTGCGGCCAGCCTGGGAACTGCATACCAAAGGAACTCTGCGGCATGGAGCTTGCTTGCGGAGGTGGAGGCGGTGCGGCATATGACTGCTGGCGCTGAGGAGGCAGCGAGTAGCCACTATCGTGGCCTCCGCGCGATGAACCACCCCGACCACGACCACGGTTCCCGCCGCGTCCGCGGAAATCACCTCGTTTGCCTCGTCCATGGAATCCAGAGCGTGGCTGAGGCTCGTATGACGACTCAGCGGCACCGGGGCCACTGGCGAGTGAGGACGGGCGAGCGAGGGGTTTATACGGTCCATCGTCGTCGTCGTAGTTGAGGCCGCCGTCGGCATTCATGGCCTGGCGGAGGGGGTGTGTATCCTTTGAAGACGCTGTGGTATTTTTACCCCCGGCAGCCTGTCGCTTGTCCTTCTTCTTCTGCTTCTGTGCCCGTTTATACTCTGCTTCCTTTTCATCGTCTGAAAACTCCATTTCTTCGTCGCCCGGTTCTTCGTCGTAGAGGTTACTTGCGTCAGAGCCCTTGATGCCCTTGAGCGGCTCGGTGAAGACGAATGAGGCATGCTGCGGCGTATAGTACAGCGTTGTGCCGACCTCGAGGCCTAGTTGCTGTATTTCCTCGGCAGAAGAGAAGCGTACTGTGTAGAGGGGCTGGAGGACCTTGCCGATTGTCTCGGAGACGGCGCCGACAATGGTCCGCTCGGATGTGCAGAGGACGGAACCGGTGTCGAGGACCTGGTACTCGCCTGGCGTGATGGCCTTGACGAGGATGATGGAGTCGACAATGTGCTCGATTGCGCCGAGTTGTTCGAGCGGCATGTCGGCCGTGATGGTCACGTCGGGCTTCGGGAGGATGTCTTCTTGGAGCTCGTTTTTGGTGCGTAGGTGTGCTGCTGCGGAGGTGCTGTTGCCTTTGCTGCCGGACTGGCCTTCGTCGTCGGAGCCGCCTTCGGCTTCCATTAGCAGGCGGGCGGTTTCTTCGACGCCGAGGAGCTCGTAGGCTTCGTTGTCGTCGGAGTCTTCTGAGTCGGTGGAGGAGACGGAGCTGGAGGAGGAGGATTCGTATGGGGAGGAGTCGATTTCCCATTCTGGGTGCTCGCTTGTGTCGTTTTGTAGAGGGACTTCCATCATTTCGCCTTGCGGTGGTGGTGGTTGTTGTTCTTCTTGTTGTTGCATTGGAGTATCTAGGCCGCCGATTGCTGCCTCCAGCGCATGAGTTAGCGAGGGAGGGCTTTCCGGTCTGTCGATAACCATGGCGTCTGTCTCTGGCGCAGCCGCTTCTTGATTCGGTTGCTCGGCTTTGTTGCTATTGCCTTCTGCTGAGGTTTGCGTGGGTGCGTCTTCTGTCGGCGCATCAGGAACTTCTTCATGACCTTTTACGCTGTCCGCTGCAGCCTGCAAATCTGCTGGCAGAGGCGGTAAAGTCTCGTTGGGCTTAGCCTGGCCCAAGCCAGGAATCTGAAAACCCGACATGATATTTGCAGTCTTTGAGGTTCTGTAAGACGATAATTTAGCAGTAGAGGAAATGT
Organism: Lecanicillium sp. S3808; assembly: GCA_023628775.1. Taxonomy (NCBI): domain Eukaryota; kingdom Fungi; phylum Ascomycota; class Sordariomycetes; order Hypocreales; family Cordycipitaceae; genus Lecanicillium; species Lecanicillium sp. S3808. Next base: position 333,340 of record JAMAJY010000005.1, on the reverse strand, counting down.
CAAAAGGCTAAAAAAGTCCAGGGCTGCGATAAGATAGCGTGCGGGCGGGCGGCGGCAGAAAAAAAAAATTCCAACGTCGCAAGCGGAAGCGGACAGCGTTTAGCGCCGACCAGGCCGACAGATTGAATGGGTCCCAGCCAGCCGCAGGGGTCTGCCACTGAGAAGCTCCTGATTATTACATAGCTTTTAGGTCGGTCCGCGTCCCGCCCCAACAAGCCACGATGACGACAGGTTTCTGTTGCTTCCATCACCATCCGTCTTTACGCAGATAGAGCAAAGAGCCAGAAACTACCACGACAAGATGGCGCAAAGTCCTCCTCCCGAGCGGGAGAAGTTTGTGCATCCTGATGCTGGGCACGCAAAGAAAAAGTAAGCTCTCCGCTTCTCCCGCCGTCTTTTGCCACGAGCAAGTGGGTGGCTGTTCGTTTGTAAAAGGTTAGCTGACGCGAAACTCTGTACCAGGCGTCCCAGCGCATATGCGATCGAGCCCATCAAGGCGTTTTACATCTTTCTCGGTGCTGCCTTTATTGCTGCGCTGTTTGCTCCGATTCAAGACTGCGACGAGACGTTCAACTACTGGGAGCCGTCGCATTATCTATCCCATGGCTATGGGCTGCAGACGTGGGAGTATTCGCCCGAGTTTGCGATTCGAAGCTGGTGTTACATAGCGCTTCATTCGCTCGTGGGTAGCATTCGTCGGCTTTTGCCACGATCAACAAAGGTATTTATTCATTGAACTCATCATGACGAATCTATTCTTCTAACTGATACCAGGTTGCCGAGTTCTACTTTGTTCGCTACGGCCTCGCCATTCTCTGCGCCCTCTGCCAAACGATTCTTTACCAAGCCGCTAGCATTACCATCAACGCGCGAATCGGTCTCTTCTTCCTCCTCGCCATGGTCACGAGTCCCGGCAACTTTCACGCCAGCGCCTCGTTCCTCCCGTCGAGCTTCGCCATGTACATGAGCATGCTTGGAGCTGCCGCTTTCATGAACTGGCGCGGCGGACTCAAGACTGCTCAAGGCATCTTTTGGTTTGCCGTGGGAGGTATCCTCGGCTGGCCATTTGCTGCAGCCCTCTGTGCGCCGTTTGTGTTCGAAGAGGCCATATTTGCTGCGTTTAGCGACAAGGATGCGTTTATTGAGAGCATTATCCGCGTTTGTCGCGGTGTAATTGGCGGACTGCTTGTCTTGGTACGTATCTTGTGCAAGTATTGCTAGAAGAGGTCTGTTTACTAACTTTTGTAGTTTGGCGACTTTTTGATTAATGCCTTTTTTTACAAAAAGGCTGCTCTTGTCAGCTGGAATATCGTCAAGTACAACATTTTCTCGTCGACCGGCGGCCCCGAACTGTACGGCACCGAGCCGTGGACCTTTTACTTTAAGAACCTCGCACTCAATTTCAACATTTGGTTTGCGCTTGCACTGCTAGCTCTGCCTCTATTCTTGATTCAAAAGGTCGTATCCCCATCTGGCCATGGCTTCCAGACTGGTCTGCGAACCCTGGTCTTTGTCACGCCGTTCTACATGTGGCTAGGCATCTTTACCATGCAGCCTCACAAGGAGGAGCGCTTCATGTACCCAGCGTATCCTTTCCTGGCGCTCAACGCAGCAATGTCCCTACACATTATTCTGTCGGCGCTGGGCTCAAAAGAAAAGGGTACACTAGTTGGCATGATTCCGGCTCGCCTCAAACTAATGGCGGTTGTCGGTGTCTTACTGCTCTCCATTGACGCCAGTGTTTCCCGCATCTACGGGCTGTATGAAGCCTACTCGGCGCCGCTCAAGGTGTACCAGCCACTCTGGGGCGACGAGACGGGGGCAAACGCTATTGGCAACGAAGAAGACACGGTCTGCTTCGGCAAGGAGTGGTACCGCTTCCCGTCTTCCTATTTCCTGCCGCGCAATATGCACGCCAAGTTTATCCGGTCCGACTTCCGCGGTCTGCTGCCAGGCGAGTTTTCGGAAGCCAAAGTCGGGTTCGGCTTCTGGAGCGGCACGTGGCTACCCACCAACGGGCTAAATGACCGCAACGAGGAGGACCTTGGCAAGTATGTCGAGGTGCGCATGTGCTCGTTCCTCGTCGACACGCAGTACCCTGAGCGCAAGGGGGCGGTCTCGGCGCGAGAGCCCGACTATATTGCCGATAAGAAGAACTGGGAGGTGGTCAAGTGTGAGCCATTTTTGGATGCGGCTAATACGCATATGCTGGCGCGCATATTCTGGATCCCGGATATCGAGGCCATCCCTGACAAGTATAAGCGCAGATGGGGACGCCATTGCCTGCTTCAGCGAAAGAAGGAGGACGGGTCGGGGATGTGGGTGGATCCTGGCGAGATGATGATGGGATGAAGCGTTGGATGTATTAATTGGGACAAAGCCTGCATTGTATGAGTAGACAGTTTGACAAAGTGTTACGACACAAGTTCGCTGCGATATTAAGGGAAAAGATGGTTTTTTTTTTTAAAAAAAAAAGATCAATTTATTTATTTTTATTTTCATAGACACAGCTGTGTCAAATTCCCACCTGTGGAAATTATAAAAAAAAATCAAGTGTACAATCTATTTACAAAAAAATCACAAAATCACATCTTCTCAAGACGCCCACAGCAGATGCTTAACCCTGGCCAAACTGAGGAGTGTTGAGAGCCATGACGGTCAACAAACCAGCAATCAAACCAGCACAAGGCAGAGTCAGGACCCAACCGCAGAAGATGAAGATGAACTGCTTCCAGTTGGTGGCCTTGAAGTCCATGTTCATCAGCGACACACCGATGACAGCACCAGTAAGGCACTGCGTCGTCGACACGGGCAGGTCCAGACTACTAGCCAGCAAGACGGTAATGGCTGCACCAAGCTCCATGGCGTAACCACGCGTAGGACTGACCTGGGTAAGCTTGTTACCCAGCGATCGGATAATGTGGAAGCCCATGAACCAGAAACCGGCACCGAGCAGGAAAGCAGCAACAATCAAGATCCAGATGGGGGTGTTGGTCTCTTCCGACACACGGCCGGTGTTCCAGGTCATGTAAGCACCGACCCAGGGACCGATGGCGTTGGCAACGTCGTTGGAGCCGTGGGCAATGGACATCATCATGGCACTGGCAACCTGGGCATATGTCCATAGGTGCTCGACGCGGAGGTCGTAGTGCTTGGCGCGCGAGTGCACGTCGGCCAGGTGCTCGGAGGTGTGGCTGACGCAGTCGCGGCTGATGCCCTGGAGGAGGACATACTTGAGCATTGCCCACAGACGGACGGGGTGCAGAATGAAGAGATGCGAGACGGGCTTGAGCCAGCGGTCTTCGGGCTCGGGGAGGCGCTTGAAGCCCTTGACGTGGCCGCGCTCGACGTCTTCGAGCGACGGGTGGGCGGCGTTGTCGTGGGTGTTGTTGGAGTTGTCGGGGCCCTGCTGCGGGCTCGTGGCCTGCTTGTTGGCTGCTTCGCTGAGCACGCCGTCGTCCTTGCTGCTGGGCTTCTCCTGGCTGCCGCCGTCCTTGGGGTCGGCCTCGGGGTCCGGCCGGTCCTCGGAGTTTTGGGCCGTCATGGCGTTGGCGTAGTAGTCGGTGACGACGACGTTGTCGGTGCCGGGGAAGTACAGGGGCGGGTTCTCGCGGAGCAGCAGGGGTCCGAGGGGGATGTGCCAGGGACGGACGCGGGGGTCCTGCCTGACGAGACGGAGCTTGAAGTAGGGGATGAAGAAGACGTAGGAGATGAGGAGGACGCCGAAGAAGACGCCGAGGATGATGCCGACGGCGGTTCCGGTGCCGAGCTCCTCGAGGCCGCCGACGATGGGGGCTTCGATGACGATGAAGAGGGCGAGGACACCGGCTGTGAAGGCGAGGTAGATGGGGATAGCCCTCATGGCCTTTTCAAACGAGTTCTCCCGCTCGAGGATGGAGTACTTGAGGGTAGCAAAGAGGATGGCGGCGAAGCAGGCGGCGAGGCAGGGAGCAACACCCCAGGAGGCGGCAACCTGCGCAACACCGCCAGAGTCCCAGCTCCAGGAAATGCCAGCTTGAGAGGCGATGCCTGCGCCGACGAGGGCGCCGACAACGGTCTGGGTGGTTGAGACGGGGAAGCCGGTCTTGGTGGCAATGAGGAGCCAAGAGGCACTGCCAAACTCGGCGCAGGCAAAGACGAGAATCAGCACGGCAGGGTCATTCCTGAAATGATCAATGTCGATGATGCCGTTCTTGACGGTGTCTGTGACGCCTCGACCTAGGGCAACTGCACCAATAAACTCGGTGATGATGGCGAGGACACCGACTTGGGCGAGGGTCAGAGTTCGCGCGGCTACCGAGGTGGCGTACGCGTTGGCAACATCGTTGGCACCGTTACCAAAGGAACTTGCGCACAGAGCAATGGTGATGAGCGCAAAGATCCAGTCATACTGGGTAAAGTAGGCCATTTTGACGAGAGCGGTCACCACCTTTCAAGAGAAGGGCAGTAGTGATGGTATCTTGAACAAAAAAAAAAACCGTTATAAAGAGGAGCAACCCGTTTTCTCGCTTTGCAAGGACCGGGTTTTAGGCGGATGAGATATTCGCCCCTTTGGCTGGTTGGAAAGACAACCCAGCTCTGTTTGCGGAAGCTTGGCGAGTGATGGAAGAAAGGAATCTTTTTCTACTGCAACGTCCAAGGGTTACATACAATGGGGGGGAAGGGTCGAATAGATGGGACTATATACCATTAAAGAAAACTCTTTTCAGCTGAGGGAAACTACGGAGCAGCAGAAACGGCCGGAGATCGACTAATTCGCCTACTCTCTTGGCTGTCGTGGGTGGCAATCTCCGTTTCCATTGTGGTTATAGGGTCCCTGTCCAACAGAGAACTGTGCGATGAGCACGTGTAGACACACCTTCTCCAGAAAAAACTGGTAGTTTAAGCTTGGCCACAAGGTTGTTGAAGGAAGCTGTGGTGTGGGGGAGTGGCGTCCTTGATAAGAAAGGACTACCAGGAGCAGAGGATGGGCATGTGTTTCAACAGCTTTCATCGTTTGGCTGTTGGCTTCTTTTCGTGGCGTTTCTAAACCATCACGTCTTTTTTCAAGCTTGCAATGGCGCAGATTCGATTATTACATTCTCCATAAATTGAAGAAAATTTTGCAAATATTGAAAATTAACTGGATTTAGCAGACGGTATTCTGCGTGGTCACTCGACTGCGCATCCCAGCTACGTCAACATCCACATCCGCCGCAGATCCCGCACATAGAAAAAGTCGTCTACCACGGAGCATTTCCAACAGCCCTAAAAGTGGCTGCCGTCAAGCCCTCAGAACCTCCTTGAAACCCGAGTAAGGAACTGACCAATGAGTGTTCGAGTTGGAGGAACATGCTCAGATCTAGCTCTCTGATCGCTTCGTTGCTGCCTCTTGGCAGGTGGGAACTATACTGGAGATGCGCTGGTTGCCTCCCACCATCACGGTCGTATGGGCGGGGGGATTGCGCGGCTTGGCGGACGGCCCAGTTTTAAAGTAAGGAAAAAAAAGAGAGAGTTGGAATTATGCACTCGTCAGGAAAGCCCAGCTATTTGACAGCACATGGGTCCTGACGGGGCTCTTGAGCGGTTTTCCAAGGAAAATGCGTACGGATGCGGAAGTTGTTCGCGTGAGATGTTTTGGCTGCAGCCGCGGGTTTTTGTTCATTTTTGTAGACCGAGCGAAAAAAGCCACTTTGTTCCATGCAGTCAGCCGCCAAGTCGGTGGGTTTATTTTCCCCATTGAGGATACTTGTTTTGTAATTGAATCGTGTGTAGAGGGTTATGTTGTTGTGTATCAAAGGCCGAAGAAGTGGCCGGAAAGCACCGGTTCCCTTGCACCGCATGAACTGGGTAGGATGCCGTGTAACAAGCTTGAGTCATTGTTACTATATGTTTCTGTTTAAAAGTCCACTAAGGAATGAATCTAATTATAGAGAAAGGAGTAATAGTTATGCGGGTTTTACGTAAGTTCTTTTTCTTTTTTCTTAGTTTATTTTTGAATCATTTTCAACACTTGGTTGTTGTAGACTTTCCGTCTTTGGGTATCCATGTACCTTGTATCCATCGGGTGACTCCTATTATGCTAGAAACTCCACGCAGATACAGGTACCTACTAACTAACTCGGCATGATTCGCCTGGACATCCGTCTACTAGGGTTTTCCCGGCTATGGTTGGTTTCGGGTCAGCATCGGTACTCCAATAGATGACCGAGGTGTCGAGCAGAGGAAGAGTCAAGTGTCTTGAACAACATTCTATTCGTACTATCCGTGTGCTATTTTTCGAAAATTGGACCCTTATTCCATATCTTGGCTTCTTGACATTTAATTTATTGTGAATCATCTCGGCTGGGCTTTTCTGAATCAAGCAACTGCCCATGTTGACACTATCCTAAGCACGACACCGACAAAAAAAAATCCATGTCCCGGATCCTGGACTCAGCTCATTCACCTGTGGCGTCCATATCCTTGCGACATTGCACCCATTCAAAGCCAAGATGATAATAAGGGACTTTCAAGACAGTTTGCCAATGTTCTGCGCCGGCAGTTTCAGTAGACTCCACCGCTGCCACGTTTAGGTGACCGGCCCCTGCAGCGTGGTGGCATTCTCCTTTGGACGCAATTAGTAGTGATTGGCTGGTGGCTGAGACTACAAGTCTTGGGTTAAACGGCTCTGCTGAGATGTCCTGTCAAGCAATAGGGTAGTTGATGAAGTGTATCTAGATGTCAACTATAGCAGTGATGCCAACAAGGTAATCTTCCGGACTACGTTTTTTGATCAGTATTTGCAATAAAGTATCTTGGCTTTTACCCTTTCAAGTAAAGAATTCGATATAATTATTTCCCGATTATCTGCGGCGTTTTGCTGTTTCCATAAGAGCATGTGACGCTCCCTCACAAACAAAGAGGTGCACTGCCACATTCAGCCACCAAACTGCAGCTGCACCAAAAGGTCTCATTCCCCGCCCTTGATATCAACCCCAGATTCGTTTACTTTCCAGGTTTACTGCCAGATAATACCACCAAATCGCATCAGATAATTCCAGTAAAAATCTTGATTATAAACAACAAATCTACGTTTCTGACCATACCAAATATTAGCCGCTACAAGCGAATCCGTCCAAAGTGGCGTCGCGTGCCGTCTCTCAAAAGGGTGGGGTGTAACCAAGACAAACATAGCCGCGGAGGGGGAAAAGACCACTTGATACTTCGTACGGGCGACAAGAGTGGCAGAGAGAGGGGCGATTCGGTCCACCCATTACAGCATAGAAGCATCACCACCACCCAATCAACCCCCAACTAAAGCAAACAGCACCTCCGCCCCCGCCACAGCCGAAGAGCAAACAGACCAAGCATCATCACTTTTGACTTTCCTCTATCCTTTTCCTCCTTTCCTTTGGGTGTCCGCGGCTGCGAGATATAATATATTCCTACGTCTACACGAATAGAGCGGCTGTGCAAACGGAAGAAAGGAAAAGATGGCGTCGTTGCTCATTGCAATGGCCGTCTGTGGTCGCCAGCTCTACAAGGCGCACCAAGACCACCGCTCTGAAAAGCGAGAGCGAGAATTACACGGCTATGCTCCGCCGCCCGGCAAGAAGAAGAGCAAGAAGAGTAGAAAACACCACGACGATACCAAGCCGCGTCACAGTACCCGACGGTCTCGATTTTGGCGACGAGGCCATGCCGACCATTCCGTCGACGATGCTCCGCATGTGAACCATGGTCATCATGGCCACCATGGCCACCATGGTCATCACCATCATCGTCATCATCATGATACTCGCCCTCCGAGCATGGAAGAGGTGAGACGGCCACGGATGAGTGATGAGAGTACCTTGGCCGAGTCGAGGACAGATGGCGACTGGACGAGGAGGACCCGATGACAAAAAGGTCCTTAAGCAGTTTTATTTTTTTCCTCTTATCTTTTATGATGACCATGGTGTCTTGCTGGCATGATTCTTTCCCGTGGTATGGGATTTTTTGCCGAGGTTATGTTTTGATGATATCATGACGTCGTTGCGTAACGAAGACAATGTTATGAGCAACTGCATTTTTTTTTCCCAACCTCTCTTCTCATTTATTTTTTCATTTGTTTTATAGATAATGGGAATCGAGTATTTTAGCATTCAAAAAAAAAGCAATTTACAATTTATTTCCCCATCAGGTATTAGAACTAAACCCACCACCACATAAAGCACACACTCAACGACAAACTTCGCTGCTCAATTCACACAAACTCTTCCCCGCCCTTTACAAATTCGCCTGCTTGGGCTTAGCAGCACAATGCCTCTTCTGAATCGCCTCACTCATCTTGTACGCAATCGCCCCAATCGGCGCAGTAGGATGCCCGCTAACCTGCTCCGGGAAAATACTCGCGTCCACCACCCGAAGCCTGTCGACGCCGTGCACGCGACACTCCAAGTCGACCACGCTGTTCTCGTCCGACGGCCCCATCCGCGCCGTGCCGACCGGGTGGTACAGCGTAAACGCCTTTTCCTTCATAAAGGGGATCAGCTGCTCGTCGGGGATGCTGTCAATGTCGCTGCTCGAGTACGGCCACCAGTAGTGCGACGGGTCGTCGTTTGGCTCCACGGGCTCGAAAAACTTTTGCAGCGCCGGGTGCCGTGCGATTTTGAAGCAGACCCGGAAGGCGGCTAGGAGGACCTTGCGGTCGTTGCCGTCTTCGTCGCTGAGGTATCTGGGGTCGATGATGGCTTGGTTTTGCGTTGTTAGATTAGACGGTTCGAGTAAGTAAGATGAGAATGAATGACGGGGCAACTTACGGTGTGCGAATGGGTCGTCGCTCTTGAGTGTGATTGTTCCCTTGCTCTGAGGACGCAGACCAACAGGGCCAATGGAAAAGACACCAGCGCCGGGCAGGGCAGGTTCCTCGCCGTGGTGGATAAAGGCCAGCGGTGCACCGAGGATTTCAATATCGGGGCCAATGTTGCCAGAGCCGTAATCCTTGGGCTTGTTCTCCTCGGAGCCGCCAATGAACTTGTGGTCAACAGTGCGGATAAAGGCCGCAGCCTCGGCAGCGTTGCTGCTCAGCGGTCCCTTGCCCGTGACGAGCCAGCGCAGCAAAGACGGAATCGCCTTGACAGTGTTTTCAAGGTAGTCGAGGGTCGCGCTGGGCTTGGCCTTGCAAATGATGCCGCTTGGGCAGAGATGGTCCTTGAGGTTCTGGCCGACGGCATTGTTCTCCTTGACGATGCTGATGCCGTGCTTCTTGAGCTCGTCGGCGGGGCCGATGCCGCTGAGCATGAGCGTCTGCGGCGTGTTGATGGAGCCGCCGGCGAGAATGACCTCACGCTTGGCGTGGACCTCGTAGCGCTCGCCGCCCTTTTTGGTCAGGAACTCGACGCCAATGGCTGCGGGCGTGAGGTTGCTGTCCAGACGGTCGTACAGGACGCGCGAGACGTGCGCTCCGCACGCTACGTAGAGGTTGGGGCGGCTCATGACGGCAGGCGAGAGGAATGCCGTGGCCATGGAGGAGCGCTTGCCCGTTGGGTCGATAAAGGTCTGGAACCGGGTGACGCCGAGACTGCCGCTGGGGGTGTTGATGTCCTCTGAAGCCGGAATGCCAGAGTCCACGCACGCAGGTAGGAAGCCTTCCTCGGTAATGGCCTCGAGGTGCGAGTATCCAGTCTGCCACTCGCCATCCGTGCCACGATGCTGGGGATCAATGGCAGGCCGCTGCGGGTTGGCCGTAAACTTTTCCATGCGGCGGAAGTACGGCGCCAGGTCATTGTAGCCCCAGCCCTGGCAGCCATGGACAGAAGACCACTCGTCAAAGTCGGACTTGGAGCAGTGGTGGTACATCATGGCATTGATGGACGTCGAGCCGCCGAGCATCTTGCCGCGCGGCCAGTAGAGGCGGCGGTAGGCCAGGCCCGGCTGCTCGACGGTGTTGTAGTCCCAGTCATGCTCGGTGTGGAAGAGCTTGGAGAAGAGGATGGGCACCTTGGACTCGAAGACGTTGGTGTTGGGGCCTCCGGCTTCGAGGAGGAGGACGCTGACGTCTTTGTCCTCGGTGAGCTTGCTGGCGAGGACGCAGCCAGCAGCTCCAGCGCCGACAATGACTGAACAGAGCACATGTTAGAGGACAATGATTGTCTGAGGTCTCGTGAAATTGACGTACCAAAGTCGTAGCCGTGAAGCTTGCGCTGGGCCGCCGCATATGTCGACGGAGGACCCGTTTGGAGCTGCTGCGTCGCATAGTGCAGCGGGTTGGTCATGGGGTTGTTGTGCTTGCGAGCCATCTTGGGCGACGTGAGGTATACAAGCAGTGCAATTGCAGGAGTGAGGCGCCAGTAGATGCTGCTCTCTCGGATAATGGACAGCAGCCAGTCAATATCAATCATAGGAAAACACTACCGGTGTTGAGTTTGTGTGCGCGCGCGTGTGTAACTGTAACGGCGTGTGTGAGGGCCGCGCCGTCTGATTTATTGAGTCTTTTTTTTTCCCGCCCGCAGATGTTCAGTGGCTCAGCCAACCAGGAGTGATGAGTTGTATTGTGCGTTTCCCTGAGGCGACACGAGCAACTTGGATGAGGTGACCGACAGCCGATTGCCGTGGTCAGTCAGGTCCATGAGATGCACCGTTTCTCCGTCTTGCTGAGCTGGGGGGGATCCGCTCTTCAGCGCTGCTGCCGCGGTAAGAAGAGGGATCCCTGCTGCCGGGTTACCCCGCAAATTGGAGGCGCCACCAACAGCGGGCGTGCGGGCGGGAGCAGACTATGGAGAGACATGTGCTTGAGCTCTGACCAGCGGGAGCGGAAGAGGGGGATCTCGTGGCTGTTGGCAGAAATCGTCTGGCATGAGGTAAAAACTAAAGAATGGCCAAATATTCAAGACTATGATAAGATATTAAAGGGAAACAACGCCAAGATCGATATTATGCTTTTGAGCCTAGTTCAGTGTGGTGAGATTCTCTGCACTACCCTGTATTTCCCCATGCTGGGCTTGCACTATGAGCAAAACACAAAACCTCTTTATAATATTTCATAAACGCACGTTTATTTTTACCACGCTTGAGGGCTATTATCTAGAGGTGATGATTCAAAATCTAATAAGCACAAGGAAGCGCCTCCTCAGCGGCAACAACATCCAATCGGGAATTTCTGCTTTTTATGGACATTGTCCTGGCTTCCAGTCAATGGTCCCTTGTTATGTGAAAATTATTCTTCAAACATCTCCCATCCTTCCTCAACCCCCGGGAAACTCCTCATTTCTGGGAAACGTATCCAACCCGTGTTCTTCCTCAGCCAACTTGCCGAACGCGTTGGCCAACTCACAGGCAGACACGACAACTCTTCCCCTTCTAGAGTGTTCATTATCAGTGTCAATACGTTTGACCCATTGGGTGGTCGGCCGAAGATAGATCCCTGTAAAAGTCCCTATATCGCCTCGTGCCGGAAATGTCTCCAAGTTTGCGAGCACGCGCTCATCTAAGAGTATAAAGGCCATGAATCGAGGAGTTCGAAGTAGCTTCTGGCTATTATCTGGGTCAACTTCACGCCAGGGTTAGCTCTAGCTAGAGAAGGGTCCTGTAGAAGAACAGAATGATAGCGCGAGCGAGCCTCGCGATCAATCTCCTCATAGTTACTCCACTCTGTACAATCTCGACGCCAAAATGCTATAATATTATTCACTGCATCTTCTAGGCGACTGGGGCTAAAGACTGGAAACAAGCTCGTCTCCAAGTGCGGCCACGAAAGCTCTTACGCAGTACAATGTACGTTGAATGTTTCGAGCCCCTGAAAGCTGATCAATATGGACCATGAATTTTCAGAGATATGCTCTCAAGCTGCGCTAAAAGTTCCGGCCCTGTGGTTTATAGTTCCGCTCTTTAGTGGACGGATCCCTATAAACGAAGACACAACTAGTGGAGACACGCTCAGATAGAGGTGAGAATCTCTATAATATACCAAATTAGCTGATTCTGGGCTTGGCTATAAGTAAAACCTATTTATTGTGATTCGTAAATATACGTCTGTTTAAATATGTTTAGGATGACTGAAATCATCCCCTAGTGGCTATGATTTGATGATCCAATAATGAACAACGAAACATATTCTTAGCGACAGAGACATCCAATCGGGAGTCTCTTCGTGCCATTGTGCCGACATGGGATAGTGTCTGTGGCTATGCCATTCATATAAATGTGTATAAATATATACATCTATCTAGAACGCTTACGCGGACTTTTCGTCTTACTCCGCGACATGCATCGTGGAACCCGTGTAGCGTTACATTCGCCGCCCGCTGAAATGACGCTGCTTACGCTGCTAGCCAGCGGAATCGGGTAGATTATGCAAGACAATTCGACATATAAAACGAACCGACAAAATTTATTTTAAAAGAAAATCACTTCAAACCGGCTAATCCATTTATTCAAACACTTTCAATGCGTGTACTTCAAGCCGTCACTGCCCTACTCGGCACCCTCGGCGTAGCATCCGCTACACGCGCCGAGTCTACCGAAACCCTCAACCGCCGCGCCGGTCCAGTATACAAAGTCAAAGACTTGACTGGCCCAAGACTCACCGGCCAATTTCAAGCCGGATTCACCGACCTAGGCATCCCTGCACTGACGCCCGACGGCCGTCTCATCTTTGTGTGCGGCGACACATTCAACGACAGGGTGGGCGGTCCCAACTGGCGATCGCCCGTGGGCTTGTATTCGTCCAGTACAGATCTCAACAATGTCAATATTGATGGCTGCGTCGGTGGCAATGCCGCTGTAGGACTTGTTCCCGAGAGCCATGAGGGCGGTACGACGGCCATTCCGTCTGATGTGTTTGCTGCGAATGGCAAGCTGTATATGAATCTCATGCGCGGAGTCATCTACCAGACAGTAAGTATTCAGGTAAAAACATACAAACCAGCCTATAAAGCTCACAGTGTATTACAGCACCATTCCGATTTCTGGGTTAGCAACGACAGCGGAAATACATGGCAGTACCTCTTCCTCTGGCCCGGAGACATGTACAACAACGCCTTTCAGCAAAAGACGTAAGCAACCACCATCAATATCAAGACCACCTAGCTCTCCACTAACACGTTACCTTAGCTGCGCCGTTGGCGACGACGGCTACGTCTACTGCCTCTCAACAGTCTTCAACCGCGACCTCGTCTCCGACCTGCTCCTGCACCGCATCCCGGTCGGCAGCCTCGAAGACGCCCGCGCCTGGCAGCCCTGGGGCTTCCGCAACGGCGCCTGGGACTGGGGCAACCCGCCGACGACGATTGCGCGCGCGCGCCGCTGGGGCGAGATATCCTGGCGCAATCTCGGCGGCAACAAGTGGGTGTTTACGTGGCTGAACATGGAGCCGCTGGGGATTCACTACATGGTTCTCAACGGGCCGACGGACAACTTGTTTACGGCGGAGGAAAAGGTGCTGATTCTGCCGGCGCCGGATCTGGGGAGCGAGCATGATAATTATGTTGCTTCGCCGTATGGTGGGTTTATCTTCCCGGGCTCGACGGTTGAGAGGTTGGATTTTGCAGTCTCGCAGTGGAATGGCGATACGTATCGCGTTATGCAGTTTCGTGCGGATGGGCTGTAGCTGTAATGACTTGATAGAAAGCAATGGGGTTGAGTGTAGCTCGTTTTGGGGGGATGGAAATGGAAATTGGAAGAGCTTTCAAATTGTTAAGAGAATGTACACGGCCAATATACACTAAGCGATTTCTTGCAGCCACGTCTTGAGCTTCTTACCCTGATCCGTCTCTGTGTTGTCTCCCACATAGATATTGTAAACAGGGGCAACATGGGCCTCTCGCTTGCCAATGAACAACTCCGTGTCTGGGACTCCAGCCTATATGTTTCTGTCAGTTTTTCTCACCCAGAAACAACAAATCTTACACATGAGAAGAGTCAAACTTACCTTGACCTTGCCGGCAAAGTCCTCAATGACAGGCAGCAGAATCTCATTCGCGCCACCCATGATCAAAATCTGCTTGACAGGAAACTTCTCAAACCAACTCTTCGGCGCATCCGACGCATCCGTATAGTAATCCCTCTCAAAGCCATCCAGATACTCGCTGCCCCAAGCCCGTCCAACATACGGCGTAATGATATCGCCGCCATAATACACCTGCTGCTCCGAAAGGCTCGGATCCAACGACGTCCAAGGCGCAATGCCCGCCGCGCCTGCCAGCGGCTCCGAAAGCTTCAGCTCGTCAATCCGCGGGTGAGGGTGCGCCAGGTGCGACAGCACGCCAAACACCAGGTTTCCGCCCGCCGAGTCGCCGCCCAGCAGCACCTGGCCGGGCTTGTGGCCCGTCTTCTCGACGACGTAGCGCAGCGCGGCGACGGCCTGCGATAGCTGCGTTGGGTAGCGCGCGTGCGGCGCGAGGGTGTATGTCAGTGCAAAGACGGCGAGGTCGCCGCCGGCAGAGTTGGTGGACTGTACTACGCGCTCGAGGAACTTGAAGTAGCCAATGTTGGCGGGGAGGCAGAAGCCGCCGCCGTGGTACCAGATGAGGACGTGTTTGGCATTCTTGTTGCCGACCCAGTGGCCCTGAGCACCGTTGCCGAGGTCGACTGTGTCTGGGGTTAGTTTCTTGGAGCGGGCGTAGAGGTTGTAGATGCGGTCTGTGTTGGGTGAGATGAGCCTGATGGTGAGGTTGGTTCGGTTAGTATTGTTGTTATTTTTCAGTTGAATGAGTTTGGTTTATTAGAAAGAGCACACTTACTGAAGCTGCAATGGCGTCAATCGCGCAGTGGCTTTACGTAGCACGGCATAGGCAATGTGAAGAAACAGCGTCTTGGCGTCCTTTTCGCCGCGAAAGATGCCGGTCCAAAAGGCGGCGATGCCGTATACGACGGTGACTGCCAGGCCGGGAATCATGTCCAGCAGACCGAAGAGAGTGAGCTTTTTAGGGACAATGGCGGGCTCAGGGGGCATTTTGGCGCCGGTGCTGGTGACGGTTGGTGCCGCCTTGTTGGCGGTTTGTGTTCGTGTAACTGCCATTGTGTAATCTCCGCGAGGTTGTCTCGCAAAAAGCTGAGATGAAGTTGTATGAATTGGCAATGCAGACTTGAGAAGGATTCCAAGATGAGTACAATCTCTCGCCAATAGACGCGTGGAAGAAGACGTCAGCCAACAAAGATGAACCAGGATACCCTATAAATCACAAGGCAATATTACGCTCCGACTGTATGAGGACGCAGCAAGCCATATGTGCCAAATTGCACCACCAATTTTCAAAGATCTCTCCATTGACAGCCTCAGCCAATCAGAGTTGCCGAATCGTCACCATTCGGCCAACCAGGCAGCGTGCCCGCACTACGGTGCAGACACCAGCGAAAAGTTACCTCGGAAGGCCGGGCGGGGTGAATGGTCCCGCCGCGTCCCCGACGTGGAGGGCTCCACCCCGGCCGGGTTTTGCGTGAGGGGAAAGGGCAGTATTGCAACAGGCGCGGGCTGTATTCGGCAATGCCGCCAATTTGTTGGGGTGAACCCTGCTAGGCGCTACAGATTGGTTTTTTTTTTTTTGGTGTCTCATTCGCAGACGGAAGTTTTCTAAGCCTGTCGTGTATTCTGCGTTGGTATTTGCATGTGATGTGACTATAATAGCTGAGACGGCCGCGTGGTGCGTATACGTAATGAGAGGATTGCCTGCTTAAAGTACGACTAGAATGTACAGTCGTCATTGCAGTTACAATGTATCGAGCTTTGTGCATGCATAGTAATTACAGGGTTAAGCACTGTTTCAACCGATCATGGCGTTGTCTGTGGCCGTTGGTGTCACTCCACGGTGTTTGGTAACGCGGCGTAACGCGATGGACGTCAGGGAAAGGGTTACTGTAGGTGCTGCGGTAGCGCTTCTCCCCTGACCCAGGAAGTCCCTGGCTCGCTACCTCGTAATTGTGCAGTTTCCGGCGTTGCGGGTGCCCTAGCTAGCGCTGTCGCTTGGCAAGCCTTGGGTGTTTGTCCGCGGTCGCATCACGCCTGTAGATTGCGTTTGGTGTGCTGTATACTTGGGGTTTTCTTCCCTCGTAGCGCTTAAAATATGTTTTATTCCTTCTGTTTACTTACCCCTTGTGTCTCTACTGCTCTGGCCACTGCCGAATCTATGTTTTATTAGCGTTCTGATTGGACGGCTAGTTGCTTACTGAGCACGAGATCTCAGCCCGCAACCACCGATCGAACAAGGCTGCGTAATGGCCCAAAGAGGCAATTTATGCTCACGAGACAAGACTTACTACAGGAGGCGAAGAGAGAGAAAATGCATTGTAAATGACTGAACTGGGCGTTGAGTTGCGTACAAGTATCAATGCAGCATAACAGCAAATGATATTAATACAGATACATCATCACCCATCATTACTAGTGGCCACCCAAACGGCTTAGTGGCGACTCTGTACCTGCCAGGGGCACCCAAGACCTCCCGCGGGCCGACCGACATCATGCGAGGTGCATGTGAGTTGATAGATTGGGCAGCTTGACGCAGGGTGCCTGACAAGAGACGCGCAAAGACGTGATGCGATATAAAAATGTCCTCGGCAATCGTGCCCAGGCTGGCGCGCGTGTGTGCGTTTGCTGGCTGTAGAAGACGCGGCATGCCATCAAAATATATACTCTGTTTACTTTAGAATTCCGTGTAATCGCCCGTCTGATAAAGAGTCGTAGCAGGATACCCCCATCTTCAGTACGAAACTTGCTTTACCCAGAACAACGTCACCTCTCCGCCCACTGATGTATGAGTATCTATGTACTGTAATTACGGGGTACGCTCATGTCGCCACCTCCGGCCGGCGATGGCGGACCAACTTTACGCCCCGCCAACAACCCGAAGCGTATCCCCCGCCGGCAAATCGTGCGCGTCCTCAGAGGTACTCGGTTCCACGGCTCCACCCGCCGTTTGCACCATAATTTGGGCCGAGGCAAGACTACCGACGTCAGTGGACAAAAACCTCGATGGGTGCTCGAGATTAAAAACTCTACCGGTATTCTCCCATATTTCCTTCTTCTGGTCTCTGTATTCTAGACGGACTCTGTATACCGTCATCTTCTTCAGCACCTTCATCCTCTTCTCTTATTACATTATACCCTCTCCTCGAATCCGTCCGTCTCTGTCGTCGCGACACACGAGACTCACCACTCGTCGCATCACACCAAATCTCGCCGTTTGCTGTGCCGAGGTCAACCACCGTCGACGAAATCACCCATATAATCACCGAGTCTACAGTGGCCTTGCGTCCTACGCAGCCATAACAAACCAATACCGATACCAACACCAAAACACTGCCCATCATGCAAAACGGCAGTGCTCGCAGCGTCGACTACGACGTCGTCATCGTCGGAGCAGGCCTCTCCGGCATCAACTTTGCCTATCGCCTGCAAGAGCGCAACCCCGACCTGACATACTGCATCGTCGAGGGTCGCCACGAAGTCGGCGGCACCTGGAGCCTGTTCAAGTACCCGGGCATCCGCTCCGACTCGGATCTCTACACATTCAGCTTCCCCTGGCGCCCATGGAAGGAAAAGGAGTCGATTGCCCGCGGCGACGCCATCCTCAACTACCTCAAGGAGTCCATTGAGGAGCAGGGCATCGACAAGCACATCAGGTACAACCACATTGTCAACGGCATCGACTGGTCCACGGATGCGCACACCTGGACCTTTGACATCACCGCCAACGGCGACACTCCCGTCAAGCTGCGCAGCCGCTTCGTCTTTGGCGCCACCGGCTACTACAACTACAACGAGCCCCTCAAGGCCGAGATCCCCGGCCTCAAAAACTTCAACGGCACCGTGATCCACCCGCAGTTCTGGCCCGAAGACCTCGACTACACCGACAAGAACATCGTCATTGTCGGCTCCGGCGCCACCGCCATTACCCTGCTGCCCTCTGTCAGCGACAAGGCCTCCCACGTCACAATGCTGCAGCGCTCGCCCAGCTACATTGTCTCTGTCCCCGGCGAAGGCCTCTTTGAGACCATTACCAAGGCCATCCTGCCCACGTTCCTCGCCTACCGCATCATCCGCTTCAAGTGGACCGTCGCCGCCTTTATGCTCGTCACCTTCTGCCGCTGGTTCCCCCGCATTGCTCGCCGCGCCATCCTGCGCCGCACCAAGGCCGAGCTGCCCAAGGGCACCAGCCTTGACCCTGATTTCACGCCGCGATACAACCCCTGGGACCAGCGCATGTGTCTGTGTCCCGATGCCGACTTTTACGCCGCGCTCAAGAGCGGCAAGGGCAGCCTCAAGACCGGAGAGATTGAAAACGTCACCGCAAAGAGCATCAAGCTCAAGTCTGGCGACGAGCTGCACCCAGACATTATCGTCACCGCTACAGGTCTGAAGCTGTGCGTCTTTGGCAGCGCGAGCGTGTCTGTCGACGGCAAAAAGGTCAACGTGCCTGACCACTACGTCTGGAAGGGCTGCATGCTGTCTGACGTGCCCAACATGGCTTTTGCCTTTGGTTACGTCGACGCCAGCTGGACTCTTGGTGCCGATGCCACTGCCCAGCTTGTCTGCCGCCTGCTCAATGATATGCGCAAGAACAACAACCACGCAATCATCCCTCGCCGCAGCGAGGAGCAGAAGCAAAACATGGAGGACGAGCAGCTGATGAAGCTCAACTCGACCTATGTCAAGAAGGGCGAGGCCGTCTTCCCCAGGGCTGGTAACAGGAAACAGTGGGAGCCTCGCTCGTATTACTGGAAGGACCTCCTTACCGCTTGGTGGGGAGATGTCCGTACCAACATGGAGTGGGCATAGATTGTTGGCGGCCGAGGTTTGCTCGATTTGAAAAGTAGAGGCGGATACAATATTTTCATGACAAAATTGATGAGAGATTTGTAATATGGGATCGTCTTGCGTTGGGCTTTTGATTTTGTTACATTTTTTTTCCCCCCTGTGTCATCAATCAGTTGGGTTTAGAAGCAGTTGCATTTTTTTTAGCAGTATACCCAATTTTGGGTTGTCGTTTTCTTCTTTTTTTTTTATAGATTATCCGATACAAAGGAGGCAATACATTATTTCCATCTTACTTTCGCTTGTCTTGACCGTGTTTGTGCTCTGATAAAACTGCCCGTCTTGGTCACCGAGCAATCCAGCATCAATTACGCCTTGCTGCCCGATACGTCATGATCCTCGCAACCTGATTGGTCCGGCGGTCGTCGGTCATCGCGGGCGGCGACGCCACCGACTCCCGCGCCCGCCGACGACCCGGCTGGAGCATCCGCTGCCAAAGCTCACTTCGGAATACGCGAATTGCACCTGACGGACCACTAAATAAGATAATGGACAGCCGAATAGGCTACCGGGGTACTTTGATCCTCCCCCTTATTGAAGTGACTTGATTTTATTTTATGCTTATTTCCCCAATTTTAAAACTCCCGATACCGTTCTCTCACACGACGACATACACCCATCACAACGCAGGCGCTACCTGGTGGCCGACTTCCGTAGTGACGGCTCGGCACCTCCAGCTTATTACCACCCTGAAGGTCTTGGCCTGCTGTCTTGGCCCCCGATTCTTGGTTTTCTTCTCGACATTGTGCCCGAAGGATTTTCTTCCGACCTGTCCTCTTCATTTTCCATATCCTTAACCTTTTACTTGTTTAATAAAACCCCCATCGTGGACGCTGTGTTCGTCTGTTAACAACGCCAGAATTAGTACCCATTTCGCCTCACTACTTCCGCTGTTTGCCTTTTATGATATATACGCTTTGCCGCATCTACCCGACGCCTGAAGCATCCAGCTGCTGGCCAACTAGCCGCCCCCAATAGCACAATGGGCAACGACTCGGCGTCGCACTTCGTCACGGAGAAGGTTCTCGGCATCGACGTCAATGCGCGGTACGCTCACGAGCCCGCCGACCTTGCACAGAAGGCACGCGACACTATCGATCCGGCGGATATCTACCTAGAAGAGGAGCCGACAGTTGCAGAATGGCTGAGGGAGTTGGTGCCTACGAGGGCTGGGGCTTGGCACTATGTTACGAGCTTGTTTCCTTCGGCTTCGTGGGTTCGCAGGTATAATGCGAGGTGGTTGCTTGGCGATGTCGTTGCAGGTGCGGGTGAAGTCACTTTTGCTACCATTGAGTTACTAGCTTGCTAACAAATCCTTGGTAGGAATAACCATTGGCTTGGTCGTTGTCCCCCAAGCAATGGCTTATGCTTTGCTCGCACAATTGACGCCTGCTTACGGCCTCTATACTTCATTTACTGGTGCCATCCTGTACTGGGTGTTTGGCACGTCAAAAGATATCGTCATTGGTGTAAGTACATTTTGCAAAGTCTTGAATGGCCTCTTCTAACTCTTGTAGACAACTGCCGTCGGCTCGCTGCTGGTTGGCCAAGTCATTAGCCGCGTCAACGAAGGCGGCAAGTCTGGATTCTCGAACCAAGAGGTTGCGCATACGCTTAGCATGCTCTCGGGAGCAGTGTTACTTTTCTTTGGACTACTTCGCCTTGGATGGATCATTGAATTCATTCCATATATCCCAATCTCGGCGTTTGTCACAGCTGCTAGTATCACCATCATGTCGACGCAGATTCCTACCGCCCTAGGCATCCAAGGGGTCAACACTCGAGACGCGCCGTACCGGGTTTTAATCGATACTCTCAAAGGCTTGCCAACTGCTCGACTGGACGCTGCGATTGGCATCTCGTCGATTGTTCTTCTATTCGCCATTCGCGACTTTTGTGCATTCATGGAAAAGAGACAGCCTGCACATAAGCGCATGTGGTCTTTCATCTCTTCCTTGCGACTTACATTTACTATGCTCCTCTTTACACTTATTAGTTTTCTGGTACACGGCAAAGGGGATGTGCCGTCTCCCAAATTTCGCATCGTTGGGCCTATTGATCGGGGTAAGTGTCTCTGAGCCCACTTCTGCTGATGACAAGTCTGCTAACGACATTCAGGATTCCAACAAGCTGGTCTCCCTAGACCCGACGTTGAGCTTATCAAACTCATCCTCCCAGAACTTCCTGCCGTCGCCATCATTCTGGTGATTGAGCACATTGCCATTGCAAAGGCCATGGGCAGGTTGTACAACTATTCCATTACTCCGTCACAAGAAATTGTCGCCCTCGGTGGCGCAAACATGCTAAGTCCCTTTGTTGGAGGCTATGTTTGCACAGGCTCGTTTGGTGCGTCGGCCGTCTTGTCAAAGGCTGGAGTACGCACTCCTCTTGCAGGTCTCTTCAGCGCCATGATGTTAGTTCTGGCGCTCTATGCCCTTACAGGAGTCTTTTACTATATCCCAAATGCGGCTCTCGCTGGCTTAATTATTCACGCCGTGTGTAATCTGGTCACACCACCAAAGAATCTTTATAAATACTGGCAGCTGTCCCCGTTGGAGCTCCTAATTTGGATTGTGGGGGTCGCAATCGCAATCTTCAAATCTTTGGAATACTCCATTTATGTTGGAATCGGCCTGTCACTCGCGTTACTGCTTGTCCGCGTTTCAAGGACCAAGGGCCGCTTCATTGGCGTGGCACAATCCCAGCGCGTGCCTGATGGACAGAGCGACGCCGACTCCAACACACCCGAGACAGGCCTTTATAAGAACCAAGGCAGCTCTCGAACGGCATTTTTACCATTGGATCGCAAAGATGCCTCGAACCCAGCCATCCGCGTCCAGTCGCCATATCCTGGCGTCTTTATCTACCGTCTTAGTGAAAGTTTCAACTACATAAACCAAGCATATCATGTCGACACACTATTGTCATATCTGGTGGAGAACAGTCGGCGAATGTCCAAGGAGCACTTTGACCGGGAGTCGGACAGGCTTTGGAATGACCCCGGCCCCAGAAAACTCGAGAATGAGGCAGACCTGCCATATTTGCGGGCACTAATTCTCGACTTCTCGGCAGTCAACAACCTCGATGTCACATCTGTGCAAGGACTCATTGACCTGCGTAATTCGCTGGATCGATATTCTTCCCCCGATGCGGTCGAGTGGCACTTTGCAAATATACACAATAGATGGACACGACGAGCCTTGGCCTGCTCTGGCTTTGGCTATCCTACCTCGCAAAATCCCGACGCTTTGGGCAAATGGAAGCCGATTTACAGCATTGCGCCAATGGATGGAGGCAGCTTGTATAGCCGAAGGACTCAGCTCGGACATAGCGACGACGAGGAGAGCACACCAAACGCCAGCTTCCCTGGCTCAACGATAACATTGTCGAGCAGCGGGGCCAAGGGGGCCATTTATGGCGTTGACAGACCATTCTTTCACAGTGACCTGCATGACGCCGTTGAGGCGGCGGTGCGAGATGCCCGAAACAAGGATAAATACATGACGGAAGAATGAAGCAGGATTTGCATTTCGGGCTCCAAAATAGACTACATAGAATTTACGGCGTTTGCATACAAACCCAGCGACTTGCTTGGATAGAGGAGGTATTACAGAAAAGCATACGCAGTATGATGGATACATGATTATTACTTTACGATAGACGAATCACCCTTGTTTCTTTTGAATTCTTAGCCCTAAGTCATTTTACGAAGCCGAAAGCCAAAAGGAGCAAGCAGCTGCGTATAGTTGCATGTCTACTGTGATTAGCGCCACAGTTAAACAAAATCCAGCAATACTGATTCAGTTCAAAGCCTTTCTGAAGCCACACGTCACGGCAGACTTCGTCTCGGTTCTCACTATAATGATTGATTGTATTTCAAGGAGAGCTACAAAAAAAAAAAAAAAAACAGTAAAAGTATATCTCGATTGTGTAAGCCGTTCCATGCCATCGACGTCGAGACATTCCGATACAGGGTAGTCCCTCGACCCTTGCTTGGGAAACGCCACTTGCGCTACGAGTAGGCTTGTAAGTTGTTGTGCTATTTTGGGGACTGATGCGTCCTGGTAAAACAGACTTGACCAAATTTGGCAACTTTGCGAGGCAGATTCCGGGATCCTTGTACATGTCGACTTAAAAGACAAACCATCCAAGTCTCCGTAGCCTTCCAGTCATCTTTTACTATTTGCTGGGAAATGCGGTAAAAAGTTCACCGATTACTACTCACTTATTTGACCCAGTTTCCATCTGACCATGTGTCTTACTTTTGCATGGGCATTGCCCATTATTATTACCTGCCTTATTGGCCTATCGCACACACAACCCACGGCTGATTATGGCATGACACTAGAAGCCTACAGCGAGGCAATGAAGGATCCAAACGCAGTGGCAGAATCTACAATCCCCGACCCATCAGGCGTCAACTTGGAGCAGACATGGCCCGGCGACGTGGTCGATGGCTGGAAAGCCCGCATCGAAATCAAGGCTGATGTCGAGACTCCCAACGGCACGCACATTACCGTAACGCGCATCTCTTATATCCCTCCCAAAGACGTCAAGGTCGTCTCTAACGCTACATACGACTACACCATCATGGACAAGACTCAGTACCCGTGTACGCATCTGTATGTGGCGCCAGAGCTCAAGGCGTCGTCGAAAGATGCAAGAGTCGACTCTTGCGATGGCACGCTGCCGGATCAATGCATCAGTGATATGACGGCGCACTTTAGCGAGAACTGGATCGGAGGCTGGGGCGGCGAATATTCTGGTGGCGTTTGTGCTGGTCCTCTTCTTCCGGAAAGCTGCAGAGATGCAGTTGGGGATGTTCCAGAGTACCCTGATTTTACAACAAAAGGTAAGAGTTATTTGCGCTGTCCATTAGATTTCACATTTGTGGTGATTTATATCGCTTTTTTTTTTTAATCTCGAAATATTGAAACCCCATACTGACCGGTAGGGAAATAGAATGGTCCTTTGTCGACGATCCAACCATACTTGACTTAAATATCTGGTATTACGTCGAAGGCACGCACGAAAAAGGCCACAACGAGCTTTATGAAGCAGCCTTGAACCGTGTTTGGATTCTTGGAACGTCGTGGGGTTATTCAGAATATAGTGAGTATGCACAGGCAAGAGATGTTGCTCTGAATGCGAGCGTTACCTGCCTGCACGCCCTGGAAAAAAAGAGTCCGAGCGGTGACGATAAACAAGATGAAAGTAGTAGCGATGACGACGGCAACGGCGACGGCGATGGAGATAGTAGCGCGAGTGGCCTTGCAAACTACTCTGCATTGAGTATCTTGCTTTGAGCGCCCTCTTCCATTATCTCTAATTAGCTTGTACGGAGGTCACGGACATTTAGGTAATTCCGAGGAATTTTGAGATTCAATATAACACGCTCTTTAATAATTACGAGTTTATTTACATGGTTTCGCTGACAGTATATACACAATCCTGCTTGTGCTCCTAAACCAACAAGGCGTACACCAGCCAACCCGACAACACAGACGCGTATAGCGAGGAGCCCAAGGAAAGACGACCGACGCCATCCTCCTCTGGTGGGCAGCTAATGGTCGGCGACGGTCCTCCGCATTGCGTCGACGTGAGAGCCGCCGAGATACTCGATGCAGCGTCAGCCTTCACGGTCACCATACAAGGCGACGGAGTAGGTGCGGCAGCGAATTTTGCACACTGCGTGACACCCCCCTTTTGCAGCTGCCTCGGAATATCCAACTGACCGTCGACGCTGTATGCCAGTCCTTGCGCATCATCGCAGTCGTCAGGACCAGTTAGCGCAGGCAAATCCACCTCGGCGCCGTCCTTGCCAATAGTAAATACAAAGTGCCGCACAAATAAAGACGAGCCGAGATGAAAACCGTCGAGGACCTCTTCTCTCGTCAGCTCACTGTAGGGCTTATCCTGAAACTCGGGGTCGTCGGTTTCAGAGCAGTTGGTGTACCGAAAGCCCCATTGGAACACGTAGCGGCCTTCCTCGAGGAAGCGGCCGGCTTCGCCTTTGTACCAGAGATGGGTTGAGTCGTTGGAAGGCAGATCCAGCTCGTTTTCGGTCATGGGCTTATAGGTAATGTTGCTGCTGGGGGTTTCAAGCTGGTATATGGTGTAGGCGAGCTTGGGGTACAGTTCGCTTGCAACGGGCGGGTTGCGCACGGCAAAGACGACGGGGAGCAGCTGCATTGGTGCAAATGTGCCATTGCGTGGGAAGACGACGTCGACTTCTGTTGTGCCTGTGATGTCCTCTGCCATGGCCGTGACGGGCAACAAGGCCATGACGGCCAGGCACAAGCACTGGCATAGCCGTGTTGAGAAGTGCGTCGATATGCCCGGCGCCATGATTCCTATGGATGAGGCGGTGGAATTCTGCAGCGACCTTGTTCCGTCTTGTGCAGCCTCAAAAGCGAGCAACCGATGAGATGGTGTTAGATGCAGTCTGCAGCCACAGACAAGGGGAATTCTGATGATCTACCCAAAGGCGCCAGCTTGGAAAGGGTAAAGGAAGCGAGCCGGAAGGAAAAGGAAACAAGGAATACGACTGGCCGACTCGTTCATTTAGTGGAGGAGCGAGAACTGCGCCAGGGCACATATCCGCGCCCACGCTGGAGCTCTTGCAAACTGGCTGACGGGAGACGATGCGACGGGGACGTCAAAATCCAATCAACCCTTGATCGAAGGACGGAAACAAGGCCAAGGGGACAAAAGCCGCGGTGGGTATTTCGGCATAGCCCTGGCAAGGATGGTCCAGCCTTGGTGTAAGCCCATGGAACACGAGGATTGTTATGGATACTACAGACGTACGCGGTAAGAAATCTCCGGACCTATTTCGCCACCGACGTTTTGGACTCTTCCTTTTCTTCTTTTCTCCTTGTCTACGTGCCTTCCCCCCTTTGCCGTGGTGACCGCGGCAGTTCTTTGTAGGTTCACAACCGGGCGCAACCGAGCCAACGCCACGCGATCCGCCCTTGCCAAGCTGGGCTTTGCCTTTCAAGGCTACATCATGCGCTTGCTCCACCAGTGTTCCTTGCCCCTGTCCAAGCCCGATTCCGTGGCTGCCATCGTAGACAGATGCTCAACTTAGAATGCTTCTGTTCCCGTTTAGTAAATGAAAGCATACTCGCCCTATGGATAACTAGCTCAATCTCAACAGCTATTGCCTTATTCTCTTCTTTCCATCTTACCTGAAACGTTGCTAACTGTGTTGGTGATAAATGTAACATAACTTATTCTGATTATTGCACCCACATTCTGCTTACATGTCTCCACGCAACACCACCGACGGGAACAACACAGCCCTACGTTTAGTCGCAGGAGCAATAAAGCTCTCACCTCTTCTTTTCTCTTGTTTCCCCATATGGTAATCGCCGAACTCAGCAGCCTATCGAAAAAAGCGGAAAATGTAAGCGCTATACCTGCAAGAGGACACAGAATGTAACACTGCCAAGGCTCTGTGCAACGAGAGAGACCAAGGCATGTCCACATTTGAACCCTCCGTACCTGTAAATATCTCGCCGAGCACGGAGGACAGGAATTTGTAAAGCCGTGTCCATTTCCGGCAAACGCAATTCGTAAAGAGGCTAGCGCTTCTCAATGGCCTCTTGGCGAGTAATATGGTGCACCTGCTTGTTGCCTTCTTATTCGTAGCCTGCTTGCTGACGGCCGAGTATAGGTCGGGATTAACGCTAGTGCCGTTCGTTAATGCAAAATCTTGAACGATGTGCATATTTGCGGCGGCAGCGCACTGGGTTGCGGGACTTGCCACGATATAGTCAGCATACGAGGTAGCATTTACAAATACAGTATGTTGACGAGGAATGGCCTTTTCTAGGCAGAGACATTCTTTTAAGCCGAGTCCTTCAGTCACGATGTTGTAGAATAGTGCTTACACGCCAACATCATTCAGCGCAACGTTGAAGGCTAGTGGTGTTGTATGTCGAGCCTATACACTGCCCTCATCCCCTGGCAAAGCTCGGAATGTAAAGAGCCATTGTTCACTTATCTTGTTGTCCATGGCATAATGTTTTGGCAAGCCATTCGCGTGTCAAAGGGGTTCTTGATCGCCATGCTCTCCCTAACTATTTTAAACGCCCCATGTATGCAACGAATCAATAAGCATCAAAAGTCCAATTAGCCTGCATCGGCTAACCCGGAGGTCTCTGACTAGCTATAATGGTGACTGCCTCACAATCACCGAAGCCACCCACCATCCTCAGCATCAACCACCCACAATGCGGAGCCAATGTGGATTGGAGATATTTTCGCCTTGCAGTAGCGTTACAAGTAAGCCATGTTAACCCAAACAGGCAACAGCTTTGGACACCAGTTCTATTTGCATGTTCAATTAAGCCGATTGCCACAGCCCGGCAAACAAGACCCTGGCAAAGGAAACCCTTCAGCCACAATGGATGTAGGTCGGGAACGTGATATTCCCATAATCCTTGCTTGTAATTACCGGCCCCCACGCCGCCCGACGTTTCCCTCCGGCCTTACAGGTACCTGAAGGCTTAGAGACTTGTGGTATATAATGTAGGCACAAGTCTGGCCTCGCGTACTTGGAAGAACTGGCAGGAAACCCCAAGTTTCTCTGTCTCCTATAGACGGCTCACTCATTATACGTTGCTTCTTATACGTGACTTTTTGAACTTCTATACTTCCTCCTGGGTAGGCCTTGCCACTGCTTATAGCCTATTGTTGAATATCCAACTCAACAATGGTTGCGGCAAGGAGCACCATGGCCTCGGCCGCCGCCAGCATTTTGCTGCTGTCGGGAGCCGCCTCTGGCCAGGTTCTCTCCCGTCTATCAGCTGGCCCTGGATACCGCGGGGCCAATACCATCTGCCCAGAGCGTTGCATTGTCTCTGGCCCAAACCCTTCCAACTGGGCTGTGTACCATAGTATGGAACAAGTCAGCCAATGCACCGAAGCCATGTTCTATGCCTTTAATGTTTATGATGAAGTGGACAATGAGGAAAAAGTTCATCGCATCTCTGCTTGTACAGCTTACGGTTCAGACTGGAAGGACGAGCCCAAGGCCAAGGCCATGATGGCCGCTTCCACCGTTGAAGAGGAAGTCGACGTCAGTTTCGATGTCAGCTATGGCGAAGACAATGGCGGTACCGTCTACTACGCCTCGTTGATTCGACAGATGCGCAACTACATTGCCAATGGCCACGGAAACTTCAACAAGACAACCATGCTGTACAGCCAGTTTGGCAGCACCAGTGCTGGTCTCTATCTGGGCCAAGGTCTGCAGCACCAGTCCATCGTTCCGGCTCTTGAGGACCTGGAGGAAGACGCCCGTACAAACGGATATGGCCGCAACAGCATGACTGTTCAGCTGTGCGGACCGGACACTGACTCTGATCACGTTTTTGGTTTCATGGCTTTGAACAATGCGACGTTTGAAACCATCCAAGCCTCTATTAGGTCCTGGATGAACGTCGACTGTCTTGACCTTGAAAACACCAGG
Organism: Lecanicillium sp. S3808; assembly: GCA_023628775.1. Taxonomy (NCBI): domain Eukaryota; kingdom Fungi; phylum Ascomycota; class Sordariomycetes; order Hypocreales; family Cordycipitaceae; genus Lecanicillium; species Lecanicillium sp. S3808. The sequence goes on along the minus strand of JAMAJY010000005.1, from coordinate 305,111 downwards.
AATATGACTGCCAGTGTGACCTACACTCTGCCGCTCCTGTCCTCCATCAAGGGAACCAACTCCACCAACTCTACTAGCAGTGCTAGCACCAATAGCACTGTTTCTGACGTCAACTCCCTTCGCAAGCGTGGCGAATGCCGAACAACTGATGTGGCCTCAGGTGACAGCTGCGCGTCGCTTGCTCAAAAATGTGGCATCTCTGGAAACGACTTTACAAAGTACAACTCCAAGGAGGGCTTTTGCTCTACTTTGAGGCCCGGTCAGCACGTCTGCTGCTCAGCAGGTGATTTGCCCGACTACCGACCTAAGCCCAACGACGATGGAACTTGTGCCGCCCACAAGGTCGCCGACGGCGAGAACTGCAGCGCTCTCTCGGTTGCCTATACCGTTGAAATTGACGAGATTGAAGAATGGAACAAAAACACCTGGGCATGGCGCGGCTGTGACAACATCTTGAGAGAGGCCATCATCTGTCTAAGTGAGGGCGATCCGCCTATGCCTCCCGTGGATCCTGGTGCCGTATGTGGTCCTCAAATGCCAGACACTAAACGCCCAGACGACATGAGCAAGATTGGAGAGCTCAACCCTTGTCCATTGAACGCCTGCTGCGACGTCTGGGGCCAGTGTGGCACAACTGCCGAGTTCTGTACGGATACTGGTACCGGTGCTCCCGGCTCTGCCAAGCCCGGAACCAACGGCTGTATTTCCAACTGTGGCACTACTATTGTTCGAGGTGCTGCGCCCGCCGAGTTCCGTAGCATTGGCTACTATGAGGGCTACTCATTTAACCGTGATTGCTTGTATCAAGACGTGGGCCAAATTGACACCAGCAAGTATACTCACCTGCACTTTGGCTTCGGTGATATTTCGCACGACTATCAAATCAGTGCTGGTGGCGATCTCCGACAGCAGTGGCAGTTTGAGCAGTTCAAGTATTTGCGTGGCGTCAAAAAGATTCTGTCTTTCGGTGGTTGGGCCTTTTCAACTGAGCCTGCTACGTACACGATTTTGCGTGAGGGCACCAAATCCGCTAACCGCCTCCAACTGGCCAAGAACATTGCCCAATTTGCCCATGACAACTACCTCGATGGTGTTGATATTGATTGGGAATACCCTGGTGCCCCGGATATCCCTGGTATCCCTGCCGGTGATAAGAGCGAAGGCGAAAACTACTTGGCTTTCCTCGTCATTCTGAAGAACCTGTTGAAGGGCAAATCGCTCTCCATCGCCGCCCCTGCATCTTACTGGTATCTTAAGGGATTTCCTATTGAGAAAACCTCCAAGGTTGTCGACTATATTGTCTTTATGACCTATGACTTACACGGACAATGGGACGCTGAGAATGCTCATTCTATCCCCGGCTGCCCGTCTGGCCAGTGCTTGCGAAGCCAGGTGAACATGACCGAGACTATGAACTCTCTCGTCATGGTCACCAAGGCTGGTGTGCCCTCCAACAAGGTCGTCGTCGGTGTGACCAGCTACGGTCGATCATTCAAGATGGCGCAGCCAGGCTGCTATGGCCCGAACTGCCTTTTCACCGGCACACGCTTGCAATCAAATGCTATGAAGGGCAACTGCACGGGTACTGCTGGGTACATCGCCAATGCTGAGATTATGAACATTATCAACGAAGAGCCGCACCGAGTCACTCAAAAATTCCACGACAAGTCGAGTGATAGTGACATTTTGGTTTACGATGATACAGAATGGGTTGGCTACATGACACCTGAACTGCGCAGCAAGCGTGTCGGCATCTATAAGAATCTGAACATGGGTGGTTCCGTGCTTTGGGCCACCGACTTGGAGGGGTACAACGACTCTCCCAACCTCAAGTTGAGCTGGAAACAAGTTCTCTTTGAAGTAGATTCTGGCAATGATCCTCTCCGTCATTCGGGTGACCGCCACAATGGCTGGAACGAGAAGAACTGCTCGGATCCCTACTACCGCGAGACTCCAGACTATACACCCAAAGAGCGCTGGAACGGCTTGGAAGCTGGTTCTGCCTGGGCTGACATGGTTCAAGATTGGAGGGACTACCAAGACGAGCCCGCGAAGGACGGCAGGGCGAAGCTATCCTTTTCTGAGTTTATTGCCTACCTTGTCGGCAAGCCCGATGGCGGAGGCTGCGAGGAAATGAGCGACTCAAACTCTTGTTCAAGTACCACAACCTGTAAGGCTATTGACGAGAACCCAGACAACGGTCCTGCCGCAGTTCTCATCTGGAACTCGCTTGTCCGTATCCGCAACACGTTTGAGGCATACCACGACGCTCTTCAGTCGGCCGCCGCCTTCAAGATTGACAACTCCCTCGGCGACTTTATCAACAAATTCGCACCTGAGCCGCCCAAGCAAGACGACAAGTGGTTAAGCATTTTCTTTAGCCTTCTCGGCATCGGCCTTCCCTTTGGCGCAGGCAAATTCTTTACCAACGTCATCGGCAAGCTGCCTGGACTGGTGGGCTCAAGCGCCGCAGGCAAGGCAAAGGACATTACCACCAACCTCATTTCTGGCGGGATCGCCGTTGCAAACACCCTCAAGGGTGCTGGCGACCCTGCAGGCTGGGACAGGGGTAAGCAGCTGGAGTTCGGTACCTTTGTGGGCAATGCCCTCGACGACTGGGACAACATTGGCAACAAGACTCTGCAGGCGCTCTTTAAGGGTGACGACGATTCTATTGATAGACTCACCAAGGTTATTGCCGACGGTCACTTTGCCAACGGAATCAAGAGTGCTGACGATAGCCCGGCCTCTGACGACGATAAATCGCACGTCAAGGATCACATTGTCAGTGCGTTTTACGCCTTTGCCTTGCCCGCTGTCTGGCGTGCCTCGGGTCACTGGACGTTTGTCATGGATACTGGCGAGGATTGCAGTGAAGACAAGGACTTCACTACGCCTTGCTACAATGGTCGTCTTTACAAGCTCGCCAAGGCTGAGAAAAACAGCGGAAAGTTTACGAAAGCGCCTCAGGGTGTTGAGAACTTGAAAGATGGTGCCTGGGGTGGTATTACACCCAAGAAGCTTGTCGAAGGGTAAGTAACTGTCCTAGTTGGAGGTGTAAAGTATTTTGTTAGTAATCCCATGATGCTAACTACAACACAGTTCCGTGAAAACCTATGAAGCCAATGACAAGAAGAATGGCGGAAACTACCCCAACATCAAGGACATTGAGACCTTCAAGAACCTCGTCGCCGACGATGTTACTTCCCCTGGAACAATAAACATCCCCGTCTGTACTGAGAACAGGGCTGCCGTTTCTTACGACAGCGCCATCAACAACGAAGCCATCTTTGACGACCCTCTCTACCCCTGCGTGGAGAACAATGGCCGTGACTGGTGCCGCAGCTCTACATTTGAAAAAGACGATGCCGACAAGCGCCCTGCAGTCCACGACTGCATGCAGATTGTCAGAAACATTGACAACAGCAAGGGTGACCACACGGTTGGTATCGGAAGCGAGAAGAACATTCAGGACTTTGGAGAGTGCGCTTTTTACACCAAGGGCTACGCTGAGGGCAACGTCGTCTACCGTATTGGTAACCAGGATATTATTGACATTATTCGTGACTGCGTCAAGCAGTACGAAGAGGATGGCAGAGTTGCCTGCAAGGGTCACACCACTTGCAACGGTGCCAACACTCCTGGTTATAAGAATGTGTACTGGCGCATTGGTTGGAACTCTAACCTCTAGATATGACTTGAGTAGAAGGCATCATAAGTTGGAATTGTTTGTCTTGCAGTTGTTATTGGCTTGGTGAATTGTACATATTTTCTTTATTATTATATATTTATACACCTTTTATCCCCTTTGAGATACTCGTTTTTCATACACTTCTTCGTACACCCTTCGAGATATCATTCGAAATTTGGCATATTAAGAATATCAATAAATACAAAACATGCCACTATCTTCGAGCGAAGACGCTACTACTGGACAGTTACAACGAGATTGAACCTGGGTTAGGCGTGTGCTGATGCTAGCATGACTGAATCCAGCCGCTACGACATGTAGCATTTTACTCTGAAGCCATGAAGAAAACAAACTATACGTTCTTATCACTAAATACAAAATCCCGCTTATTTTTATGTTCAATTGATGCTTCTTCCACATTCTATATGCCTCTTTGAGTAGACTCCGTAGATTATGTAAAGTTTAGACTGTAACATGTGCCGATCACACAGTGACGCTAATCACTACACGCAACTGCGCCACAACGCACCCACTAACCTACGACCCTGTTACCTTCAACACCACGCGACCAAGAAGCTTCATCAACAGCATCGTGCAATGAATTAGCAGCAGAAATCCAACCAGAACACACGGCAACAACCTGCGCGCAACACAATGGATGACCTCTCGGGCATCGATTGGTCAGCCAAGCCCTCGGGCGGGCAGCCGAAGCCGTCGCCGATGATGAACCCGTCATACCCGTCGCTACAAGCCACGCCATCGCCGTTCGGCTCGGGTCGCAGCACGCCCGCCTCGACGCAAGGGTCCAATGCAGCGGCTCCGAAGCCTGCGCCTGCAAAGCCTGCGCAAGACAGCTTCAGCAACCTCGTCAACTTTGGCCCTGCCAAGGCGTCTCAGAACCTGACTCTTGCCGAGCGACAGGCGCACCTCGAGGCGGAGAAGCGCAAAAAGGAGGAAGAGAAGCGCAAGCTCACGGAGGCGCAGTTTGGTAGCGGCCAGCATTGGGACATGCTTGGGTCTCGCGGACAGACATCCAGCCCCTCGATACAACCGCCGCCGCCGAAGCAGACGAGCAAAGCATCCCACGATGACGACGACCTCTTTGCCGCGTTTAACAAGGATACCGAGGTCGACCAGTCCAGCTATTACCCTCCCCCAGAAACCAAGAGCTCGACGCCGGCGAACGGCACGCAGCTTGACCTGACGAATCCGAGCTCATGGGCAGCGCCGAGCTCTAGTGCTGGTGCATTCGCCCCCGAAGACGATGACCCGTTTGGGTTGAGTGAGATGAAGTCGAATGGGGCGCCGGCACCGAGTCAGCCGCAGGCGACTGATGATGACGACTTCCTCGGCGACCTTGGCCGACCTGTGGACGAAGTTCGACGAAAGCAAGAGACGACGCGACCCCAGGGCGAACCGGGCAAGCCAATCGAGGACGCAGACTCGAGCTCGTCGGAAGACGAACTGCCGATTCGACAGCGAGACAATACACAGCGACCGAAACAGAGCAGCGATCCTGCTTTTGACAGAGCTGTAGCGCAGCTAGTTGATTATGGCTTCGGCGCCGAGGATTCACGCAGAGCCTTGGTAGAGAGCGGCGCAGGAACCAATGTGCAGGCAGCGGCGAACTGGCTGCTGGATGAGGCGCACCGGAAAGCCAAGGAAAAGGCGCAAGGACGAAGTTCATCGGCAAATTCAGGCTTAAACCGACCCGAACGCCGCGAGCAAACTCCAACTGGACGAAACGAGCCCGACTTTGCCAAGTCTGCCGCGGCGGTTGGTAACAGCTTGTTCAAGACAGCCAACTCGCTTTGGAAAACTGGACAAAAGAGGATGCAGCAGGCCGTGGCGGACTTCCAGCAAGAGGAAGACCCAAGCCAGCCTCGTTGGATGCGCGAAGCACAGCAGGGAAGGACGCAGTCTGGCTCTGCTGAAGCTCAGAATGCCACTGACGAAGCGCGAATGCTCGATTCTGGCGGCAGACCACCCAAGCCTGCAAGAAGCAACAGCCGTCAGGCAACGCCGCAGATTACACGAGACTCGTCACCCGCAACATCGTCTGCGAACCAGAGCAGAAGCAGCTCTGTACCTCGCTGGCAACAACAGTCACAGCCGCCTCTGGTGTCGAGTGCCAAGTCAAAGCTCGGCCGATTTGCAGACGACGATGATACCTTTGCCGTGAGCACAAGCAGGCATCGCAAACCGACAGCTCCTACTCCGCCAGAGCCAAGGAAAAGCGAGCCGGAACCAGACCTCCTCTTTGGCTCGGAAGCTCCTAAGACACAGCCAGAAAGGCCTGCTCGACGAGAAGCGGCTCCTCCACCGCCAAAGAAGACCCAAGCCACTCCCACCCCTCCGAGGAAATCAACGCCGGTTCCTCCTCGCCAGGTCCCATCCATCAGTCCATCTGCCTTGCAAACGTCAAACAAACACCGCCTCGAAGGCACTGCTCACTTTAAACGTGGTGACTTTGCGGCTGCGCACTCGTCCTATTCCGCATCCTTTTCTGCCGTGCCACCAACACACCCATTGGCAATTGTTCTCTTGACTAACCGTGCCCTTACGGCGTTGAAGACCGGTGAGCCGAAGCAAGCCGTGACTGATGCTGATGAGGCAATCAAAATCATTGGCCCAGGCAACGGACAAGGCGAGAAGGTGGCTATCACTGGCGAGAATGGTCAGGAAGAGTCAAGAGATATGCGTGAACTCTACGGCAAGGCTCTGACCCGCAAAGCCGAGGCCCTAGAACAGATGGAGAAGTGGGCAGATGCAGGGTCAGTCTGGCAACTCTGTGTCCAAGCCGGAGTTGGCGGCGCGACAGCGATCAAAGGCCGCCAGCGATGCCAGAATGCGCTCGCGCCGAAGCCAAAGCCGAAACCAGCTGCTGCAAAGCCCAAAGCTCGACCAACACCCTCGGCATCAGCTAGTCTTGCACCTCAGAAGAACTCCGAGGCTGTGGAAAGATTGCGACTGGCCAACGAAGCCGCAGCCAAGGAAGACGACGAGAAGTTTGCACTGGCTGACAAGGTTGACGCCAAAGTTGCGGCGTGGCGCGATGGTAAGAGGGATAACCTGCGTGGTCTACTCGCTAGCCTTGAGCAAGTCCTCTGGGAGGACAGCGGCTGGAAAAAGGTGGGAATGCATGAGCTTGTCATGGCCAACAAGGTCAAGATTGTGTACATGAAGGCAATTGCCAAGACACATCCAGACAAGGTACGTTTGAACCACTGATTCCAGGTTATCACATAACTAGAATCATAGCATTTTACTGACATTTTGCTCTAGATTTCACCCAACGCACCCACCGAAGTTAGGCTGATTGCCGCCATGGTATTTGCCACGCTCAACGAAGCATGGGACAAGTTCAAGGCGGAGAACGGGCTATGAGACATGATTGATTCAAAACTTGATCGCATTTTCGCTTAAACTCCATTTTTTTTGTTTTGGTATTTTCTTTTTTAGTCGTTATAGAAGTCACAGCGAAAGACACCAAAAAAAGCGCTTTAGAAAAAAAAAGACTATAATAGAATATTCACATGGGCCAAATTGGCCACTCTAAGATAAAAACACCGCGCTATGCCAACGGCAACAAACCCGGACGAAAACACTTGAAAAGCGCTCGACAGATGTGCAATCCAAATATACCCGATTGATTACTCATGTTTTTCTTCGCAACTTTGTTCAGACAACGTGAAGCACGGGAGACGGGTGCTGGGAGCGGTAGGAACCTTACAAGCCCAGCATCCGCCTGACGCCGTCGCGTACCATACTCTCGTACTCTGTCCTGCGCTCGCGCCACATCTTGGCTGCCTCGACATTGGCAGGAGATTCATCGTTGGGCTCGGCGAGCATACTCATGACAGAGATGAGAATCTTTTCGACTGACTGGATCGGTGACCAGCGCTCTGACGCCTGCTCGTAGTGATTCGGGTCGTCGCCGGGCGGGTGGAGGATAGAAATACAGACAAGGCCACTGGGGTATACTATGCATTTGTAAATTTTAGCAAAAGGAAACATCCAAAAACATTAAGTCTAGAGCGTGCACGTACCGTTTGGGTGCCAAATATCAGTGAGAAACTTCATCGAAGGCGGAGCAAGCGGGTAGTCCTTGGGGAAGCGCAGCTCAGCGGGAAACACGCCGCCTTCAAAGGGCGTGCCCTCTGGACCCTGGATGAGGCATTCCCAGTATAGAATGTCGTCCTCGGAGACGGGGCCGGCGGTGATGCCTTCGGGTGGGTTGTTGGTGAGGGCGCGGTATTCTTGGAGGAGGCGGCGTTGGGCGGTTGATTGGGCCATGGCTGGCGGCTGCGTCTCAACAAAGTGGGAGACGTGGCAGATGGGTAGACGAATTTAACAGAGGTCGGCGAGGAGAATGGCTCGAGGGAGAGTGCGTGCAAGGGCAACTTGGATAGAATTGCACGTGTTGGAGTTGGATTATGTTGCGTTGTCGCAATGGTGGGGGAGGGGGAGAGGATGAGTGACGGTCGGTCTACGGAGGTGGGGCGGCTTAGACGCTCCGGCGGCGGAATGCCAAAGATGGCGGTTATTCGGCAATGGCGGCGTTTCCGCTGGAGGCAAGTCTCGTCGAAGTAAGAGACTGATCCTTCTTACTTAAGCCATCTGCTTCCTCCGAGTGATATTTCTTTTTATCCTTTGCAATAAGAGCTAGCTGTTGCCTATCTCTCAATGACTGCACACTTCACAGGAAACGGCAACAAGACATTAACAGCTACAACCAGCCCGCAGCACACGCAGCGTTAATAAAAAAGAAGCCGGAGACGAAAGAAAATTCCATGAAGCAATTTGTTTTTAATTTTTAGAAAATTAAACGTTTGTGGAACGCCGCGCTCAAAAAAGACACATTGGTCTGTAAGCTGACTCACCGGTAAGCCTGTCATAATTTACACCCCACATAAGCAACAATAACTCTCCACCTGTCATCCAAACAAGTTAGACATCCGATGTGGTCTAACGGCTAGGATTTTACGCTTTCATCATCTCAGCTGAGAGCCGTAAAGGTCGGGGTTCGATTCCCCGCATCGGAGATCCTTTTTTTGCGCTTTGCAACTCCTGGATTCTTTTGAATCCTTTTTTTTTTTTTTTTTTTTTTTTGGGTAAAACGATCGAAACACTAGAATCCCTATCATCGTAGTCTTTTCTTTTTAATTATTTAATTAAAAGCACCTGCGTTTGCCAAAGCTCCACAAACAAGGTAAGCTCACCATACTCAACACGCCTATAGTATTGACGAAGCCTTCTGCTTCAACGCCAGTTGTAAATTCAGGCTATTTACTCTTCTCGACATTTTCACCCAGTATATCATTGACTCCTGAAACACCTCTACAGACCACCCTTGGCCTTTAACTCATCATGCGCCTTCTTTTGCTTATCCCACATCTTCTTTAGCGACTTGAGCTGGCTCTTGGGCACGTCGCTGCCGTCCTTCATCTTGGTCGGCATGCCCTGCTCGTCCCACGCGCTGTAGCGCTCATCGCTCTTGAACATCTCCTCTGGGGGCATCTTGGCCTTTTCCATGGCCTCTTGATCCGCCTTCTCGCGCGCTAGCCTAGCTTCCTCCTTCTTCTTAGCCTTTTCGGCAGCGGCGGCGGCCTTTTCCTCGCGGGCTGCAATTAGTTCGGCTGCGGGCACAAACTTGATCAGTGACGGCTGGTTATCCGGCCTGTCGTCCAGGTAGACACCTAGGTTCGTAAAGTCGTGGTCACGGATACGGTCTGTCAGGGCAAGAATCGCCTTCTTCACGTCGGGAGATTGAGACGAGACGATGCGACGCAGCTCATCACGTAATTGGGCAGCAACACGAAGATAAGGGAATGAAAGCTGCTCAACGTCTCGAGAGCCCTTTTGCGCAACAGACTCAAACTCCGCGTTGGCATCCTTGGCCACGAGTGCGGAAATGGTCTCGTTGGGCAGTGACAGAGCTTGCACGTCGGACTTGACCTTCTCCATCATAGCCTTGTAGGGTTCTACAGCAGTCTTGGGGTCGACATTATCGTCAATAGGCGAAGCCCAACCCAAGCCATCGTAAGGAGGCTTGGCGTGAGCGTCCAGACCAAAGATGCCAACCATGTTTGTGATCCATCTGGCAATGGCCTCAACTTCTGCAAGATTGATATCCTTGTTCTCCTTGATATAGCTGTTTGTTGTGTTGACCAGCTTCAACATAACTTGCATGGCACGGGGAGTGTCAAACGAGCTTGAGAGTGCAACCTCAGCCTCGTTTTTGGCCTGCGCAAGCTCCCGGATGAGAACCGACTGGCTATCTTCGCTGATAGACAGCGACTGAATGCCGTTTGTGACACCTGATTCGGCAAGCCACGACTTTGTGTTTGTGAAAAAGTTCTAGCGATAATGTCAGCACCCGAAAATCTTGTTGCATGTAATTAGACTTACGCTAATGGCTGTCTCCCAGCTTGCCGCCTGAGTAATCATATCAGGAGAAACTTCTATGCCATCATTCCACTTGCCCATCAAAAAGACAACTCTCATGCTTCGTGCTGAAAACGCCGTGGCCAGAGCGTCCTTGATAGTCTGAAAGTTCTTGAGGGACTTGGACATCTTGGATCCCGCAATGTGGAGATGACCAATGTGCAGGAAGTTTCTCACCCAGGTGTGCTCGCCCTTGCTAGCCTCGCAGTAGTACGCCTCACTCTGTGCCAACTCATTGTCGTGATGGGGGAAAGCAAGATCGATACCGCCAGAGTGGATATCCATCTGGGAGCCAAGAATATCGGACGCCATGACGGAGCACTCAATGTGCCAACCTGGACGGCCCTCTCCCCAGGGACTGGGCCAGAATGGCTCACCGGGTTTCGACTTTTTCCACAGAGCAAAGTCGCCTGGCGATCTCTTGCCGCCCAGATTCGTCGACAGAGCACCTTCACCCTCTTCCTGCAGGGCCTTGTCGTTTTTGCTGTCAGGACGGAGTCTCGCGTAGGTATTTCCACCCTTTTCAAAGGCCGCAATGTCAAAGTAGACAGAGCCGTCGACTTCGTAGGCGAAACCTTTCTCGACGATGCGCTCCACAAACTTTGCAATTTGAGGAACGTACTCAGTCACGCGTGTAATGACGTCGGGTCTCAGGACATTCAAGTTATCCATATCTTGCATAAAGTCTTCCTCCATGGCCTGGGTAAGGTCGGTAAACATGGTCTGATCTCTCGTATCAACAGTCTCCTTGTACAGCGAATCGAGGTACGGGAGGAGAATCTCATCGCAGCCAGGGAAGACTTGATTATTTTTGATGGCTTGTGCTGCAACATCCATATTGCCAATGTGCATCTTGACCTTGGCTTCCGCGTCGCTAGGCTTGCCCTGGCCTGTAAGAGTACCGCCAGAAAGGATGTTGCCATACGCCTTGTCTTTCTTCTCGTTGTAGTTGCTCTCGTTTAGCTCGCTGCCGTCCTCGACAAGCAAAGGGAGGCTCTTTTGCGCGTAGGCGACAAAGGCAGAGAGCGCAAGCTTCTTTAGTTCTTCACTAGAAGAGGACTTTTTCTTTTCAACGTCGAGGAGTCGCTGCCGTCTCGCCTTGATGATAATCTAGCTACCGAGTTAGTAAAGCGTCCGCGCGAGTACATTAAAAGCTCCCAATCTGGACACTCATACCTTGTCGTCAACGTCTGTGATATTCATGACATACTTGACGTCGAATTTAAAATAGTGCATCAAAATACGGCGGATAATATCGGAGGCGACGTAGTTGCGGGCGTGGCCCAAATGGCTCTTGTCGTAGACCGTCGGGCCGCAGACGTACCAGCTGATCTTTCCATCTTCCCTGGGAACAAACGACACAGGTGCACCGGGCTGCAGAGTGTTGTGAAGCTTGATTGACGCCATGGTTGTTGTAGAGCAGAGCCTTTGTCTGAAGGGAGTTGCGCAGGGAGGGGAGATTCGAGGACGATATCGAGTCGCAATTCGCAGGAAATTCATTCAGAGCAGCAGAAAGCAGCAGAAACAAAGGGGTTCAGATGCCAGTAAATAGCATGGCACGTTGACCAGACTCAGCTCCGAATACAGTAGAGTGAGTCACCGGCAACAGCCAAAACAGAGGTGGTGGTGTGAGGTTGTCTTGTGTGACTAGATGCCCAAAAGCCAGAGTAGCTCGAAAAAGAGTCAGCCCGCCATCGGTCGCCTGTCAACAACCAAGCCTCCCTTCCAAGACAGTTGTGAGACCCCGCTTACAAGTAAGATTGGCGCACTGCCCCTCACTAAAATGTTGCTGGGTTGGCAGCCACAGGCGCTTTTTAGGGCAGTGGAGCCTCCTACAGTTTCTGCTGTTAGTGGGCCGCAAGAGCTGTGGCGCAAGGATTTTCTAGACGTCGCTTATTTTTTTTACTTTTGTATTGGACCTCGCGTTCGCAAGTTCAAGGCAGGCCCGGTTTGCGCCTCAAGGACCAATTGCTCGAAACGAGCATCAAAAGGCCGTACAAGATGGCTTCGAAACCCTCACCATTCCTCGAACCCGGCTACCGGACATCTGAAGGTGTATTGGCCATTGCCAGTCTTGCGCGTGACGACTATGCCGCCATTCGTCTCGAAAAGTCGTCTGGCGCCGTTGATGGCTATGCCGAGGGAGCAACTCTAAACACAAAATTCGGGTCCTTTCCGCACTCTACCATGCTGGATATTCCATGGGGTTCCCAAGTTCGCGCATCTGCAGTAGACACCGGCTCAAGAGGGCGGAAGCGAAGACTCGAGACAACCGACGAAGATACACCGGCCGTTAGCCAAGACGAGAGCGGTACCTCACAGCCAGCAAAGAAGGCTGTAGTAGCCAGCAGTGGCTTCATATATATCCTGCGCCCATCTCCGGAGCTGTGGACAAGCAGTCTACCACATAGAACACAAGTTGTGTATACGCCAGACTATAGCTACATCTTGCAGCGGTTACGAGCCCGTCCGGGAACAAGAATCATCGAAGCTGGCGCCGGGAGTGGTAGCTTTTCACACGCCTCTGCTCGCGCTGTATACAACGGATACCCGAAGAATGAACATGATACGAGAGGAAAGGTATTCAGTTTCGAATTCAACGAGGACCGATACCACAAAATGGCCGAGGAGGTTCAAAGCCATGGACTCGAGGGCGTCGTTCAGATTCGACACCGCGACGTTTATAGAGATGGCTTTCTCGCAGATGGCCAGTCTCCAAAGGCAACTGCTGTGTTTCTCGACCTTCCAGCGCCGTGGAAAGCTATCGAGCATCTATCAAGACGAAAGCCCACCAACGACGAAACCAATGGTGACGACGCTTCTTGGATCTCACCCCTGGATCCTAGCCAGAGTGCATATATCTGCACATTTTCTCCTTGCATCGAGCAGGTTACCCGCACCGTAACTGCGTTGAGGACACAAGGCTGGATAGACGTGGACATGGTTGAGATATCACAAAAGCGGTTCAACATTAACCGCGAACGCGTTGGCGTCGACCTGCCCAGTGATAGAGGCAACACACAGTCGCCAGCTGATGTAGCAGAGGCGATTGAACGATTGAAAAGGGTCAATCAGAGAAATAGAGAATTTCACCGCGCCCAAATGTCGCAACTGGCTCGTGATTCTGGCAACTCGGAAATGGAGGTGGACTCCCCAGCACCGGGATCAGAGACGCAGGCTGCAAGAAAAGAGGCCAAAGCCGCCGAACTCGAAAAGCCATGGTTACACGGCAGACTTGTCCATCGCTCAGAAGGAGACCTCAAGATGCATACTTCGTACCTGGTCTTTGCCGTCTTGCCGCCTGAATGGAGTGAAGAGGACGAGGCGGCGGCCATGGCGAAATGGCCCTGCGGACAGGAAAAGAAGGTTATCGGCAACGTTGATAAGCAGCTGCGGAAGCAGGAGAAGAGAGATCAGCTGGAGGCTCGGAAGAAGCGAAAAGGTGGAAATGATACCCCAACTAAAGAGGCCACTGAGAGTAAATAGATAGCGGAGCTTGGTGTACGAAGTAGTGCTGTGCAAGTGGAGGATGACGGCCTCAAGTTTAGCATGTACTCGTACACTACCATGGCACAATGAAATATTATTGCAATGTATAAATCTTATTTATTCCTATCCAACCATTAAACATTAAATTTCATTCATGGCATTGCTAAAAACCAGTCAAGGGCCTCTAATTCATCGTCGTTTCACCTTAGCAGAAGTGCTGCAGACCCACCAAAACCAGCCAGCGGCCGCCGGAAAAACACAGCCCCGGCAGAAACGCGACAGGCACCCAACAGCATCACCAAACTCCAAATTTCAAGATCCGCCAAAAAAGCGTCCAAAGCTCCTCACGATACCGCTCTCCTCCCCCAGTAAACGAGTTCCCTTTCGCGCGCCAGTGTTTCTCCCGTTTCTTCACATATACCTACAAACATGACTTCTACAATTGGTATCCCCATCAAGCTCCTCAATGAGGCTCAGGTACGTTCGCGACAACCCCGTCTAGAGCTTCCCAAGAGCTTGTGAAACTAACCCAACATTGAAATGCAGGGCCACATTGTTACCCTCGAGATTACCTCTGGCCAGACATATCGCGGCAAGCTCCTTGAAGGTAAGAACTGCAATTTTTTGTTCCGAAACAAACAGCACGGCACACTGCGCCAGCATGTGCGAACCGGGTTTGCTAACGATTTGACCGTAAAAACAGCCGAGGACAACATGAACGTTCAACTCAAGGACATCACCGTCACGGCGCGCGACGGCCGCGTTTCCCACCTCGACCAAGTCTACATCCGCGGCTCGCACGTGCGCTTCTTCATTGTCCCCGATATGCTTCGCAACGCTCCCATGTTCCGTAGCCGCAACGTCCGCGGCCGTGGTGTTGGTATGGCACGTGGTCGTGCGACTGTTTCTCGTGCTCGCGCTGGTGGTCGTGGAGGCAGGTGAAACATACAATACAATTTTTTTTTTTCAAGCAGAAAGGAAAAGAAGGGAGAAAGAAATTTATGGCAAAATGTTTCTTCTTGTTTATCGGCTTTGGCGTTTATACGGTTTTGGGGAATTTGGGCATTTTCTTGATTTGGGGCTAGGATGAAGAGGATTGAATACTACGAGGAGAAAGCAGAGAAGGTACGCGCAGAGTATTTGGAAAAGGACAGGCGTGGGTAGGTGATACCATATGAGGCAAAAGTCGTCCTGATATAAAGAAAGATGTGTTACAAATTAATGAATTGTACATGCCTATGACCAGGCGCAACGCCGTGTTCTATATGAAACCCATTTTGAGATGCTGCTAATGTACAGAATATGACATTTTACTTCAGCTGTGCCAAAAGCTCTTCCGCCTTGGACACCAGCTCCTTTGCTTTTCGTAGCTCCTCTGTCGCCTCGGGAGAAATAGACTCCTGCGCAATCAGAGCCCTGGAGACACTCTCCTCCACGCCTCGGACGGCCTTGCGCCCTTCTTCGCGGACGTCGCCCTCCCAGAAACGGCGCGCTGCTCCCCATTTCTTTTGCATTCGGCCGAGACTGTAGACGATACCCAACGCCGCTACGGCGCCAGCTTCATAGAGCGTGGACGTAGTGGCAGATACGTAGAGCAACGCAGCTAGCGAGGTTGCGACGGACGAGGTTCCGAGAGATTGCACCAGCAGCCGTTGTGCCAATGCTTGGAGGGCAGGCACCGTTTCATTCTGAAGATAACGTCTTGTGAAAGCAATGTGACCAGGCCATTTTGGTAGAGGTGCCTGGGGAGCAGCTGACACGGTCTCTGATACAGGCTGCGTGTAATTTGGCACTTCACCACGAAGTGCAGCGACACGGCCTGCCAGGTAGACAAGCTCCTGCTCGGCAGTGGGCAGGAATCGCTGGCTCAACATCTCGTTTGTGAGCATGCCGACATCATCGACGCGCCAGAAGAGCTTCCACCAACCGAGCTTACGCCAGCGCCGACCTGTGAATACAAGATCAAGCTCCTGCTGAAGCTCGCCGTGGGCTGACCTTGACCACTCTGCAAGGGCGTTCTGAATTTCGGTGGCGTCCGAGAGGGGCGTTTTGGAGGTCAACGTTTTCGAAACTGCGACTGACTCTTCCGTCTGGATGGCTGATTGCGTGTTCTGAATGACAGAGGCGAGGAGTGCCTTGACAGCAGGTTTTGTGCCTGCGTCAGAAGACTTAATGCCGGCCTTGAGCCAGCTGGCCAGAGCTGGCATATTGCTGGCGAACCAAAGGCGCTCATACTGTATTGCATTTTGGGGGCCTTGGCGGAACAGCTCGACGGCTTGTTCGGCTTGTGATACGTCAATCATATTAACCGAGGCATCGAGGTCCTCCTTTGATAGGCCTTTCAAGTCGACGGCTGTAGCAATAGCCTCGCTGCTCTCAGACGTAGGCAGCGCCAGAATACCAACCGCTCCTTGAAGGCCTTGACTGACAATAAGCGCTTGGTGCACAGGCGTCGTCATTGGAGAAAAGCGATCGCCAGCAGACTGGACGTCCACCATCGGGACGAGAACTCCGTCTTCAAAAGCTTGAACGTTTGCAGGGCCAGCGGAAGTATCTGGCGCCTCCATATGCATCAACAGAAATTCCACATTAGAGGAGTTATACTGCGCCGAGGATATGTGTAGCCTTTGAACCGGCGACTCCTTTGTAAATTCGATGGCGCTTTCGTCGGGTTGCTCGGGACTGACGCTGACAACGAGCGGTTTGGTCAAATCGTAGCTTTCCAGCTGCTTCTCCCATGGCTGTTCGTCCATCAGAGGATCAGCAAGTAGTGCTCGCAGAACACGTCTAGCCGTCTCGCTCGAGCTTGACCCATTGGCCTGCAAACCAAGGATGGCGATTCGGATAGCTTCGTCGCCGGGGATTTGCTGCAGCCCGCGCAGGGCCAATTGAACCCTCGACAGGTTCAAAAGCCTCGGTGATTGTTTCTGGAGCTGGAGAAGTGTTTGTTCGAGCTCTCTTCGCACGTTTACATTCGTGCTGGTAGATTGCTTGCGGCTATTGGCATTCGGGCGAATCGGCGCAGATCTTGGACGTCGAGGAGCTACCGCCATGGAACAAATGGGACATGCTTGTCGCTGCTGTGTGCTTCTGGGGAGCGCGACGGCGCGTAATTGACCGCCTCGCGGCATGAGCGACATTTTTGGCGCCATGTTGGCGATTGGCGAACGCTCGTGGTGTTGTGCTGAAGGAAAGATGACCTTGAAGTGGGTGGACATGCATTTCTGGTCGGCAAAGGTGCGGTAAAACGCGCACTACACGTCTTATACGTTGGCCCGCCACGGCCACTTAATGAACAACGTCATTCACCTTTCTAATTCAAGGGGATATTTACTACGATAAAAGTCGCTCATAAATAGGATTATGAAGTTATTATTGGTGTGCCGCCCTGTTCTGCACGCCGTACTCTGGCAGCGAGCGGCCAATATGGATTGTACAAGCTAACTGAGCTACAAAAAGGCCGAGTGGCTCGTTAATTCATATCATTGATACTCTATATTAGATTGACCTAAATTAAGAATTTGCAACCTGAAGTGGGCGAGGAGCAGCAGAAATAGAGACTGAGCTGGCAGTACCAGCCGTGGCATCGACATCCTCTAGCTCAACATCCTCGACTGAAGAACCATTGCCAGAGCTTGAAGAAGTTGCAGCTGCCCTGTTTTGACGACCATACACAAGCTGGTAAACACTAGAAAGAAGCGTTCTGTGCGGCCGCTGAAAGTCTCCCTGGATATCTTCTAAAGAGCGACCTCGGGTTTCCGGCATATAGATCGTAAGGACAACGACTGAAATCAAGGCCAGGGCTCCGAAAAGGAAATAGGCCCCGTATGCAGACGCACTTAACAAAATTGGGGTAATGAGTGCCACGAGCCAATTGAAAAACTGCAATTGGTTGTTAGTAAACTTCTTTCTTCCGGATCAGAAAATGGGATGAGGCAGAAAACATACAAAACTGAATGCCATCCCGACAGAATTTCCAGCTGCCCGGGTATTTCCAGGCATAATCTCACTAGCATATATCTTTCCAACAATTGCCCATGTTGCGCAAAACACCATGCCGAACATAAACACTGACACAATGACTACCCACCGAGCTGCTCCGTCAGCGTGTACGGCACCGGCAGCATAAAGACTGCCAATTAAGAACATCAGGCCGGTTAGAACCAGGCCTCCGCTCATTGTCGAGGTCCTTCGACCCCATCGGTCTGCGAGCATAAAGGCTGGTATAGAGATGAGAAGCATGGTGATGGACGACACGCCAGAAGCCACGAGCGAAGAAGTATCTGCAGAGATACCGGCTTGTGTGAATAGTGCCGGTGCGTACTAAATCACGTAGAAAATTAGTACTGATCAAACAGAGTTCTAGCCGCTGCAACTCACATATGTAATTGCGTCAATGCCAGAGAGTTGGACCGCAGAGCATAGGAACAAAGCCAAGAAAGTTCTTGAACGATAGCCTCTTCTAAACAAAATTTTGAAGCTTTGGCGGTTAGATAAGCTTGGTTGCTCCTGTACAGCTGAAAGAAAGTCACGCTGTGCTTCAGCCATGTCAAAGTCGAGTAACCCTAAAGCTTGCCTAGCTTCTTCGCCTCGTCCTTTGATGACAAGCCATCTCGGAGACTCAGGTAGAGTTAAGCACACGAGGGCAAGAGCCGCTGCCACTATCACCTGTATGGTGTATGGCAAGCGCCAGGCCAGACTGTTTTCCATACCTGCCGTACCATAGCAGCAGAAATAGCCGATACAAACGCCAAGCGTTGCCATGAATTGCGGCATTGCGGCCAATCGGCCACGTTTGCGAAGCGGTGCTATCTCGGTAATATAGACTGAAATGCTTCCGTAAAACATGCCTTGTCCTATACCGCTGATGGCTCTTCCGAGGATAAACTGTCCCAAGTTAAAGGCTGTCCCTTGCAATATGGCACCGATACCGCACAAGACAGCGCCCGGGGCGATGATTTTAAGCCGGCCATGTTTGTCAGATAATGTACCTGTCACTAAAGACGGGATGACGGCAGTAAGCATTACCATGGAAACTGCTAGACCAAGTACAAAGGAAGACAGTTTCCCAAATGAATCGGCAAATTGGTGCATGTGGACTATACCACCAATTGAGCCTGTATCATATCCATTGAGAAAGCCTCCAAAGGATAGGGCGATGGATGCGGAGAGGTAGTTGGGTATAAGCTTTTCGAAAACGGGCATGGTTTCGGTTCAGAGAGCTGCGTAGGCGGTTGTAGCCCAAGAAATCATTTTGGATCGACTATAAAATAAATATTCCTTGAATATCATTCTTTCTAAAAGCGATCTTGACGTCACTGCTTGTCAAGACGCCCTTCACGGGTATGCATGGATACTTGATTGGCCATTTTGTGATCAGGCTGTCAGTCTAAAAACGGAAGATTACTAATGTTTGCCTGGGTTCAGCGAAACTCAGTTTGACGCGCCGCAGCCTTACTCAAGTACGCCTGTTAACTTGTAATTTTTTTTTCGTTTTTATAAGTCTTGATTACTGTACGACTTGGCTAGTAACTACTGTAGGCCGCTCAATACCAGTATCACTTTGCGAAAACAGCGACAGTCCAGTGCAACACCCCAGCTTATACCACTAATGCAGTATAGCCAAACTTGCTTTCATGATGAGACAAAAGCAAATATATACATATAAATATATAAATCACTTACATCTAGTTACCTGCACAGAAGAATGTCAGCTTCAGTTTTCTGCCATGTTGTCGAGCGGCTGACGTTCTGCAAAGGTAGCCGAAACACCGCGCGCAGGCAGCTTAACTCG
This sequence comes from Lecanicillium sp. S3808, assembly GCA_023628775.1. Taxonomy (NCBI): domain Eukaryota; kingdom Fungi; phylum Ascomycota; class Sordariomycetes; order Hypocreales; family Cordycipitaceae; genus Lecanicillium; species Lecanicillium sp. S3808. The sequence goes on along the minus strand of JAMAJY010000005.1, from coordinate 285,690 downwards.
ATCCATGGCATGCCAAAGCAAAAGGGATATATGTATTGTGCCAATTATAATCTCGCAAGCCGTCATGCTTGGCGGTTCGAAACACGCACTGTCTAGTATTCACGCTTAAAAGGCGCAACAGCTTCACACTCCTTCTCGTCCAAAGTTGACCCAATTACACGACGATATCCCAGCGAAACGTCTCCATGTGGATCTTTTTGGAAGCTAAGCGTATGTTTCATCCAGCTCTCGTCGTCTCGTTCAGGATAGTCTTCTCTTGCATGAGCACCGCGAGATTCTGTTCTTGCCGCCGCTGATACTGCTGTTTGAGCTCTGCACATTGCAAGTTAGCGAGAGAATTGTTGTTCGGGTTGTTTCATGTTTGTGATGAGATACTTACGCGCATGTCAAAAGATTCCTGAGCTCAAGAGCTTCCACCAGGTCAGAGTTCCAAATCATGCTACGATCTTTGATGCCGAGACCAAGAAACATCTTGTCAATGTTCTTCATCTTCTCGACGCCTTCGTCTAATGTTTCTTGGGTACGAAATACATTCAAGTCGGTTTGCATCGTCTTTTGCATCGCAGTACGGATGCTATGTGTGGAATTTGGACCATCTGAGATTCGGACTATGTCGAGAGAGTCAATATGTTTCGCCGTCGCCTCTGGTGAGGTAGGTTTCAACTTATCGCCAGGATTCGACTTTTCCCGAATAGTGTGTGCAACAGCACGACCAAACACAACCAGATCGAGTAATGAATTAGCGCCAAGTCTGTTGGCACCATGAACAGAAACACAAGCTGCCTCACCACATGCATATAAGCCGGGTACTGTTTCATCGCGACCTTGCTCGTCGACTCTGCCGTTTACAACCTCTCCCGTGTAGCGAGTTGGTATACCACCCATGTTATAGTGCACCGTTGGCACAACAGGAATAGGCTGCCTGCGGATATCGACGCCAGAAAACACGCTCGCCGTTTCCATTATACCAGGGAGCCGCTCTTCAAGTACCTCGGGAGGCATGTGGCTTAGTTGAAGATGTATGTGATCTCTTTCCGGGCCGGCGCCGCGTCCTTCGCGAATTTCCTTCATCATGGACCGCGAGACAACATCGCGAGAAGCAAGGTCTTTACTTGATGGGGCATATCGCTCCATGAACCTCTCACCTTCTGAGTTTAGAAGATATCCGCCTTCGCCGCGTGCACCTTCGGTAATTAAACAGCCTGCCCCGTATATTCCTGTTGGGTGAAACTGGACAAATTCCATGTCCTGAGTGGGTAATCCAGCTCGGGCAACCATGGCTAGGCCGTCGCCAGTACAAGTATGCGCTGATGTGCAACTGAGATATGCTCGACCGTATCCGCCAGTTGCAAGGACCGTATGCTTGGCAAGAAATTGATGCAATGTGCCATCTTCCTGGCTATAAGCCAAGACACCACGACATTCGCCTTCTTCCATGATAAGGTCCAACGCAAAATATTCAATGAAAAAGTTGGTGTTATGTTTTAACGATTGTCCATACAACGTGTGTAGCATGGCATGACCTGTACGATCTGCAGCCGAGCATGTTCGATGCGCTTGTCCGCTCTTGCCATAGTCTCTCGTTTGACCTCCAAGCGGGCGTTGATATCTGGCGGTGAGATGTTAGCAAATCGATATTTCAGTAGGGAGAAAATCGTACATTTTGCCTTCGGCTGTGCGAGAAAATGCACATCCATAGTGTTCGAGCTCAATGACGGATTCGACGGCTTCGCGCGTCATGTAGTGAATCGCATCCTGGTCACCAAGCCAGTCTGAGCCTTTGACAGTGTCATACATGTGACAGCGCCAGTCGTCTTCGTGCATGTTCCCAAGCGCTGCGTTAATTCCGCCCTGTGCTGCAACGGTATGGCTCCAATAACCACTGCATCGTATTCGTGATTCTGGGCTAAATTAGCAAATTTTGGCTTGGAATGGAAGTGCTCCTCAGTCAAAGGACGTACAATTACTGTATAGCCGTTGTCCACTCTCGGCGATGAGACTTTGGCGTTCAGTGGTCCGTTGGCAGTAAAGCGAGCTGAATTGACATAAAAGTAAGTAGAAGTCAACATTGGCCTCTAAATCAAACATACCGGCCGGCCGCGACGTTGAAAAACACCTGAGCGAGCGCGTTTGGAGAGTACGTATCTGCATAATGGTCAGCGCGGCTACATGGCCAGTGAAGGTCATATTGCCGATAAATGAGGGTAACATACCCTGTGGCCACCAGCCAGTCGTGCCAACGCCATGGCGTGTGTATGCCTTTCTTGTGTGCCTTTTTGTACTTTGTATCTGTTGTATAGGGTTTTCGAAGCTGGCCGCCGTGATGCAGTGAAATTGGCGTGTGTATGTGCCTCTTTTTGTCCGGTACGTCGGCATCTCGGCGTCTAAATCGACGGCGCTAGATTGCCAGGTACGGGGCCATTTTGGCTGGGCGGATTATTACTTCTTCTGGCTCGTTATTGGACCGCCGCAATCCACTGTCTGGTGTTGTCCCGCATTCCCCCGGGACTAGTATGGGGTTGCAACGACACGGACGGATAGTATCCAAATAAACAAGCAGGGCAAAAGTTGTACGTAGGGTAGACCTGCGGCATACCGCAGGAGGATATTGTTACTGTTTCATATTTATGCTGTCATCTACCCTTTGGCGTTGAAAGTGTTGCAATTGAGCCCATGGAAAACGCACAGAAACGCGGAGTTGTACAGAGAGGAGCAGGGGTGAGTGTGAGCATAGCCTTTATAGTTGCTAGTCGCTATGTTGACAAACATGCCATCTTTTGCGCGGGCAGATTAGAACATCCCCGTGGTGAAACTATGGTTTGAATCACTCAAGTGCTCATAAAAGCGTCATTGTAATATTGTACTCAGCCTTGCCGGTACAATATCGCATATTTATCTTGCCCGATACGCGATATATTAGACCTTTGTGAAACGGACACTATGCGGCAACTCTGAAATCTTGTGATATCATGTATCACGTATCAGAAACAACGCTGTTGCCGAGCGCCGGCCTCATTCCCTGGTATGTCTTCCTGTCCGTATGGTGCTTTACTATTCCCGCATCCCACAACTCCGAACCGTACATCACCACCGGCAGGACGTTGGTAAGTCCTAACTTGCGGAGGACGCGCGAGGTAGTGGCCCGTGGCGTCTGAATTTCACAGTGGGCGTTACAAATACTATCGGTAGCGGTGTACTAAGGCTCTCCTGCCACTTTTACATGTTGTCTTGCCTCCGGATCTCCTTTGCTCCGGAGGGTATAGCAAGTGGTCAGTAGGGCCAAATTTGGCGAGGAGTGCATATTCTCCGGAACACGGCGTGAATCTTTGGGTGTTGTTAGCATCGGAATCCAACCGCAGGCCTTCCAAAGAGTACCTTTGTACAGCAAACCTTTTCCTGGCCAAGCCTCCGTTGTAACGAGTAAGTCGATACAAAGGCAACTGCGCCACAAAGAATCTCGAAACTTCCAATGACTCGAGGCTATAAAGTGTAGTTGTTCTGTTCTTACGTAGATATATCTGCCTTCTCCGTCTTGATAGTACACATCATAGGTACCAGATGGATGAATCAGTTCACTAGCGGCCTTTCAAATCCGAAAACTGATTTTGGGCTTCATCCAAATGGTACGTTGGGCGGGTGTGCATCCTTGCTCCAGAGTCTGGAGCGTGGCTTAATTTGATGCAATGAGCGGAACACATGAAACATCTTTCGGCTCAGTAGTTTGAGAGCTAAAAATAGTGGGTACGTATCTCTTTTTTGGGCGGGAAAGCAGCGTTGGATAGAGGAAAACGACACCAGATATAAAGACTGTGCGAGGCGCTACCCGATTCGCGATTGACGAAAACAAACGTCTTGAGACAGTTTAGCAGACATCAGCGCCCTTTCTGCTCAGGTAGTTCGATTATATATGATGTCCCGTGCATCTCTGTATTCTGCACCTGCCCGGTCGCCTGCATTTCACAAGGCTGGTTTGGCAGTGGATGGCTATATTCGTACGACGGCGGAGGTGGTCCCGGATCTTGCAAGCCGGTACCCTGGACGTAAACAATTTGCGGTGTCTTGGGGTTTTTCCGCTTCACTTTAATCTGGAAGCAAGAAACGAACAGTATCGCCAAATGAAAAACTCTGGTGTTATGAGGTTAGCTAGAAGTCTAGAAAGAGACAAAGGCCACACTGGTTTGGGTTGGGAGCCTATACGTACGTGGATAGAACCCCAAAGGCAAGAATCATACGCAAATATTCTTCCCCATCGCCGTTGTTGAAAAAGGCGAAATAATAGCCCGAGTCATCAAATCTCGAGAGAGTAAATGCAATCACGCCTGAAAGGGCGGCGAGCGCAAGGAACAGTATAAAGTCGATTATGAGACAGGCGATGGGGTGGACTCCGGCCCGTGCACGCCGTATGCACAGTGCCAGGATATCCACACCGATCCAAAGGATAGATACTATAGCCTAGAAAAGGGATTAGCATTCCCAGCTGCTAAGAAGGACTTGGCAAAAACACGCCGAAGTTGACCTACTGGAGGACCAAGCATAATCAGCGGGCCGAGCGTCCACTGCTTGTAATAGAAGCCCGATAAAGCGAGAATGGCAATGTCGAAGACTATGGCTAGCAGACGAAGACTCATCCTGGACCACCATATTCCCGGCGAAAGGCACTGCGAAGTTGAAGCTGCCCCGTTAACGGGGGCAGCAGGTGCCCAGTAGTGTGGTTGCTGGTACTGGTGGTGGCTGTCCATTCTTGCGGGAAGAATGTGTCACAGTATGCATCCCACCACCTGGATTGCAGAGGAGAGTGTTTTTAAGCTTCAAGACATACCCAGTAAAGTAATTATAACTCAGGCTAGCAGCATTACAACCTCTAGAACAAGGGGGCGTTTTTTATTACTATTTTACAATGGCAGAGCATGACGACGCAATGAGGCTGAGGCTGAAAAAGCGCAGCGAGGCAAACCCAGTCCGTGCAAGTGTGCCTAATGCTCTTCACTTAACCTTCACTCAGCTGGCGCTTTAAAGCCGTGCCCCTCGTGGGCTGGACGTCGTGGTCCAAAAATATACTGGGCAAGGTTGCGACTAGAGTGCAGTCGGGTGTGCGGCAACGGCGGTGGGTTGATGGGTTGACGGGCCCGTGTAGGGCTGCAGGTTTGGGTAAAAGATGAAAAAGATGCAGAACTAAGTGTGTAAGTTACATTTCACGTTATGGAGAGAAAGAGCTGTAAATATATGTAGGACAGCACTCCAAGTGTGACTTGCGCTCGTGCGAGTGCAAGTGCGTCAGGCAACCAACCAAAGCAGAAATAAATAAAGTGATTCGGCGGGAACGATTGATTATCGCATAATTCTTCCTCTGGAATATGGTTTATTTGTCAATTTGTAATTGTGTTGAATTGCGATAATCGGGATCATATAGGAAGGTGTATACTCAACTAAGGGGACATACTACAAGACTCATGTTAAACAGCAAAGGGAGATGAATAGAGCGACGAGGGCGCTCGGAATCAACTGACTACGAAGAATCGAATTTGAAAGCAAAAAAGCAAAAGAATATATTAAAAAGGATAGTAATCCTAAGCTATGATGATTTCTATGGCATTATATAGGTGGCAGCCGATTTCTTCTAGGCCTAGACCACTTCCTTGTCCTCTGACCCTTGCTCTATATTACAATTAGTAGCTTAAATAGCTATTGATTATTATTATTTTCTTTGGTATAAGTGGTATAAAAAATAAGAGTCGTGGTCAAGGCACACTTAAACATCGTTATATCATGCGATACTAAAAATTCACCACCGACTACATGTACTATGAGCGAAGATGCTAGGAATGGCAAGTGTCTTGGGGGACACAGGTGACGGTACGTAGCCATATACTGCCGCCCACGGCCTAAGTGCTTCAACACGTAGCAATATTTAATAACTTGTTGTTCTTTTAGCAGTATGCTGTAAAGAAAATTTTACTTGTTGCTGGTTATCAGATACCCAGGGCCAGAAGGAAGAAATTGGCTTCAGGATATCAGTCAAGAGACTGCATACAAAGTATGCCAAGAATATTGAGAAGGATTTCACCCTTTGAGATTACTGCTCTGCGGTGTATTGCCATTATGTGGTTGGGTTCTCCTAATGATGGCAATGAATGGAGGCTGAGCAATGGACGTGAAGCTAGCTGCTAAAAAAAAACAAATTATATACTATCGGAAACTTGAAGTACGTTGTATTGATCTCTCAACACCCTTGTATTAGTGAATACTGAAACTACCCTACACGAGCAAGCGTGTCTCACATCAACAGCATGACAAATCGCACCTTGCGACACAAGGCATACCCTAGACCAGTTCAACTCAAAAGAACTATCGCCACGCACCATAACATCACGTAATTCAAGGTACTTTACATTTTCACAATATTCTGCTCACCAAAACATTCACCAAAGATAGCCATCTACCAAGTTTCTACGCAAGTAGCCGACCTCACCAAAACGATGGACAGCGAAAGCCGAACCCCCGCACAAACCACCAAAAGATGCCTCGGCCGAACCACACGACAGTGCGGGGAACAGCCCCAGCATTTCTGCAACAACTGGAGAAAACGATCCTCACAGTCGACCCAAAAGAAGCAAAAATACAAATTAATCAACACAAAAAGACGCCAGGGTCAAAGTACACGCCAGCCCCAAGATCAGCGTTGGATCCCCAAGGCCGGATTGGGGCCATCATAAGGGGGAAAAAGTGGTGTCGTATCTCCATACTCGTATTTACCTGACTCCTTCTCTCTTTCTTCTCTCTGGTTTTGTTGATCTCGATGGGGTTCGTCGGTGCGGGGTTGGGCCAGACGGTTTGAGTAAGGATCTGAGCGGGCTGGCCGGGGGAAAAAGAAGAGTAGAAAGGGTGGGTGGGCTTGTAATTTAAGTGTTTTTGGTGATGATTGGAAACACGTACGAGAGGTTTCTTGGCTATAGTGATTGAAATGCTGGGAAAGGCCAATTGGATGGGTGTAAGTGTGTGCATGAGTGCACTTACACTACATTCAGCCATTTATACTATTTGCCGGAGATGCTGGATTCAAACTCAATTTACAATGTAGATGGCTGCTAATGGCTTATAACCCCTCTCCACGATTTAGTACACACATCCACCAATGTAGCAGACGCAGCATACAGAGCTTCCAACGGTTCATTGGTTTCCGACTTCACATGTATGTATGTATGCATCTATCTCGGCCCAATCTGCATCACCGCCTACGTCCTAAAACAACAAACTACACCCAGTTCACGATCCATACGCTCATGCAGCGCATGCGTCCACCGACGTCATCTCCCGCCCTGTCAACCCTTTTACCAAAAGGTCCCGGTGTCGGAGGTAGTCGTTCCCGTTCATCGTCAAACCGAAATGCCAGAACAAGCCATCAGCGCCGTGATCATCACTACCAATTAGGCACACGTGAATGTCATCCAAAGCGTACCTAATAAAAAGAGAAAACCCGAGTGAAAATATCTCTAAAAAAAGAATGCACAAACCAGCAGCCCCCAGAGAAAAGTTGAAAAAAAAAAAGAAACCTTGCTTATCGTTCATCTGTCACTCTGCTGGCGTGCCATGCGTCATGACACCGCCGGACTGCTTTCCTAAATGGGCAATCTGGTGGGAAAATCCCTCCCTTCGGAGCTGCGGCGCACGCACGCACGCAGACGGGCATGCACGAACCATGTAACGCTCGGCGATGGATGATCGGCTAGCGCTGGCGTCCTGCTGTGTTTGTGCTACCTACTCGTTAGACGGCCTGTGGAATACTTGTATTAGGGACTAGGGTCTGGCCGGATGTGCGGCAACGGCGGGTGGGTTTGACCGGGGGGGGGGGGGGGCTGGATACGGATGCAGGTTTTTGGTGGAAAACTGGAAAGATGCAGTGCGAGGTGCGCTGCGTTGTACTGCATTTCACGTGTTGGTGGGATACAGCTGCGTGAATGTACGTACGTATTATGAGAGATAAGGTAGGAAATAACATGTGCGCATTGGAGAAGGGTTGGGGATTTTGGAGGGCATGTGGTAGTGGTAGTAGTGGGGGGAGTAGTGGCGATATGTGCATTGTATCACGTCTACGGTGCAAAGTAGAAAAGACACAAAACATCACTGTAAAAACTGTATTCAATATGTGCAAAGCTGCAGCTTAAACACCCATAAATCGTCATCATTATCTTCAGCGCAAGAGGTATAAACAAAAAGTAGTCATAGTATATGTAGACCCAAAAACAGTACACGTCACGCGATATCCAAAACAAAAATAACCACCAACTGTATCCAGCCAATTTTTATTGCGGTTTGCAAAATGCTGCGACCAAGATTACTTCTTCTTGTTCATATTCATCTTCATTGCCATCTTAATCACATTCCACGCCAAGCCCTCATTAAGTGGCTGGCGCTTCGCCCGCTCACTCGACGAGCTAGACTTGTCAAAGTGGCCAGCCACCTGCTTGAGGAGGGTAGAGTTGCTAAAGACGCCCGAAATGGCACTGATGAATTGCGAGCCGTCCTCTGGCCCGGTAGAATTGCTCGACGCAAGGCTTGTAGACTTGGCCAGCCCGCTCACGATGTCGCTCAGCACTGTGATGATGGAAAGGCGGGTAGTCAGCGTGCGGGCGTTGAGGACGTTTTCCAGGTACGTCAGGCGCTCGCCGTTCTTCATGGTGTGGTTGCCCGTGACGTTGAGCTCCAGCTTGCCTTCGCCCAGGGCGTTTGACTGGCTTGTGAGGAAGGGGCTCAAGTTGGTGGCAATGACGTTGAGGTCGAGTTTTCCCTCAAACGACTGCATGTTGTCGCCAGGACTGAGGATTACATCCTCAATGGTAATGTAGCCGACTGTGAGGTCGCCTGACTTGACGTTAAAGGTCGAGGTACCCAGGCCGAGCTCAAGCGGGCTGTAGTTGGGGAGGAACAGGGTGCCTTTGATGTTCTTGTCGTCTTGCGGCGGGAAGAGGAACTCCAGCTGCTGGATAGCCAGGCCGTCGAGCCTGTTGAGGCCCTTGAACTTGATTTGCTTGTCCAGGACAGGATGAGACTCGAGGACACCCAGGGAAATGGTGGCGCCGCTGCCGCGGACATCAAGGGTGATCTCTTCCTGGTCAAAGAAGCGACCAAACCAGTCGGTGAACTCGGAGCCATTCGTGATTGTCTGCATCTGGTCCTGGACGTGGAATGGCGTCTCGCCGTGAAGGTCGAGGGCGGGAATGTTCAGGTGCAGCCATGGCGAGAATTCGGGAGGGTCCTTGTTGTACAGGTACATGGTAAAGTTGTTGGTCTTGGCCGGTAGCGGCGTTGTGAAGGAGCTGTTTAGGTTGACTCGCAGCCTGTCGGTCCCTTGTACCAAAAACGACCCTCCGAGAATGGGCAGGTTTTGCTGGTTGACAATGAGCTGTACTACAGCCGGGATGACAACTTTGAAGCTACAATCGAGAAAGACGGCAGGTTAGTCAAGATGCGACCAAAAAAAAAAGAAGGTTGGCTGTTCAAAGGGACGGGAAAACTCACAGGATAGGGAGGAGGATGGCAAGGAAGATGATGCCGCCAATGAGATACCATAGCCAGTGCTTCTTGAAATGTGAAGCTGTATTGGCTCTCGCAGTGGCTACCTTTTCCTTGGTCGTCTTCTTCTTCTTGGGCTCCGGCTTGCTGGCGACGTGGTCGTCAGGGCCGTCCGAGTCTGAGCCATCGGCGCCAGAGTCGTCACTGAGATTGGAAACGGCATCAGGGTCGCCGCGGCCGCCAGAGACGGCGGCACCTTGGTTGGCGCCGCGTGATTGTTCTTGCTCTGCAGAGGTAGCCATGGTGTCTTGGTGGTGAGCGCTGTCTGGAGAGGGAGTGGTAGAGGAGGCTCCTTTGAGTGGGAAGCGGCGAGCAGCAGAGTGCTCTGTCATGTCCTGGAGGCGACGCGATTTCTCGACTATCACTGCTGCTGGCAACGTTGAATCAGTTGTAGCAGCAGCAGGGGCAAAAGAGAACTGAATCGAGGCGGGAGCGAGGAATGGAGATGCAATGGGTCTAGTACGGCCAGCCGAGCGGTTTACGTCTCGCAAGGAAGAGACGGAACAAAAGTATTAGACGAGCTGCAATGCGCCGAGGGAAGAGCTGCAGTGCCGAATTTTGGTGAAGAAGAAAGCAAAAGGCATGGAAGGACAGCAGCAGAACAGTATGGGTAGTGCAGGACGCTATTTTGGGTGCGTCTATGCCGTCGTCCTAAACACAAGGAAATGCCAGGCGCTGTGTACGAGTGAGTAGTGGACGGCCGATCGCTGCGAGTGATGGCCGGGGGCCGCTGTAATGTAATGGTAGAGGCTCGTTTGGGCGGAAGAGTGTCTGCGGGGCAGATTCGCAGGGGCCAAAGCCAGCACTGTTTCGCAGCTTTTAGTGGTCCAGGTAGTGGGCTCCAGGTAGGTTACGAGTCGAGCAGTGCGTTTGCGGCCTGGAGCGATGCCTGCAAAGACAACGGCAGGCCGGCAGCAGGGCCCAGCAGGGCCCTGTTTTGGGCACCTTGGCACATGCTTGAACAGAGTTTATCCAGATCTACTACCGAGTTACTGCAGCATTTACCCCGCATGGAGGCTCCATTATCGGGCCAGAGCAGAGGCTTCAGAGGCAATTCAGAGCCTCTAGAGGCAGAGGCGAAGGCGAAAGACGGGCCACCAAGAACAGAATAGGCAAATGATGTACTGAGCCGCGGCTGGCGCTCGTTGCTGGAGGTGGAGGTGGGGAGGGAATGGGGGCCCTGCAGTGGTGTGGTGCGGTCGTGGTCAAAAGGTGAGGGGTGGGGATGGGATCCAATCTCGGCTGGGTGGGTTGACAAAAAGGTAAACGCAAACTTGAAGATGGTGGATGGATGGTGTGGTGGGTGGGTTCCCTTTTCTGGGTGCGACCTCGATGCGGCAAACACCGTTCAGGTGCTTCCTCTCTGTAGAAGAGAGGGCCGTTGTGTAAGAGGGCAATGACATACCGCGGGGCAAGGCGTTGCGACGACTCCATTACTCGGTATTATCCCAAGGCCTCGCAACGCCATGATGGCTGGAAAACGCCCTTGTCAGTCCTCGTACGTATTCGTACGGACGTACAGTAGTCATATTCGTGCTTCGTAGTCATGCTCCATCCCAGCCTCCCCGCGTCTCCGCCTCCTCCCCGCAAACGCAAACGCACCGTGAACGATATCACGAAAACACGACGGGGCAAAAGAGGGGATGCCCCAGAGAGGAACCTGCCGCTGCGGCGTGACTGGGCCTGGCCTGGGACTCCCGGGGAAAAAGCTGGGGGTCGAGTGACATTCATCAATTCGTATTTGCAGCCCAATTCTTGTACGAGAAGCAGCTGCCAAGAAAAGTACAGTTACGAGTAGCCATCAGCAACTTAGACGGCGGACCTGAGGTGGAAGCGGAGTGAAGATGACTGTATTGGTCCGGCTTGCCGTTGTGCCGACAAAGTAGGAAGGCGGAGTAACCCTGCCCAGCTGGCGCGGCTGTGGGCAGAATTTCGTTTGCATCAGCCTGAAAGTGCCCAGATGCTGGCTTGCATCTGCCTGAGGCTAATTGGCCCTGTTGCCAGTGGCCAAGCAAACGCCTGCAAAGCCACCACCTTGGACTCGACCTCTTTTCATCATTCGCGACCCTTATCTCGACCAAGTCACTAACAAACCCACCAAGTCTGGTATTCCGAACACGCATCGACGTCAGCGCGAATAAACACCACGCTAATTAAGCGACCCAAGCCGCGCCAATGGTTCGGTGTGGCTCCCTGTCTCGGGGCCACTGTCTCGGCCCATCTTGTCTTGCAAGGGCCAAAATCAAGTCAACAAATCGCCGCGAAATGTCTAACAAACTTTTTCTCCGATCAAAACAAGTCCAGTGCCGTACCTGTCCTGGCCACCACTGCTTTGGAAGCATTCCTCTCCTTCCATTCCCATTGATCCCGTTTTGGTTTTCTACCAAGTAATACATGTCTCACTTACACACATACGTAGATGCACACAGATTGGCCGCCATGACTCGGCTATCCTCGATATACAGGCGCCGGTAGCACCACGTCGGGCCTCGGCCTGCTTTTGTGGCGTTCAGACTACTGCACTTCTTCACCTGGCGCAAGGCTGATGATTCCAACGCCAGATAGTACACTCATACACAGAAAGGAAAGCCCAAGAAAATAGAACATCGTCGGTGCAACGCAAGTCCACGCGGTGGTGGCACCAGTGGCGAACCGCTGTCAACATCCTGGCATCTGTGCGTCAACGACCATCTTTCTACCCTGGCTAGACGCCCCAGAAGGGACTGGCGACACGAGCAAAAAGATGTGGCTCTCTCTCACTCACTCTCCGCCAAAAAGCGCATCGTATTATTCTGCCTGCAATGCAAAACACCACCGTTGGCTGCTTCCACTATTAATTTTATTCGAGGACGCCCGTGCGCGTCACGATCTCCACCCAGTGCTGTCCTTTTTCGGCATTTCCAAGAGTGAGCGTTGAAAGCACCAGGCCCAACCACTGCTGAGTTTTAAACGACCAAAAATATCCATTCGCACTGAAACCTTGCCTGCGAAGCACTCGCCCGGCCTTGGTATTAGGTGGGACAATGGTCTAGTCCTGCTTCTTCGTCGCTTCTACTCCTATGAATCTGTCTCATTCATTCAATACGAGATGAGCAGGTTGTAAAACTTACCCACTACAAGCTAACACAGCGCCAACGTGGAAAAGCGACTCGTCTTGGGCCTGCGTTGCAATAACTCATACGTACCATGTATGCACAATATCAATACTTGTACTAATATGCATCTGCATGGCGCTATTGCCTGACTTGTTGGGTTGGGCTCCAGACTCTCAAAATAAAAACAGGCCATTGGCGTGGACGGCCTGGCCCTAGTTCGAAAACAAGCCCACTGATGAGGCTCCGTCTCACTGGGTCGGCTACTGATGAGAGCTCCAGGTCCCAAGCGGGTCACCGGGAAGGGATCTTCGCCTACCTGCTAACTTCGGCATACCGTCGTATTGGAGGTGACAACTCGCATTACGAAGCATTATATCGCGCACAGAGACGGCGCCCCAGTGCGGCAATCCACCAATCTTATTAGAGACAGCCACTGCTCCGCGCCAGGGCAGGGTGTCTGGCCTGTTGGTAGACGACCCACGATGCTGGTTCCCACCACCTTTTCCACGGAGCAGTCGGGACAACCTGTCCAGCTTTTGTTCCGCTTGTTGGTTTTTTTCTTACGTCGTACATGGCGATACTTTGACCTGCTTCGATAGCCCGTTCTGGGCCTACCTGGGGTCAGGTCATGCGAATAATTCCGGGGGCGGAGTACGGGGAACCATGTAGGTCATCCGTTTATTGCATCGCCAATCAGCACCGTGGTAATTACTGGAGATTTGGAACTTTATGCCCAAGCGACTCTGGACAAGAGCACGCAACGCGGCATGACAAGCAGGGTCATGTCCCGTCTGTGCCACTGATTGACCGCGGAGGAGCTGTCCCAAATGGCCCGCACCCCTCGCCCGTCCAGGTCAAAAAGTTTGATCATGGCAGTTGCAGGACTCGCGACCCGCACACATTACTTTAGGCTTACCGCGAGTAGGTAGCATACGAGTACTCGTACGAGTAAATAATATCTATGTCTCGTTTCGCCACCCACAACACCATGGGCTGCAGGCCGGACGCCCGGTCAGACAGAGCCGATTTCCGGTCTCAAACCATGGACCAAGTGTTACTGCCACAACAGGGCTTGTGTTGGGCTTGGCCGCCCAAAGTGAAAAAGACAAGATACGCCACAAATCACTAGTGCTGCTGGACACTTACCGAGGCCTCGCTTGCCTTCCCGGTCAGTGAGCCGGTTGCGTTCCCTCCATCGCCCAACCTTCGAGTGCCGAAAGCCTACAACCTACCTACCCACCCACTGCTGCCATGCCCACCATCACCATGACTCCCACCCATATCGGCCATCCAGCTTGCTTGCCCTCCTAGCTCCAGGCTAACATCCGCGCCATCCTAGACAAGGCCCAATGCAAGCCCCATCGCAAGATCCACCGAGCCCACCACAGTCCTATGCGCTTATCCCCTCTGGGGAAAGTTGGGGTAGCCGGGGTTGCGTTGACGATGCAAGCTGCCCGCTCGCTGCCATCCCACCTGCATTGTCCCGTCGTAGCTCGTGGTGGCGTTGATCAACGGCCGCGCTCGAGTCAACTACGTCGGTGTAAAAACGACCCAGCTCACTGATCATCGTTACTTGCCTTGCGCCTTTCTGCTACCTCCGAGGCTCTGTGCTTTAGGCCATTTTCTCCCCAATCCATGTGAAGTAGCCCACTGTCAGCTAGATATCTGGCATATCGCCTATTTGGGTAGGCTGTTTTACATCGCATACTTGATTACTCCATCGCCTCTTTTAGGTTGCGGACTGTGCACCTCTTTTTCTCTCCTCTTCTTTTCCTTTTCCCTTCCGTCCCCCCTTCCATTCCTCTATCCCACGCCAATTGTTTTGTTTCCCCGAGTTGGAAGTGCAGCCAATTTACTTTGCCAATTTTCAACTGTAGCTTCTACACGTGGTTGAAACAGCTCGGGTGCAGCTCACAACGCCATGAGGTTTTCCAAGGCCCTCGTCGGCACGTTCGCCCCGGCGTTCGTTATTGCCAGTGGCCAGCCGACGCAATCTCCTCCAGAGCTCAACCTTGAAGATCTGCTCACCAGAAACAATCTCGACGACATCCTCGCAAAACACAACCTAGCATTGGTCCCGCGCTCAGAATTGACAAGTACGCTGTCGGAACTCACTCTCTTGCTCAAGGAAACAAGGAGCGATACCCACAAGCTTCCATTGTTCTCTAGACAGAATGGTACCACTGGTGACTCTAGAGGAGGAAGCAGTGATGGTGGCTCAGGGCAGGCAATGCAAAACGGTCTTTTGGACGGTGTTCTCGACCCTCTACTGGGCCCAATTCAGGAGCTGGTCGACACCTTGAAGGCTGTCCAGCAACTTCTTACTCCCGAATTCCTCGATGCCCTCCACGACGCCATGATTTACCTGCAAGCCCTTCTGAAGCCGCCATTCTATGAACAAGCCAGAGATCTCATTGCCAAGGCTGGTCCATTGATTGACCTTCTCGGTGAACTTGACTTGAAGAGTCTGATTGACATGATCAAGAACATCGATCTCCCAACTCTCGTCGAGGGTGTTCTCAAGCTTCTCACCGACGAAAACCTCGAGAACATTGACGACCTTTTGACCAATGGTGCAGCTCTTCTCACACCCAGCTTTGTCAACGACACGCAGTCTCTCATCACCCAGGCATCGCCTCTCATCGACCTTATTGAGGGTCTCGACCTCGAAGGCCTGCTGGAGGCTCTCAAGCCCCTGCTCACCAAGGAACAGATTGAAGGCATCACTAGGCTTCTGGGCAACGCTGAGAATCTGCTTACCGACAAGTTTGTCAACCAGACGCAGTCCCTCGTCAATGGTGCCGAGCCTCTCGTCGCCAGTCTCGGCGACCTCGACCTCCAGAAGATTATTGACCAGCTCGAGCCTCTTCTTTCCGAACTTGGCGAACTCGACCTTGCTGGCTTGTTCAAGGCCATCCAGCCTCTACTTACTGAAGACTCGATCAAGGGCATTGTCAACCTGTTGGGCAACGCTGAGGACCTGTTGACTGCTCAATTTGTCAACCAGACCCAGTCCCTCATCAGTGGTGCAGAGCCGCTTGTGGAGAGCCTCAGTAAGCTGGATCTCGAAAAGGTCCTCGACCAGCTTGAGCCTCTTCTGTCCCAGCTTGGTGATATCGATCTCAAGGGTCTCTTTGAGGCTCTCAAGCCCCTTCTTACAAAGGAATCTGTTGAAGGCATCGTCAACTTGCTCGGCAACGCTGAGGATCTATTGACCGCCAAGTTCGTCAACCAGACCCAGTCTCTTATCAGTGGTGCAGAGCCGCTTGTGGAGAGCCTCAGTAAGCTGGATCTCGAAAAGGTCCTTGACCAGCTTGAGCCTCTTCTGTCCCAGCTTGGTGATATCGATCTTAAAGGTCTCTTTGAGGCCCTTAAGCCGCTGCTTACCAAAGAATCTGTCGAGGGTATTGTTAATCTCTTGGGCAACGCCGAAGACTTACTTACCTCCCAATTTGTCAATCAAACGCAATCGCTTATCAGCGGCGCTGAGCCTCTTATTGAGAGCCTCAGTAAGCTCGACTTGGAGAAGATTCTCGATCAGCTCGAACCTTTGCTCTCTGAACTTGGTGAAATTGACCTCAAGGGACTCTTCGAGGCTCTTAAGCCACTGCTCACAAAGGAGTCCATGCAGGGCATTGTTGGTCTGCTGGGCAACGCCGAAGACTTGCTCACTGCCAAATTCGTCAACCAAACGCAATCGCTTATTAGCGGCGCTGAGCCTCTTATTGATAGCCTCAGCGACCTCAACTTGGAGAAGATTCTGGATCAACTCGAACCTTTGCTCTCTGAGCTTGGCGATATTGACATCAAGGGACTCCTGGAAGCGCTCAAACCTCTTCTCACAAAGGAATCTATTCAGGGGATTGTTGGTCTGCTGGGCAATGCCGAAGACTTGCTTACCCCCAAGTTTGTCAACCAGACTCAATCTCTCATCAACGGCGCCGAGCCCCTGGTGGCCAGCCTCGCGGAACTCGACTTGCAAGAACTTTTGGACCAACTGCAACCAATCCTCAAGGCCCTCGGCAAGATCGACTTGGGCAAGCTGTTGGATCTCATTGCTCCTCTTCTCACAGAAGAGAACTTGCAGGGCATCATCACGTTGCTTTACAACGCCGAGGCCTTGCTCACAAAAGACTTTGTCGAGCAGACGAAAAATCTCGTTGCCGGCGCAGGCCCCTTGCTGGAAGGCCTCAAGGATGTCGACCTCAAGAGCCTGCTCAAGCAAGTTGGTCCTCTTCTGGACAGCCTCGGCAAGCTCGACCTCAAGGGAATCATCGACGCGCTCAGTCCACTTCTCACCAAGGAGAGCATCCGCGGCCTTCTGGGACTCCTTGGCAACGCCGAGGACCTCCTCACTGGCGACTTTGTCAAGGATACCCGCAGCCTCATTTCTGGTGCTGGTCCCTTGCTGGACGCTCTCGGTGAAGTTGACCTCAAGGGCTTGTTCAAGCAACTTGGACCCCTTCTCGATACTCTGGGCAAGATTGATCTCAACGGCCTGCTCAAGTCCATTGAACCACTTCTTACACCTGAAAGTATCAAGGGTATCATTGGTCTCCTCAATAACGCGGAGGACCTCCTCACGGGTGACTTTGTCAAGGACACTCGTGGCCTCATTTCTGGCGCTGGTCCCTTGCTGGCTGCTCTTGGCGACGTTGACCTCAAGGGCTTGTTCGACCAGCTTGGGCCCCTTCTTGATTCTCTCAGCAAGATTGACCTCAATGGTCTCCTCAAGTCACTCGAGCCTCTTCTTACACCCGAAGGTGTCAAGGGTCTCGTCGGCCTGCTCAACAACGCCGAGGCTCTTCTCACGCCCCAGTTTGTCAACCAGACCCAGGCCCTCATTGGTGATGCCGGCCCCTTGCTCGACGAAGTCAAGCCACTCGTCAAGGCCATCGGCCAGCTTGACCTTGAAGCTCTCATCAAACAGATCAACCCGATCCTCAAGTCTCTTGGCGAGGTTGACCTCGAAGGCATCTTTGAGGCCATCAAGCCTCTCCTCAAGCCGGAGACGATCAAGGACCTCATTGGTCTCCTGGGCAATGCCAAGGATCTCCTGACTGGCGAATTTGTCGACGATACCAAGGCAATCATCTCGGGCGCCAGACCACTCATTGATGCCCTCAAGGAAGTGGATGTCGCTGGTCTGATCAAGGCCGCCAAGCCACTGCTCGACGCCCTTGGTGATCTTGACTTTGCCAGCTTGGTTGAGGTTCTCGACCCTGTGCTGGCAGGTCTCAAGGAGATTGACATCCAGGGCATCATGGACCTGATTGTGCCGCTGATTACGCCGACAACAGTCAAGGGTCTCATTGATCTCTTGGTCAATGCCCAGACACTGCTGACTGGCGAATTTGTATCGCAGACCAAGGAGCTGATTGGCGACGCGACACCGGTAAGTTTCATCTAATACATCCATATCAAGAATTATACATGATGGCTAACTTTTGTCTCTTTTACAGTTGGTTGCTACGATATCAGACCTGGTCAAGGCCATCTTCCAAGCCCTGATGAACTAAAATCCAAGTTTACGGGCGGCAGATGAAGCAATGACGATACAATGAAAAAGACGTGCATATATTGTGAATAGGGTTACTATTGTTTATAGCGAATGGTTTTTTGTTTTTGAAAATCTTTTTGATATCTGGGCTATACATACCACACGACAGGAATAATGAGAGAATGAAACGGGTCAGGCTGCCGGGGGATGAGATGGCTGACCAGTGAGGTGGTAAGGAGGATGATGATATCCGCGCATGGCTAGAGTAGCCTGATACTGCGCCTTTGGTTGTACATGATTTTTAATGAATGGATGCATATATAAGCCCAACCTAACCTGTTTTGCAATGCTCTTGATGTGACGTGACTGAAGACAGAGCCTTGTAAACGGAATTCTGTTTTGATTAGTTGGATCATATGGAGCTAGGCACATACGGGATGCCAAGTCGTATTCACCGGGCGATTAGCTTCATGCATCCTTTTCAATAACAATAGTATTTGAGTAGGCCTCCAATGTTTGTTGGTGAATGGTACGCCACAGCACTGCAGGAAACTGGTGTATTGAGTGGAGTAGAGGTGTGGCTGTGCTGAGAGGAGCTCAGAGTACTTCGTAGGTAGTAGTAGTAGTAGTAGGGCTGTGAGGATGCGCCAAGACTGCACAATGATGCAACAGATGAAACCTGCATTGTAGTTGGGCGACGGGGACAAAACTCCAGAGAGAAATATATATACACATATCTTGTTCCGCTGCAAAAACAAGGTTTGTAGCTGAATTATATCAACTTCAGAAGCAGAAATAAGGAATAATTCTTGCTTAATAACTGCGTTTCTCTCTTAGTCGAACCCCGCCAACGCCAAGAGTCGCAGTTCCTGTTGGTGACGTCGTTGTGAAGACGACGCGGCCTTGTTACCATCTTACGCTCCATCTCTCTCATTCACAGCGCACTACCTGAACCTACCCCTTGGCATACCTTCAACACAGACTCTACGCTTTTTTGCTACGCTCCTACAACACTCTTCAAGCCTGAACAGAACCACCCAAACATGGCCTCCATAGAAGCCAAAATCCAAGACGCAGCCGCGCGCAACAAACAGCTCCTCGCAACCCTCAAAGAAACAGACCACGCCGTGCCCGCGCTAGCCGAGCACAAGCGCCTCATCTCGGAGCTCGAGTCCCAGCTCTCCCAGTCCTCCAAGCGCGTGCAGGCCCTCGACGAGAAGCGCAAGCGCACGCTGGACCAGCACGAAAAGTACCGCGACAGCCACGTGCGGCGCTTCATGTTCAAAGCCTCTGGCCAAAAGGAAAAGTTCTCACAGCGCGCCGAAGAAGGCGAGCGCGAATACTTTGAGACGCTGCAGGAAGCACACCAAGAGAACGAGCTCAACAGGAACATCACGACGCAGCTCGACGAGGCGCGCACCGCCGAGGTCGACCTGCAGGCCGTCGCGGACCGCCACGAGCGCACGCAGGCCGAGCTGGACGCGCTGTACAACGACATCTTTGGCGGGCCTACGCCGCAGTTTCCAGACGAGGATGCCAAGGAGCAGCGCAGCGGTGCCGCGGCGGCCGCGTACGGCGAGACAAAGGGCAAGCACGAGGCCGAAAAGGCCGTCGTGGGCTTGCTCAAGGAGGGCACCGGGATCATGCGCCGCGCGCTAAACGAGATTGAGCGCGCGCTGTCGTACTCGCGCTACGACATGTTTGGCGGCGGCAGCATGGCGGACATGATGGAGCGAAGCCACCTGAGCAGCGCGGACCAGCTGATTAGCCAGACGCGCGTGCTGGCGGTGCGGGCGCAAAAGGCGAGCCCGTACGTGATGGAGCTGCCGCAGGTGAATATCAACCATGGCAACTTGATGTCGGATGTGTTTTTCGACAACATCTTTACGGATATGGCGTTTCATGAGGAGATTAAGCGCAGCCAGGCGCAGGCGAAGCGGTTTTATAACGCCCTGGTTGAGCAGGGGAATGAAGGCGTGAGGAGGCGGGATGAGCTGGCGGATGTGCTCAAGACGCAGGAGAAGGAACTCGATGAGGCGAGAGAGGAGCTGCAGAAGGCTAGGGAGAGGGCTTTTGAGCAGGTGCTTAGGGGAGAGGGGACGCAGGGTTCGGATACTGCTGCGAAGGACGTGGAGGATGTGCAGCCGCCTCCTGGACCGCCGCCATCTTATAATGCTGCTGAAGGTCAGGGTACGCAGACAGAGGAGAATACGGGGGCTGGTGATGAGAAGAAGAAGAAGGAATGGTGGGAGGAGTAGTGTTGTATTGCTTTTTATGTCTGTTCGCTTTGCTACTTACAATACCCAATCTGCACTACGCTTCATATACACGTGGGCCATATAACAAACTGATAGTCTGTACACATCTCAACTGTCCGATTTCAGCATAGCCTCAATATACAAAAGTAGTCTTTATCTAACGTTTCGTACATAACGTCGGCAAAGTGAGCGCCGTTCCGCTTGCCGCTCGGCAATCTCTCAACCCCGGTGCCGAGATGGCCCCACCCGAATACTTGTGTCGAATGCGAGCGGACCAATAGGGAGGCAGCAGGACACGATGCAAGCTAAATCGGGCAACGCAGGGGTTTAATCTGCTGACGCAGTCGATGATGTGATTTCCTTTGCTTTGTTGGAGTTTGCGCCCGTTGCGGCAGCTGTTTGGCTTTTTAGATGTTGGCATCCTGGCGGTGTGTAAGAGAGGTGAGCAAGGTAGCCGTCGTAAGCCGTATGTTTAGGGTGGAGGTTTGGGACATTTACGTCATGTCTCCGTATTTTATTTAGATTCATTTGTATTAGACTGACTTTAAAGAATATCAGAATTATTTACATATTTGTAGTTATTTTATTTCATATGATATCTTTGATGTCAACTACCCACCACTTACACCAAGCCAACAGTGGGGCAACACATGCGCCTGATCTCATCCCCCGCCAACTCGACCTCAACCTCACCTCACTCATTCACCATACTCAACCCTCCTCACAACACCAACCATGCCGCCCATACCACCCTCCTCCACGGCCCTCCCGCGGCTAATAACATACTTCCAAACACTCCACGACCCCCAAGGCAACCCCATCTCCATCCTCCCGCTCCTCACACAGCCCGGCATCTCAGTCACCCACGTCATCCTCGCCGCCATCCACATCAACTCCGAGCCAGAAGCCCTCACCCTCAACGACCACCCACCCAACCACCCGCGCTACCAAACCCTCTGGGCAGAGCTGCGCATCCTCCAAGCCTCCGGGCTCAAAGTAATGGGCATGCTCGGCGGCGCGGCAAAGGGAACCTACGCACGCCTGGAAGACGACGGCGACAACCCAGCCCGCTTCGAGCGCTACTACGCGCCGCTGCGGGACATGATCCGTGCCCGGGCGCTAGACGGGCTCGATCTCGACGTTGAAGAGGAGATGAGCCTCGCGGGCATAGTGCGGCTCATCGACCGCCTCCGCGCCGACTTTGGGCCCGACTTCATCATCTCGCTTGCCCCCGTCGCCATGTCCCTGCTCGACTTCACCAAGAACCTGTCTGGGTTTGACTACGAAGCACTCGAGGTCATGCGCGGGAGGGACATTGCCTGGTACAATGCGCAGTTTTACTGCGGATGGGGCAACTTTGAGAGTACCCTCATGTATGACATGATGCTGCAGCGCGGGTGGCCGGCAGAGAAGATTGTCGTTGGGCTGGTGACGAACCCGGCTAATGGCCGTGGGTTCGTCGACTGGCGCGCGCTGGCGCAGGTTTTGAGCATTATTCGCCAGCGGCCGCATCGGTTTGGTGGTGTTATGGGCTGGGAGTACTTTAATAGCCTGCCGGGGGATACGGACAGGCCGTGGGAGTGGGCGAGGGCGTTGACGGGTATGTTGAGGGCGCATTGTCTAAAGGGCGGTGGTGGTGATGAGGGGCTGGAAACTGCTGTTGTTGATCCGGATGAGCCTGCGGCAAAGGCGGTGCAGATGCCTGAGCCGTTTGAGTATTATACTGATGGGAGTGACGAGTGAGACGGGATATAGACATGATGGCATCGAAATATAGAAATGGCATAGCATTATGAAACGTCTATAGAGGGTTGGATTTTAGTTATTGCCGGCTGTCCATATAGCATGGAACTTGCTACTTGAATCAGCAAGCAGCTCGCTTGGCCGGCCTTGTTCGACGACTTGGCCTTTACTTAGTACCACAACCTTGTCAAAGTCTGCCGCTGCACCAAGCCTATGAGGGACGCACACAATTGTAACTCCTGCAAACTCTGCCTTTATCACCTCCCACATGAGCTTCTCTGTATCCTTATCAAGACCAGTGTTGAACTCGTCAAGCAGCAGCACGCCACCTAACGAAGAAGAACTCAATTGACGCCTCAGCCTTTGCCGAAGAATAGCTCTGGCAAGGCTAAAGAGCTGCTTCTGGCCACGACTCAACGAGTCTTCTCTCAACTGTGCATCAAGCCCACCACGGGCCTCGAGGAGCTCCCAAAGCCCAACAACTCGCAGTGCATACTCGCTATCAGTATCCTGCGCGGGATACTTGGTGTGCGCGACGGAGTCAATGTCGAGCGCTTGGTCCTCAGAGTGGTACTCGAGATTGTCGCGCACAGTGTATTCGCCCGACAGGAAAAAGGGCACCTGGGGAAGTGCCATGATTCGGTCACGGAGAGCTGCGCGGTGGAGATTTCGCGGCTGGAGGTTGTCGATGGTAAGTCGGCCTGATCGTGGAGTTAGAAAGCCTTGGAGGAGGAGGAGCAAAGTTGATTTGCCGCTGAGACGGTTAGCTAAGGGATGTTTCGCAGGATTGGGCTACATACCTTCCTGTTCGTCCGCATACAATTACGTGCTCGCCGCTTTTGATCTCCAGAGAAACGTTCCTTAACGTGATGGTGTCGTTGGCTGCAGTAAAAGGCTGCTTTCCAGGATATGATCTGTTGGCTCTATGTAAAGGTAAGCATGTAAACTAGTCAGAAGCTACAAGCTCAACTTACTCATACGCAGCAGACACACCATCAATCTGAATATTTCCCTTCTCAGGCCATGCCTTAGCCGGCGTGTCTTTTTCGCGTCCATCCTGCTCGTCTTCACCAACGACAGACTCCTGCAACAAGCGAAGACGACTCAACGCTACTGCCGAATTCTGCAGCTCAGCATAGCTACCAATCAAATTCCCCAGCATTTCGCCAAAGGACATGAGGTTAATCAGTGCCACGCCGACAAATCCGGCGCTTGTCGGGTATTGGCTTGCCAATGCCACAAAGACTGTTGCAACCAGGGCGACGGAAAGGCTAATCATCAGCGACAACCATCTTTGGAGCATTTGAACTAGATATGACGATCGCTGAGACTCGTTGAGGAGCTGTATGTTCAGCGCAATGTTGGCATCCTTCCAGCCAAAGGCGCGGAGTGTTGCAAGACCCTCAATGGTCTCTATGAAATGCTTACTAAAAGGCAGACAGACAGGGTATTAAATTGGTGAAAGAGTAAGTAAGAAGGGTAGTTGTACTTACAACAAGGGCTCTCTTGTTTCCATTGCAAGGAACCGCAGTTGAGTCGATGTCCGTAGGTATACCTTTTGCACAAAGTAGAGCATCCCCAAGAAGACCGGATAAGCAGCCAATATCAAAGGCGACGCGAGGCTGATTATTATTGATTGAAACCCCGCAATGAATATAGACACCACAGTATTTGCGAATACCCTCGTAAATGTTGTGTCCAAGACAGACATGTCCTGAGACATGTACCCTGTTGGCACCGACGAGTCTACCGTCGTGTAGTAGTCAAGCGGCGCGCTGAGTATAGTCTTGAGCGTTCCAAAGTGAAGCCTTGAGCTAGCTCTTGGGCTCACGACATTGTCGCAAAAGACAAAGTATACTGAGAGTAAAGCCACGCAAGTAAGCTGAAGAGCCCAGTACATCCAGAAATAAAACGATTCTTTTGACTCGTCGTTTTGGTGCTGGACCCAAAGTTCTAGCCAAAGAGCAGACGAAGAGAACAGAAAGGCTGCGACGGAAACAAGCACAAAGTAGAGGGCAATAACTTTGAATCCCACGGCGCTAAAGTAGAATCGGTAGTTGGCGGATCCTCCTGGAGGACGTAAAACTCGCTCATTTGGGGGGGCCACTGTCGTCTGAGAGGTAATACTTTCCGGTTCGTCATTCTTGTCTGAGATATTCAAACTATTTGTGGACTCTTGAGCCTCTGAGGTTGGTTTTGGTGCTATTCCGTAATCGGAGGGGAGTTCAATGGGTGAGCCACACCACGCTACGATGCCATCTCGAAGCACGACCACCTTATCAAAGAGCATTGCCTGATCTGTTGACTGCGAACATAACAGCACCGCAGTTTTAATCTGTCGAAATACTCCCTCATGAGAAAATACTTTCCGTTCTATCTCACGGGCTGTGTTTGTGTCAGTGCCACCAAACACATCGTCAAGAATAGCAATTTCGGGCCGCGAGTACACAGCTCGAGCCAAGCTTATCCTCTTTCGCTGGCCACCACTCAATGCAATACCCTTGCTTCCGACTTTGGTTTCGTCTCCCTGCGCAAGAATGCTAAAATCCTCGGTTAGCTGGCAGCACTCAACGACTTTGCTATACCAGTTTGTCTCGTAGTCTGCAAAGCCAACTATATTATCTCGAATGGTACCATTCAGGATAAAGGGGTCTTGACTGCAGTAGGCAACGCGACTTTTGGACTTTATATGGATAAGACCCTCAGCGTATGGAGTCTCCTTGAGAAGGCCCAGGCACAGTGTCGTTTTGCCAGCGCCAACAGGGCCAGAAACCAGCGTTTGCGACCCAGAGTTGATGGAAAAGCTGACATTGGCCACACTCTGTTTCGCATTGGTCCATGAAAAGCTAGCTTCGCTCAACATGACACACATGTCTTCTGTTGGAGTTTGCTCCCCGGTGTCTTGGTCGCTGTATCTGTCAACAGCACTTGCTACCTCATCATGTGCCTCTGAACCAAGAAACTTCTGAATACGGCTTAGCGAAGTAATAGCCGCCAGTAGCTGTGCTGCATTTTGCAGAACACGGATAAACGGGTTGCACAACAAGTTAATAAATGCTAACGATGTAAACACCTTAGTGATGGTGAGGCTTCCACTGCTCAGTGTAAAAGTCACAATAGGCGCCAAAACAACCGGCACAAACGAGATTGTAGCCGAGAAGGCAAGCAACACTCGAAAGCGGTTCGCGCTAGAGATCTCCTTTTCTCGGGATTGCTGAATTAGTCGTCCGACTTGGTTGCCCAGGCCGGACATTTTGATCGCGGGCATGTTAGGGATGACCAGCGAGGTGAGGCCAACTCTCCTGCCGAGACTCTCCATCCACTGTCCCTGACGCTTACTCGCAAATCTTCCGATACCTAAAACCAGCATCGTACATAACAAGACAATAATCAGCGGCGAAACAAACGCGGCTCCAATCTGCCGTTGCAGAAGCCAACTTGCCACAGCGGTCTCGATTATACTAGCCCAGAATTCATGGAACGAATACAGCCCGCTCTGGACAATGTTGACCTCTGAGTTCATGAGTGTGATTGCAGCTGCATTTTCGGATGAGTACGTCTTTCTGTAAATGGTTTTGCGATAAATTGCAGTAACCAGACATGACCGAAGGCCCAGAAGGGCACGCTGGTGGTAGTACCAGTATACCCCAGACGAAACAGCGCTGCTACGTACAGAAAGCCAATTATTCCAACATATGCGAGAGAAATTGCGTTAGATGTTGACTTGGAGCCATCTTGAAGATAACTGAGCATAGAATTGATAAAGAATGGCTGCGAAAATGCAAACACCCCGACAGCAACCCTGGCTGGAACCGGCGCTACAAGGCCTGTTCTAAGTGTTGACACAAGGGCTCGGATGAGGTTCCATGGTCCGGCCTTGATGTCGTTTCTCTTGGGATGATTTGTCTTGTAGGCCAAGAAGAACCGGGCCTGATGTTTCTCTGCGTCAAGTTGGCTGTCGAGGGGGTAGAGATCATCCGCCTCCAGCTGCTCTGTATAGCCGCGTCGAATGAGCTCATTTAGCCACCAAAAGAAGCTTTTACTAATAGGACTGCTTGTTCTCTCTGGACTCAATTTTTTGACACCCGGAGACAAGAGATTTTGTTTGTTTTTCTCCTCCAGGAGTAGCAACAGGAACTTGAAGACGGCTATGGCGACCAGTAGAGCTGAGAATGACGGCTCGTCGCTCAGAAAAGAGGTCCGGATCTGAACTGCGTCACATAGTAGTGAAATGGACAGATATACGCATATTGCCGTCGATGGCTTGAGAGCCCCGACATGCTCAAGCATCGAGAGTGGGATCAAAATGCCGCTCGCTGTCGCAGCGACGGCAGCTGCTTGCATCGAGAATTTCCCGCCGTATGTACGCAAATTCGTAGCAATTACCAGCAAAAGGTTCAAAACAAAGAGTGTCAATGCGGTGAAGCCTTTGATGGGCGGCAGCTTCTGAGTGCTGAATATTGTTGGTCGCTTTGCTAGACGCGTCATGCGGGTTGCAGCGACGAGGATAAAGACAACCAATGGGAACAAAGACAGTAACGTCTGCTCGAATGTCTTTGTAAAGTCAAATTCATCCCGGCATCCACGCACAATTGGCCCGAGAGTATCATCATTGATGCACTGCATTGCATCCTTTGGCTGAAAATGGTCCATTGCCACACTGTTAATACTCGCGATAAGGCGATATCGAGGCGAGCTAGAGCAAAATGGTTAGCGCATGTGACAATTTAAAACGAAAATACAAGTATGATTTAAATAGAGTTTGTTTTCGCCTTCTTCGTAATCATGTGCAGCCTGGTCAACATCTCAATTAGGCTTATGCAGGTATACACGTCGCAGCACGCTAGGTGGCTGACGAGGCGGCGCTACCCAGACTGGCTTGGGTCACTAAAGCTGAGAACCGATTTTAAAAAAAGAATTCAGATTGAAGCAAATTTTAATTCTTGTGAGCTAACTACATTACGTTTGAGCAAATAGTGCTACGTACAATCAACCTCTATTAAATCGAGCCAGGTATTGCCATGCTCCCCAAAAAGAAAACGAAGCGCGAAACACTTTTAAAAGCAGACCATCCATGGATCACAGACGGCCTGGACATGGTAGCTGTTGTAGACAGGATAGGTTCCCTTCATGGCCTCGAGGATTGGATCAAAGAATGCCGCATTGAATCTTGCAGTCTCACAAGTCGAGCAAGGGCTGCTGAAGAAGTTGTCGTATGTGGTCTTGTACGAAATATGACCAACGACTTTTTGGGCAGCAGCGTCGGTTGCCGTAAGAGAAAACGATTCAGGCATGACGACCCAACTTTGGGCGGGAACGGTGCCATTGGTGGCATTGGTACCGGGAACAATTGGATTTTGGTTGAACCAAAGGCTTCCCAGACCAATATCTCTGAGAGCCTTGATAAGTTGAAGTGTCATGTGGCTATCCGAGTCAATTTGAATTCCAGAGCATTCAAAAGTGATCATGAATCCATTGTCCCTAAAAGGCCCGCCGACACAGTTGCCAGTGATCTGGTCCCATACAAAATTGTTGATGAAGGAATCCCAGTTGCTTGGCCAGTTGATGAATCTTGGGTTGACAGCGGCGTCAATGTTGAGGAGACCCGCGGACGGAACTTGGGTAGGTGAGCCTGAACCTGGAGGCTGAGAAAAGTCAGAGGTAGTGGGAGAAGGTGCATCAGTTGTAGATGAGGTAGGGGAAGCAGCGTCAGAAGGCTTGGGTGGTGGCGCGCCTTGGCCATTGCAAACAAACGCAGACCAGCAGATGGCGTCATGGTTGATAGTCTTGTTGATGGCTGCACTGATGTGGCGATCATGGTATGCCCAGCATTTTAAAGTCTCTCCGTCATCATTGACAGCAGTTCCAGCTTGAAAGCCATCAGGGGTGGCTTCCTTGATGTAAACACTCCAAGAGTCCCCGTTGGGCATTTGAGCTGTGGTTCCAGCGGAGTTCCAAGGGTAAATACCATTCTTATACGGCACTTCGACGGCCATCTCAGGGGCTTGGGGGTATTGAGAAAAGGAATTGGGCCAAGAAAGAGACTTGTACCAGTTCATTTGACGGGAGGTGGACCATGTTGGCTGATCTTTGTTGTCGCCGATGCCGCAGTCACACAAGACGAGGCTCTCGTTGGAGTCCTGAGCTTGCACAGTTGCAAGAATGCCACCAAGTAAGGCGAGGCCAGAGGTAACTTTTGAGACAGCCATCTCGATGGACTGTATGCTTGTTAGCTGGAGCTCAGCTTGTCAGAGAGAAACGACAAACTTTCAACTTACTTTCAGCGGGAGGATGGTAGGCGGTTGACAGTGATTAGAAAACTTGAGGATTCAGAGGATGAGGCGTTTGGACGAAGAAGAAAAAGGCACAGACGGTTGGAAGGTAACTTGGAAATGAGATTGGACGGGATTTTGTTGAGACCGTGCCGTTGCAAACTAATACGAATACGCATCCGATTGTAGTAAGTGGCAAACGTACTCGTCCAGTAAGAAGCTACATTCTGATATTAAGCGAGCCTCAACATATTCATGCCAAGAAGAGTTGCCAGCTGTAGGAGCAAGTTTGCCAGCTGTCTGGGTCGAAGCCTAATTACATGGGCCGGCAAAGCTCGACCGTAGGCATAAACTCGGGTAGGTGCCTACTACTTAGTAGGGACAGCGTAGAGAAGGAGTAAGTTACATTTCCTGTAATGTAAAATTTTGCGTAAACAGTGGTTTCAGACTTAACAGGTAGCGATGGTTGTATTGCCTCGTTTTTATCACGATATTGAATGCGTTGAAGGGTGGTAGCTAGGAAAAGGAGGACGTGACCGTGAGTGTGAGCGTTACGACCGAAGAACGACGCAACAGGGCACAATAGGGGAAGTAGCCTGGTAAAACAACCCCTGGGAAAGGAATATGAATAATTAACAAGAGCTCAATTAAAATTTTACCGCGAATTGAATTGGTCGTTTATCTGAACAACATTCTGTTTGGTGTAATGCGTGATGGTAGAGACTGAAGAGCTACCCGGTACTATCGAAAACAATTTTCAGCTTACCGCGACCTCCTCAGCTTCATCTGGCATCAACTTAGCGTTGACATCAACGACACAGACAATATAATGATCCGCCAGCTAATAAAATCAACAAGGGCATCTTTCTTCCGCAATTGGGACGCTAGAATGCGCCGGGTGCGCCCTGCGCCGCCACCGTTCGGCGCGTGGCAGTCCACGCAAACTCCGCCGTCATCCAAGATTGACCGCATCACAGCTAAGCTCCCACGACGCCTACAAAAGTACACCACAGGCTTGCGGAATGCACCAGTCTCCCATATAGTCTCGTTTCTGATACTGCACGAGCTGACAGCCATTGTGCCTCTATTTGGGCTCTTTGCGCTGTTCCACTATACCACGTATGTGCCGATTACCTACGTGACACAACACTTCGGCGCATACGTCGATGCCGGTGTCGCACGCTTTGAGAGATACTTTAAGCGCAAGGAATGGTTTGGCTTTAGCAAGGATGAAGCAGAAGAAGCGTCAGACTTGGGCAGATACGACAGATCAGAAAAGGAGGACGTCATGGACAAGTGGCAGAGCGGAGATCAGAAATACAAAATACTGGTGGAAGTGGCACTGGCGTATGCCATTACCAAAGCATTTCTTCCAGTAAGAATCATTGGGAGCGTATGGGCAACACCTTGGTTTGCTGGATTGCTCACAAAAGTACAGAGGGCAGTCACGAGGAGGAAATAGTGTGTCTGAATCGAGACTGCTTTTTTATTATCGATTCGAAGCCTTTTTTAGTATTTGCCTAAATGAACATTGACCTGCAGCCAACGAAGAGTCTAGACATATCAGTCATCACACGTGAAAGTGACGAGCTTAAGCCTTCTCGTAGACCCAGTCGAACTGGGCAGACTTCCAGCTGATGAGGTCCTTGTCCTCGAACCAGAGGGAGATCTCCTTCTTGGCGTTCTCGACGGAGTCGGAGCCGTGGCAGACGTTGCGGCCGACATCGATGGCGTAGTCACCACGGATGGTGCCGGGGGCAGAGGCCAGAGGGTTGGTGGCACCGAGGATGGCTGGTTGAATCTGTTAGTGAACCGTCCGCAACGTAGTGGTCGTGGGGACAGGGAAACTTACTGCGGCCAGTCTTGACAGCGTCACGGCCCTCCCAGACCATGGCGCAGATGGGGCCAGAAAGCATGTCTGTTCTGTAGTTAGCATATAGAAGCTAATTGGGGGCTCGGCCGATTCTTACACTGGATGAGGCCACCGAAGAAAGGCTTGCTGGAGAGGTCCTCGTCTGGAACGATGGTTAGCTTCTGCTCTCCGGGACGGGAAGAATGCTTGTTCCATACAGTGCTTCTCAAGGTGCTCCTTGGAGGGAGAGACGAGCTTCATGGCAACGAGCTTGAAGCTGCAGGTAAAAATCAGTTATTCATGTTTCGTCGGAAAGCGATGTGGTAAAGGAATATTACCCTCGGTTCTCGAAGCGGGAGATGATGGGGCCAACAAGGCCGCGCTATTGTATTCTGTTAGTATGAAGAGCGAAAGTACGGATAAACGAGTGCAGAACTGCTTACCTGGACGCCATCAGGCTTGATAGCAATGAAGCTGTTGCGGTGTTAAAAAGCTTGCTTCCTTTCTTGGGAAGAGGGGTACTGCGCGGGGTGCTCACGTCTGCTCGTTGGACATTTTGACGGATTGAGAAGAGTCTGTTGGTGCTCTTGAAAAGGGAGTTTGGTGAGAAAGCGGCGGGAGTTCCTGAACAGTAGACAAGTTCGAGTTGGACTCTTTTGTATGGATCGAGGGGAAGAAAAAATAAAAGACTAGCAGGAGGAGAACGGGGACGAAGAAAATTGGTGGGGGCAGGGTTACGGTGAGAGGCCGTCGCAGCAGCCTGCTGGCAGAGGCAAAGGCAGAGCGCCTCTGATCGGGCACCTGTTTGGCGCTGGAAGCGGGGTGGTTGTTGTCGTCGTGGTGGGGTCGAGCCATTGTGATTTGTTTGTGTGCGTCGGGTGCTGTAGGTGCAGAGACGTCCGTACAGTCCGTACAGTGTGAATTGAAAGCAATTGAGGAAGACGCGATGTGCTTTGTTCTCTTGGTTTTTGTCGATTCTGGTTGTTGGGCGGCCAGACGCGCATTGACGACGACGTAAAATCTATGAGGCCAGACTGGTCCTCTGCTTACCCTGCGGAGGTGCAATTGGGTGGTTTTGTACTCTGGAATCCAAATAAAAACAAGTTTCGATTGAGCGCCTTCCGCGGCTTTGACGGCACAGTGCCTGCCAGGCTGTCCTGTTTTGCAGTCCAGGTGCTGAATTCAAGGCAAAATGCGCCGTGCCACCACAGCCCGGGCTAGCTGCGGATAAGCCACGCCGCCAGCCAGCACCCCTCGCGAGTCCCAG
This sequence comes from Lecanicillium sp. S3808, assembly GCA_023628775.1. Classification (NCBI taxonomy): domain Eukaryota; kingdom Fungi; phylum Ascomycota; class Sordariomycetes; order Hypocreales; family Cordycipitaceae; genus Lecanicillium; species Lecanicillium sp. S3808. Next base: position 254,133 of record JAMAJY010000005.1, on the reverse strand, counting down.
GCACGCTGGATCCCTTGCCAGAGCTCGTCCGCCCTAGTCCTAATTGGGAGCTCTCCTGGCACGTCAACCGGCCAGCTTGTCGACACTCTACTCATCCCTACTATGCCGATTGACGACAGTAGACGTTTCATCATCCAGTAACGCGCAGTATTTCACACGGCAGTCTGCAATAGTAAATCCATTGCAGAACGAGCCTTGCAACGCTTTCTTTTGTCTTGTATTATTCGTTGACTCGCATCTCGTCTCCCAGTTTCTCTGATTGGGGCCTATATTCACCATGCGGTCAACCGCCGCCTCGTCCTGGAAATGGACCGCTCTTCTTTGTGCCTTGAGCATGCTCATGTGCCTGGTCGTGCCCGGATGTACGTTGCTATCAACATCGGAATACATTGCTTCAACTAACGCGTGTTAGACTCGGTCAAAGAGCACGACTTCAAGAAGTGCGACCAGTCCGGCTTTTGCAAACGTAACCGAGCATACGCCGATACCGCTGCCGAACAATCCTCGTCTTGGACTTCACCCTACGGCATCGTGCCCTCATCCGTCTCGCTCAAAGATGGGCAGCTTCATGCTACGATTCTCAAAACCATTGGCGCCAATGGCGATACCGTTCGACTGCCGATTACCGTCTCCTTCCTCAAGTCTGGCAGCGCCAGAGTCACGGTCGATGAAGAAAAGCGACAGAAAAAGGATATTCATTTGCGACACGACAGCAAAGTCAGAAAAGAGAGATATAATGAGGCTGAAAACTGGGTAATTGTCGGTGGCCTTGACCTCGACAAGTCTGCCAAGATTTCGCATCAAGACGACTCACAGGCCAACGTCAAGTACGGAAAAGACGGTAATCTGGAAGCTGCGATTAAATACTCACCCCTCGAGATTGATTTCCGACGCGATGGTGCCTCTCACATTCGCTTCAATGGCCGCGGCCTGCTCAATATGGAGCACTGGCGTCCCAAGGTTGACAAGCCGGAAGCCAAGGAGGGCGAGGAGCAGCCTGTAGGCGAGGACGAGAGCACATGGTGGGAGGAGACCTTTGGCGGAAATACCGACTCGAAGCCCCGTGGCCCCGAAAGTGTGGCCTTGGACATTTCTTTCCTTGGATACGAGCACGTCTACGGCATCCCCGAGCACACCGGCCAGCTTTCGTTGAAGCAGACTCGTGGTGGCAGTGGAAGTCACAGCGAGCCGTACAGAATGTACAACTCGGATGTCTTTGAGTATGTGCTTGATAGCCCCATGACTCTATATGGCTCTATTCCTTTTATGCAAGCCCACCAAAAGGACTCGACTGTAGGCGTCTTCTGGCTAAATGCCGCCGAAACTTGGGTCGATATCACCAAGGCCAAATCTACTTCAAGCCCCTTGAATCAGGGCCAGTTGGGCAAGACAACCACTACGTCGCATTGGATCTCAGAGGCGGGTATACTCGACGTCTTTGTGTTCCTCGGACCGACACCAAAGGACTTGACCAAGGCGTACGGTGAACTGACTGGCTATTCTCAGCTGCCGCAGGAGTTTGCGCTTGGTTACCACCAGTGCCGCTGGAACTATATTTCTGATGACGACGTCAAGGACGTCGATCGAAAGATGGACAAGTTTAAGATTCCTTACGATGTCATCTGGCTGGATCTTGAGTACTTGGATGATAGAAAGTACTTTACCTGGGACCCTCATTCGTTCGCCGACCCCATTGGCATGGGCAAGCAGCTTGACGGCCATGGGCGCCAGCTCGTGATTATTATTGACCCTCATATTAAAAAGGTGGATGGATACCCCGTCTACGACCAGATGAAGTCCAAGGACCTTGCCGTGTACGACAAGGACGGCAAGCCCTATGACGGATGGTGCTGGCCAGGCAATTCGCACTGGGTCGACTGCTTCAACCCCAAGGCCATTGAATGGTGGAAGACACTACACAAGTATGATGCATTCAAGGGCACCATGGAAAATACATTCATCTGGAACGACATGAGTGAGCCGTCGGTTTTCAACGGACCAGAGACGACCATGCCCAAGGACAATGTCCACTATGGCCAATGGGAGCACCGTGACATTCACAATTTGAATGGCCTTACTTTGCATAATGCCACGTTTGAAGCTCTCAAGACGCGCAAGAAGGGCGAGATGAGACGGCCTTTTATCCTCACCCGATCGTTTTACGCCGGGTCGCAGCGTCTTGGTGCCATGTGGACTGGAGACAACCAAGCCACTTGGGAGCACCTTGCAGGCTCGATTCCCATGGTTCTGAACAATGGTATTTCTGGCTTTCCGTTTGCCGGAGCTGATGTCGGCGGCTTCTTCGGCAACCCTGACAAGGACCTCATGGCACGATGGTACCAGGCTGGTGCTTTCTATCCTTTCTACCGTGGTCACGCTCATATTGACTCGCGCCGACGCGAACCGTACATGCTGGGAGAGCCTTACACCGGCTATCTAACCAAGGCCTTGCGTCTTCGATATGCGCTCCTGCCATCGTGGTATACCGCATTCTACCATGCCAACAGAGATGGAAGCCCCATTGTTCGGCCAATGTTCTGGACTCACCCGTCCGAGGAGGCAGGTTTTGCCATTGACGACCAAATGTTTGTTGGCTCTACTGGCCTGTTGGTCAAGCCTATTGTGGAAAAGGATAAATTCTCTACCGATATATGGATTCCGGATAACGAGGTCTACTATGACTACACGACCTACCAGCAGCTCAAGACGCAGCAGGGCAAGCACGTCACCGTTGGCGCTAAGATTGATGAGATTCCCCTCCTCATGCGCGGTGGACATATTTTCCCGCGACGTGACATTCCTCGCCGATCCAGCCAGGGTATGCGCTTCGACGACTACACTCTGGTTGTAGCCGTCTCCAAGGATGGCGTGGCCGAGGGTGAGCTGTACGCCGATGACGGCGACACGTTTGAGCACGAAAGCGGCCAGTACATCCACCGCCAGTTCACCCTGACGAGCAGCGGCTTGACGTCGACGGATGCCGAGGGACGCTCGACAAAGTCTATCAAGGCTGGCAAGTGGCTCAAGGCGATGCGTGACGTTCACGTTGACAAGATTATCATTGTTGGAGCCACAGAGGACTGGAACCAGAAGATGGTGGACGTTGAGTCTGAGGGTACCGCGTGGAAGGTTGAAGTCGAGTACACTGCGGCGTCGAATGGCCGCGCAGCATTTGCTACCATTGGCCGCGTTGGTACTCGCATCGGAGAGGACTTTGCCATTAAATTTGGTACCCGGGATGAGCTGTGATCTGCGTGATAGAAGGCACATGTAAACTGTAAGATAGACATACATCTAGACGGCAATACAAACCGTATTCTGATTTTGAATTTAGTACTTCGTAATGAGCTCTTGGTGTAGCTGGCAATATGCCGCGTAATGGGGGTAAACGAGATGCAGGGGGGTTCGCTGATCATTCGACCTTAATATGCCGACGGCGGGTCATGAGTTGTATGTACTGTACGGTACTCTCCGGGTAGTTGGTTCGTCAAATAATTAAAAATAAAATAAAATAAAAAGGCTGCATGCTATTATACTCATCCCTGGATTTTGAAGTTGTTATTTAATTAAAGGTCATTGGATATCGGGTGTAATATGATCTGCATACGAGTAGCCCTTGAGATGAGACAGCAATACAGTTTGAAGCCCGGGCGGAATCACGGAGCGGACACGGCGTAAACGGGGCCGCAAACACAGTTTGAGAAACGGGATGCCGACACGGAGGAACGGGGCCGGGGGCGGCAGAACAACGACAACAGTAATGGGGGTTATTGGGGGCAATGGGCACGAGAAGAGGTGCCGCAAACAATTACAAAAAAAAAAATGCTGCTTGAGTCGTGATATATCTTGGTCTAGAACTGACTTGTCTTTGAGCTGTACCTATAACAGAGAGCCATGAAATATATTTTTTTTTCCACAGTACGCGTACGGCCGCAAAGTCAAATAGGGGTCTTTGTCGCAGCTAGATGGGCAGTTTGGCTGTGCGGCGCACCTCCATCAGAAAATCCAGCCAATAACGGCGACCGGGTTTCGATCAGCCATGGATGAGCAAAGTCCTCGGAGGTTTTTTCTTTCTTTCTCTCTTGCTAAACTCACGAATAGAGGAGACGCTAAAGAGGAACCAAAATGGCTAAAAATACCAATTTATTAATTTAGTGGACGGGAGGGAAAGGCTAACTGTGGTGAAGTAGAATGGGTGATCGGGGGCTGTGCAAGTCTAGAACCCGCCAATCTCGATATCGGCCTTGATTTTGTCTTGTCTTGAGCGGATGCTGTCTCACTGGCCGGGATCAAATCCCAGAGGAAATTCGTGGGTATTATGGGCTTGATCTATGTTTAGTAAATAAGAATTTTTACAAGGCTCTGCTTTTTTTTTTGTACGAAATATGTACTCGTACGTCGTATGATGGCGACTGCACAAGGTGAAGCTAATTGGGTTTAAAAGCGGGTTGAAGTTTGCTCAGTGCACGAGTAGAGTACATATCCCTCTCCACACGAGTAGTTTATTTTCCTTGCTTGGTGAGCTTTGGTAGTTGGGTTTAGTTGTTTGTATTTTCCTTCTCTTTGCCAACCAAAGCGTCAAGAAGGCAAGGAGTCGGGGCTGGAAACCTCTTGCGCGAGGAATGCGACTCAATACTGTAGCATGCTATGTACGTGTGTTGCGGTTGCGGTGGATGCTTCTCCGTGGACAAAGTCACCTCACCATCCTCTCGCAATACTACTAATTATACTCGTAATATAATTACATCCTGTACTGCAGGAATGGACAGAATCTTGTCCCCGGCTGCCTCCTTTTCCTCCTTGTGGAGACTCTGCACAGGGCCCTCTGCAGGGTCTGTATGCTGGGGGGTTCATTGGTGTTACGCCTACTCCGTTCTCGTGGTTGTGATACGCAAGTGGTGGAGAAGGAGTTCCCACTGGTGCGACGGGGTAGGTAGGGGGGATAGGAGAGTGAGAGCGAATAAGGCGTGACTTGGTTTGATATCTAGAAACAAGAAGAAAAGTTTGTGTTTTTTTTTGTATCTTTTAATTTTGGGTTTATTCCGTTTGAGAATTACTCGTGCTGCCGGTGAGCATGTGATTTATTCCTATTTAGTCCGCCTGAACTTGATTCAAAGAGCTTAGTAAAGAATAAAGGAATAGAATATAGATAGTGTTGGCACGTCTCAGAACTTGGTCTGTGTCAGGACAGGTACCGTTCTCGTATGTTGCGCTAGCAAGAGGTACCAAGCAGCGGCTCAATCGGGAGATGCCTTGCAGTGAGGGTGTGTGCAGTTTTCTTTTTTTTGCCAGCTGGTGCCAGCTGTCAAGCGGCTGTTGTCAGCCAGTCGGCAACCGAGTTTGCGAGGACTTTTTTTTTTGCCGCAGCATTGACAAGTGGAGCGGCAGCTAATCGCCACGCCACCACCTTGGTTGCTAGCCATGCCAGCGGCCCATTGCAGTGCCACAGGTCTCGATCCAGAGGGAGGGCTCCAGTGGGTGTCCGCTGTGACCCCGCTGTGCCCGCCCGCCTAACCTGCATTGCAGCGCTAGCCTTGGCGTTGCGACGATGCCACCACAGCGTGCAGGCAAACAGATCCTCGGGATTCCATAAAAAGACATTCTCCGGTAAACACCGTCTTCCTACCGTCTCCTTCCTGTCCGTTTATCCTTCTCTCGTCGTCCTTCATCTCCTTGTCCAGCATCGTCGGTTTGTTCCTCGAATCACCAGCTTTTATTCCCTTTTTAATCTTTATTTTATTCCCTTGACCTTTCAATCGCTTGGCCGTTGCTCTCCTGTCGATCCGCAGTCGCTATCTTCCCCCCTAACCGCCCGCCGCCGCCACCACCACCTCTCGCGAGCTGTTTTAAAACCTTGAATCTCTACATTTCGTCACTGCTCCACTTGGCCCAAACGGGTGCGCCAACGATCGCGTCTTCTGGCTTGCTCGGCATCTTTTTGTTTTATTTTCCCTTGCCGAGAGTCACGCCAAACACCTAATCAATTCGCTTCTTCAAAATCTGTCCTTTCAATCTCTCGTATTCCCATCTTTCGGTCCCTCGTTTCCTTCATCTACCGCCTCGCCAGCTCCGACGTTTGCTGTTGCATTTTCGAGACTTCGTTTCTTGGTGACTGGCTTCACCTGGAACGGAACGTCTGGTCACTCCTCCAAGCTTCCCACCTCTTTTTTCTCCTGCCCAATTTTAGTTGGCATTTATCTACTGCAATATTCTAAAAGCACAGCTGCATCAGTCTCTCTTGACAAGAAAGGCAAGAGGCAGACAACATGTCTGACTTTCGTCCTCCCAACAACCGGTATAATTCCGTCGAGGAGTACCACCAAAACTATGGCTCCGTGCCCCAGTCCGAAGACACCTTCAACACGCTCGCGCCCGCCTACGAGCTGGACGACCGCAATCCGTCCAATGAAAAGGACCAACCCGTCCAGTCTCCCGGCAATCAGCATGCCGATGCGACGCAGCTCAACGACGACCTCGAGCTCTTGAGGGCCGAGCGCCTCATCTCCAACCAGGAGAATGAGGACATGAAGCTTTCCAAGTCGCGCTCCAATAAGAACCGCACTCATGCCCCCGAGCCCGATGATGCTTTCAACCCGACCGACCCCCACGAACACGGGCCTGGCAAGAAGAAGAATGAAGATGCTTCTCTCTACAAGTTCTGGCACTTTTTGAAAAAGTTTCCCCGCTTCATCCGCTACTTTGTCTACATGCTGCCTGGCGCCGCTCTCCTCCTCATCCCCGTCCTCCTCGGCTACTTTCGCTATGGCGCAGACCACGCTGTTGGCGGCGAAGGCGGCGTCTATCTCATGTGGTTCGGCATCTGGCTCGAAATTGTCTGGTGCTCTCTCTGGGTGACTCGCATGATTACCAACCTGCTACCCCATACCATGCAGAGCCTGGCCAAGATGAGCGGCTCTACCAACGCCAAGAAATGGAAAGACGTCGGCTTCGAACTCGAGCTTCACACGGCCTTTTTCCTCTGGTTCCTTGCTATCCTCATCTCTTTCAAGCCCACCACTGCCCAGCATAAAGTCGACCCTGAAGTCGACCTGGACTGGATTTACTACCTGTACAAGGTCATCATTGCCCTCTTTGTCTTGGCTACCCTCAACTTTGTCGAAAAGATCATCATCCAGTGGATTGCCACGTCCTTCCACCAGCGCACGTACGCCACCCGAATCGAAAACAACAAGGGTGATACCCGCCAGGTCACCCAGCTCTTCGAGTATGCCAAGTCCAAGCTGGAAGACAGTGATGCCTTTTGGCAGGGCAACGGCGAGCGTGCTAGCGGCAGCCAGACCCCGATGCGCGCCCTTGGTGAGAATGCCCGCAACGTTCTCGGCAAGGTCGGCTACGTCGCCAACAGGGTCGGAAACGATCTCATCGGCCGCAAGGTCAATATAAACCAGCCTCGCAGGGTAGTTGGCGAACTTCTCCGCTCAACCGCTTCCGCTCATACCCTTGCTCGCCTAATCTACCGTAGTTTGGTTCGCGATGACCGGGACACTGTCTACATAGAAGACATGCGAGTTGTCTTTGCGACCGACGAGGAGACTGAAACGGCCTTTGGCGTATTTGACAAGGACCTCAACGGTGACATTTCTATCCAAGAGTTTGAGGCTGTGTGCAACGAAATTCATCTCGAAAAGAAGGCCATTGCCGCTTCGCTCAAGGATCTCGACTCCGTCATCAAGAAGCTCGACAAGGTCTTCTTGTTCATCATTGTCATCATTGCCGTCATTGTGTTTATTTCCATCCTTTCTGGCTCCGCCGCTGCTGGTCTCGCATCTGCGGGCACGTCCGTCCTGGGTCTTGCCTGGATGTTGCAGGCTACCGCACAGGAATTTTTGCAGAGCATCATCTTTGTCTTTGTCAAGCATCCCTTTGATGTCGGTGACAGAGTCACCATTTACGGCTCCACCGGTGCCACCATGACTGGTGATGACTACTACGTCACGGAAATTTCCCTCTTGTACACTGAGTTTAAGAAGATGCAGGGCCACATTGTGCAAGCTCCCAACTCGGTTCTAAATACCCTCTTCATCCTCAACCAGCGCCGATCCAACGGTTTGGCCGATGTCGTCCCCTTGGAGATGCGCTTTGGTACGTCGCAAGCACAAATCGATGAGCTCAAGGACCGCATGCGCAATTTCTGTCTCGAGCACAAGCGTGACTACCAGCCCACCATTATTTCTGAAATGTCGTCTGTCGACTCGGTCCGGTCTTGCCTCATGAACATTGTCTTTTTCCACAAGAGCAACTTTCAGAACGAACTTCTCCGTCTCAACCGTCACAACCTCTTTGTCACTGAACTCATGGGCCAAATGGTCGACCTCGGCATCCAGGCTCCCATGCGTCTCGAGCCTGGTGGCAGTCGCGAGCATCCCATGTACTGGGCCAGCATGCCTGCACCACCTGCGTACGGCAGCAGTAACGGCAAGGAACAAGACCAGGGCGGCGAGGACACGGTTCCCCCGCTTGCACCTCTCCGCAAGACGACTACGACGCGCAGCACGACGAATCCGTCTCGCAGCGAGCGGGCCATTCTCGACGACGAAATTGCCATGACCAGCTTTGGAGACGTCTTTGAGAATCGCCGCGAAGAAGCACTAGCTCGCCGAATGGCTTCCATCCGCGAAAAGGATCGCGCCGCCAAGCTTCAGGCCGAAAGCGAGTCGGAGCCTAGAGGTTCAACCAATTCCAACCAGCCCCGGGGCTCATCTACTTCTGCTGCGCCGCGCGAGTCGATTGACTCGGCGACACACAGACACAGAATGTTTGCTCGTACTAGACGGGACACGTCCAACCAGCGACGTGATGATATGGTGTAGAGGAGGGGATTACAAAGTGTATAAAATCTGGGTGATTTGCTTAATTTATTTGGAAAAAGTACATAGCGCTGGCATACCTAAATAGACTGTCATTTGCTACTAATTTTATGAATTTCTTTTTATTATTATCTGATTAGAATCATGTCTGTGACTTAATTAGCTTGCATTATTTTGCTTCATATGTCGTAGCTGGGGAGAGTTCGTGTGAAGTGATTCCCGACTCGGCCGCATCGGGTATTCGATCGGGTATTGTGGGTCACGGACCAGAGCCCGACCCGACAGTCAACGCATGGTTGATAAGCAATTCTCGACGCCTAACTAGAAGACGAAAATATATAAAGATTTTTCCTCAGTCGCTCCCAGACAAGAAACTGATGAGGATCCTCATCTTACACCAACTCAACCACCGCTCGACTACGCATCATGAAAGCAATCCAAATCCTCGGCGAAAAAGCCAACCCAAAAATCCACCTCTCAACCACCCTCCCACCACCAACCGCCCCAGATTCCTCCAACATCCTCCTCAAAGTCGCCGCAGCAGGCATAACAGCCGATGAAGTAACCTGGCCAGAAGTCTACGAGACACCGAATCGCATCCCCGGTCATGACGTCTCTGGCACCATCCACGCCCTCGGCCCGTCTTACACCGGCCCGCTGCAGGTCGGCGACCAAGCTTTTGCCATGATTGACCCCGATAGGGGCATGGGCATGGCAGAGTTTGCCATTATAAAAGAAAGCGAGGCTGCGAGAAAACCTGCTGCGCTTTGTCATGCGCAGGCTGCGGCGTTGCCTATTCCGCTGCTTACGGCGTGGGAGGCTGCGTATAAGCATTTAAAGCTGCAAAAGGGCATGAGGGTGCTTGTGACTGGTGCTTCTGGCGCCGTGGGGAGGATGTTTGTGCAGATTGCTGCTAGGGTTATTCGGGCAGAGGTTGTGGCGCTTGTGTCTGCGGAGAGGATGGAGGAAGTGAAAATGCTTGGTGCCTCGACAGTGGTGGATTATAGAACGCTTGGTTGGGAAGAGAGTGTTGGGCGGGTTGATGCGGTGTTTGATACTGTTGGTGGTGAGGTGTTGGAGAAGTGCTGGACGCCGATTGCTGAGGATGGTGTGCTGGTTACGGTTGGTGATCCGCCGCCAAAGTGGGCTTTTGGGGGAGGTGAGCCTGATGAGTTGGCCTTGAGGCCGGGTGTGAGGGCGGTGCATTTTATTGTTACGGCGGATGGGGAGGCGTTGGAGGAGATGAGGGAGCTGATTGATAGTGGAGTTGTTGAGGGTTTGGCTGTGAAGAAGTTTGGGTTTGAGGAGGGTGTAGAGGCGTGGGAATTTGCTGCCAAGAGGGGACGAAGGGAGAAGTCTGTAATTACATTTGAGTAGATGCTGCCATGTATGGTTTATATAAAATGCACTGGAGCGTACATATGTGTCTATTTGAAGTGAGGGTGATAGCAGAACATGAAAAAGACAGGTTGTTTATGGAGGCAACCTGACTACACCGATTCATTGAACCATACCGATAAATATCAACGAAGACCAAGCATCTAAAGCCGACTGACTGCTTCCCCCTCTTCAGCTATAGCCCCAAGCATCTGCTTAAACAACTCATCCGACCCCGGCATTTCTGGGTCGGCCAACGCAATTGCCTCGTCAGCACCAGTAGGCAAATAAATCAGCGTCTGATTAATGTACTGCTTCACCTTCTTCGCCATGGGCCCCTCAAGCTGTACCTGTCTATCCCACCCTGCACAAATCACTGCCCCATATCCGCCAAGGTCAAGACAGCAGTTGTACGCTTCTTGCGCATACTCTACCATCGGCTCACCGATTAGGTCCGCGGCAGCGTTGTGGCCGGAAACGCGTCCGAGAACGAGCGCGTGCTGGCATGACATCAGGGCTACATGCTGGCCTTTGGTGTCTGCGAGGACGTGTGCTGCGTCGCCGGTTACAAAGACAGCCGGGTTGGATTTTGCGCGTAGGTTTTGGTCGACTTGGATGCGAGAGTGAGCATCTTTTGGTCCCGGGACTTGTTTAGTGAGAGACGATGCTTGCACTCCGGCTGTCCAGATTGCGGTGCTTGTAGGGATGTGCTCCCCTGACTTTAGGGTGACGCCGGTGCTGTCGATGGATGTAATGAGGGAGTTGAGCTTAATCTCCACGCCAAGGTCTGAGAGGGCTTTTTGGATTGCCGGTCGAGGACCAGGACCAAGTTCAGGGCCGATTTCAGATGCGCCTTCAACAAGAATGATGCGCTTGTCACGGCCAAGGCGTACTCGGAGCTCAGTAGCAAGCTCGATGCCCGTGAAGCCACCGCCGCATACAACAATAGTATCGCGGCCGGGGCTCGAGGGGAGCTGGCCAAGGGTTTTGAGGTGGCCTTCCAGTCTTACAGCAGCATCAAGAGAGTCTATTTCGAATGCGTACTCTTCAAGTCCGTGTACAGCTTGAGGTCGAACAACGGCGCTGCCAGACGCAAGCACGAGCCGATCATAACAAAGAATACGACGTCCTTCAGATTCTGCCTGTATTTCAAGAATCTGTGTTTCTGTATCAACTGTATCAACAGTGCCCTTGGTATAGTTGATACCAGCTGCTTTAAAGAGGGGACGCAGATCTTGTTTCATGCCTGCGGCGTGGGCCTCGTACAGCCGCGGACGAAGGACGAGGGCGGGCTCAGGAGAGATGACGTGGATTTCTACGTCTTGTCCCTTCCCGCGAAGTCTTAGAAGACGTTTGGCGGATAGAACGCTCCAGACCCCAGCGAAGCCAGTGCCGATGATGACAATTTTCTGCATTTTGTATGTGTATAAACGTAGGAGAAAGTATGCAAGTGTTGGCGAACTGAAGTTACTAGTCAGCTTCGAGGGCCAGGTAAACCTTGGCTTCTTATAGGAAAATCCCTATGAGTAATAGAAAAGCGTACGAGAGTAACCATCGGACCATGCAAATAGTCGCAATTACCCGACTCGTTACCCCATACACGACAATCTGATATGCGTGTAAGTCGTGATGTGGATACCCGAATACCCGATATCGTCGGAGATCAGAGCTCGGGACCCACAGTTCCCGACTTCTTACTCTACTCTCGTCGTCCGACTCAGCTTGCAAAAACCTGCTCCCGTCAACATATACAGTGTAAAGCGCAATGTCTACGAGCCAGAAACCTTTCATGGCACGCTCATCGCTCGCTTGTCTGCGCTGTCGCACGCGGCACCAGAAATGCGACGCCAAAAAGCCGCAGTGTTCTCGCTGCATCCAGTCGGCGGGAAAGTGCGAATACACTAAATCCCGGCGGGGTGGGAGCATTGATATTCGCGAATGGCGCAGGAAAAGCGTCAATGAGCTTGCTTTGGCTCCGCCAAATTCACAAATACAGACTGATATCTTGGAGCATGATCCGTTGGCGTTGTCGGGTAGCAGTCCACAGCGGCCTGGGCTGCTTAGTACACCGACAAGTGGTCTTGCAGGCTCTCCAAGAACTCGCGACGGCTCGCAGAACCTGCAGAGTGACGCCCTTATTGACGCTTATTATACCAATTTTCACAAGTTTCATCCGATAGTCTTTCCGAAGCATCGCTTAATGGCTTTTTGTCAAGATCCCAGTTGGCGACCCAGACTAGAGTCACTTCTGGCCGTCTTGCGCCTTGTCGGCAACGTATACAGCGCAAAGGAATGGTCGACGCATTTGCAAGATTCTATTGAGAGCTGCCTTGTGCAGGCATCCAGTTCAGATCCAGTCACTGTACAAGCTCGGCTGCTTTACTCTGCTGCGCTGTTCTGGCACGACCGCAAAGATGCCGCCCTGCGTGAGGTGGCTGCTGCCGCGGATATTGCCATGGAGCTGAAAATGTGCTGTCGAGAATTTGCGACTGATAATTCTGCTGGTGATGAAGTCATTGCGGAAAGTTGGAGACGGACATGGTGGATGCTTTTTATTCTGGATGGGTTTTATGCCGGTACGCTCGGGACGCGCGAGTATAAAGTTTTGCACGTTGAGGCGACCGTGGAGCTGCCGTGTGAAGAGTCTGAATATGAATCAGGGGTACGTTGAAATTTAACTGTACTTGCGCGGCCCTACTAATGTCAAGAGTTAGGATATACCCAAACCAAGTACTTTGGAAGACTGGGACTGTCGAGAATTTGCACCCGAAGGGACATCATTTTCCTCTTTTGCGTACCTCATAGGAGCCATAAGGTGCGCCGCGTTGGCAAATGAATCGACTATTAAAGATGGAGCGCGGAAATCGCCTTCGGATCTGTTGCATATTGCAGACTCTGTTTTAGATGGCTGGCTTCTTTTGCTACCGAAGGACCGCAAACAGCTTATGACGAGAACAGGAGAGATTGATGAGCTCATGTTTGAGGCTCATCTTTTAATACATGTGTAAGTCTAAAAAATAACACAATCTGGAGAATTGCCATCTAATGAAGTGCAGAGTCATTATTGGATTTCACAGACCATACTCAGATCTCAAGTTCAACGCAGTCGAGGACGTCTCCAGTTGTGCGCGCGATCCGGCACCAGATGTACCGACACCAGACCACATCAATGTCCACACAGTCCGAGTGCTTCGATCCGTCGAAGCTCAAATTGCACTTATGGCATTACCATCGCGACCATTTAATCACACTCCATTTACAACCTGCATGATAAGCGAGGGGACTCTTGCATTGTTGTCTGCATGCAAGTTCTTGCTGAGGGGCTCTGAGCTCGCTGTTGCGAGGGACCAAATACGGCTTACTATCGGATGTTTGCGCTCTATTGGAGATCTATGGCCAAGAACCGCCCGGAACGTTTCCGAAATTCAGATTATTGCGCGCCATGTGCTCGGTATAGGATCACACGATGTGCATGGCGAGGCGTCGAGCTCGGACAAGTCGAGTCTTCAGAGTAGCGATGTGCCATCGGCTTCGGAGTCGGGGATTAGTTCACTGAATAGCGATGTGTTTTCCTCCATACAAGATATAGGGGATCTTTGTGGCTGGTATAATTTGGATGAGATGAATTCGGGACTCTCGTGGTGGGCTACAGGTGCATAGACAGGAAAGCGATAATGTAAAATATAATATATCACCGGGATTTTTACGCACTTGGTATCAATTAGGACTTGACCTCAATTTAATTTGATACTGTAATAGCCGCCCCAGAAAACAGAGATTCAGAGACGGAGCTAGTTGCTTCCGTCTTGCACATCTTCCATACTGATAACCTCCGCATCATCACCAGAACTGTCAGAGTCATCTTTGCCCTGGTTTTCAAGAGCATCTTTTGCGCATCGGGGAGACGGTTGAGGGCAGTTGATGAGGATACAGTCGCAGTTAATGCCACACAAGGCGTAGTAGTCGCTCCTGATCCTGCCGCCAGTAGTGCAGTAAGTGTTCTGCCCGAGACAGGTATTATAAATGGCGATGCTCTTGCACGCTAATCTATACTGGGCAGGCTGGGAAGAGACGTCGCCAGTTGGTGCGGAGAAGATGACATAGGCCTGCAGGACAATGCTTGCAACATAGATGTTAAGCTTCACGATGTTTAGCAATGTTCTTTTTTAAAATACAAGAGATGATATCACAAACCTTCATGACGAGCTTTGAAGATCTAATGCCTTTTAAAATTTCAGCGATCTGTTGAAGTATGTATCAAGCAAAGTGACAAAGAGAATCCAACCAAGCCAGCTTTTAAATAACCGCCGACTCTCGGTTACCTGCATGGCTACTTGTGCACGAAACTGCAAAAGTTGGTGCGATTGCAATGCTGGCATGGAAACATAACAATCTGTGGAAAAAATGATTCGACGATATTAAAGGTCATGTAACAGAAGCTTGCATTTTACATCTACACATGCAGCTTGAGAGCGTCTAAATATGCAGCATTGTTTGCTGTCAGCATGTACGGTAAATCTAGGAGATTGTGCGATGGAACACGACGGGGGGAAATCAAAAACATACAAAATGAGAGCTAAAATGGCAGATAATATAATGCAAGTTTGATAGCTATTCATCAATCAGCTGAACTTTGAGAGCCATAGCTGTGGGATCTGACGCAGTCCTGAACGCTTCTACGCCCTCTTCCAGCGTATAGCGATGAGTTACAAGGGGCTTGAGATCAATAATGCCTTCTTCAACCAAAGATATAATGCGAGGGTATGTGTCGTGGTACCTGTATTGAAAGCGAAGGTCGATTTCTTTACCTGCCATGTACATAAAAGGCACTGTCTGGAAGTCCTTGCCACAACCTATCACAAGCACCGCAGCTCCAAATCGGCAAGACTGATATGCACATCAGTAATAGTTCTGCACAGTACATGGGGCCACTTACATAGATCGCCGTACAAACACTGGCCTCAAATCCAGTACACTCGAGTACAACTTTTGCTTCCTGGCCCAGCGCCGCTTTGACATCTTCTGCCGCCTCCTTTGGCTCCTTGTTGGGGTCTATTTGAACAGTGCGCACACGCGGAACTAGCTTCTTTGCCAGCTGCAGTCTATCTTTGTTGATGTCGGTAATTACAACTGGATTAGCTCCAGCGGATGCCGCTGCCAGCAGCGAAACCATGCCGATAGGCCCAGCACCACAAATAACAAGCGGATCACCGAGTCGAACATCGGCACGATCAATACCAGCAAACGCAACGGAAAGTGGTTCAAGCAATGCACCTTCTTCAAAGGACATTGAATCCGGCAACTTGTGAAGCCAGCTCTCAGGATGAACGTGGTATCGTGTCATGGTGCCATGATACGGCGGGGTGGAGAAGAAGACGACATCCGAGCAGCCATTATAAGTGCCGTTGCGGCAGTTGAAGCATGTTGTCTTCATACACGGCACGCCGCATTCCAGCGTCACTCTGTCGCCTTTTTTGAAACGGCTAACATTTGGTCCAACGTCAATAACTACGCCGGCGCTTTCATGGCCTAAGCCGGCTTCGTCTTCAACAACCATAGCACCAATGTGGCCGGCTTTCCAGAAATGGACGTCGGAGCCGCAGATGCCCGTGGACCGGACGTGGATCAAGCACTCGCCTTCTCCTGGCGTAGGAATCTCACTGCGTCGAATATAAAGATCATGATTGGGATTTGTGAAGACGGCAATATTCTCGGGCTTTTTTGTTCGGATGTCAGTATCATTGGCCCCGTTCGATTCCGCCATGATGGGTGTAAAAGGGCGCTTGTAAGTTGGTTATGTATCTGCCAATGTCAATGGATGTTGAATTAGGTAAATAGAGAGCTCTCATTCCATTTTGGATCATCGTTGGATTTTATACACTAGCTTAACTCACCCCGCGCCATTGTGTCAGCTGGTCTCTTGTTAGCTGTCCAGTTTGGCGAAGTTCCCGACGCAACCCCCACGCTTGGTGGCTTCCCCCGCCGCCACTTACATCCTTCCAGGGAAGAGGTTATTCTGGGAGCTTCAATATCATCTCGGATGTCTTCGCAGCTGACGTCATGAATGAATGTTTAAAAAGTTTGATAAAGCTTGTAAATGAAAAACGCCTTCGACACAACACTGGTTTTACTGCGTTTCGAAATAGAGCATCGTTAACAAGCATTGAAGACGTGGTGGCGTGTTAGTGAAGCTCCGTCGTAGCTGGGTAAGTAGAAGCGCACCAATGAGAGTCTTTGCTTTCTAACCCAGACGTCGACTATAAAAATGACAGTGCTTTCATGATTTTGACAGACAGATAGTGAGCGTCAAAAAGATCAGATTGTGAATAACTTCCATCACTGAAAGCCACGGTGGCTTCAACCACCAGAGACACTTGTAATAGAAGGGCTTCAGAAACTCGGCGTGCCAGGCTAGCTCGTATATCAGATATCCAAAATCCCGGTACTTAAGCTGAAGTTAGGGATTCGAAAAAATGAATTGAGAGAACCAGTAGCTTACTTTCTCTCATTATGTGAACGGTTTCGTTGGTCACTTGCAGAGCCTCAAGGGCCCTTGCTGCTTTGCTGCTTACTCACAGCCATATCACCAGACCACGATGCATCCATACTGTAAATGGCAATATGCAGCGCGATTACGAGGACTTTTCCGCTCTCTGCTATTTTATTTTACAGTTCACATATTGAAATATGGCATTTTTGGCCTCAGCCGCAGAGTATCTGAGATAGGGTGTATCCAGTTGATGGACATGCTGGCGGAGATGCACCCCTTGTAGGTTTAACAATATGATTTTTTATCTTCAAAATGCCAGGACACATTGTGTTTTGCATGAAAAATAGCCAGCCCCGTGAGTATCAGCCAAGAAGTTTGCAGTGCATGACGTGGAATGGTAGTACAGCTTTGCAGGCGGCGACTTTTCGGCTGTGTGCTGACGTGTATGAGACGGTGCTATGCTTCGTATTCCAAAGAAGCGACTGTATGCTTTTCAAAAGTACCTATTGTCTCATAACTGTACTTCCTGAGTTGTTCGGCGCATTAAGGCTGAGGCTTGGATTATCTGTTGCACTCTAGCCACTGGCCTATCGTTTCTTGTTGTGGTGATATTTCTACTGCCAAGAAACGGCACTTACTAAGACAAAGATTCTTCTCTGTCGTCACGGAGATGGCACTTGGAAAGAAGAATGTTCAAATTGCGCAGAGGTGCAGCTACAAAAGGTCTACTTCTTCCCATATGGAAGGGGCTTGCACAAGATCATTCATCATCTACCGTGTACCACAAAGATTTGACATTATACCATGTTAGTGTGGGGCTTTATATGTCAACTAAAATGCTTTGAGGCTAATGGAACTTAGATTTTAACAATGAAGATCACAACTCTTGCTGTTGTTGCCACTGGCATCTTTACTGCCACTGCCGCGCCAACGGCTGAGGCTAATGCTGAGGGAGACGGCCAGCTTCCTTCGACATGCAACTACGGTGACTACTACCGAGGATCGCGTCCTATTGGAATTCCCGGCTGCGCTTGGTACTGGTGCAACGGCCAGAAATATGAACTTTGGATTGACTGCGGCCCTGGCAATACATGCGTGGAGCAGGACGGAGCGCCCGCATGCAAGAACCTTTTGTAGGGCAGACTTCGCTTGCAAACTAGCAAAGACTGTTTAAACTATATATTTTGGCTTAAGTAAACAATACGAAAATTTCACGGATTTTAATATCTGATGTCAGTCATGTTTGTTGGCGAGCAGGCTTGCAGTGGGAGGGGTTTGAGACTGGGTGTAGGTGACGCATGTACATCTCCAGCAATAAATGAGAAAGTAACTTTTAATATTCTGTAAGAAAGACATCAATCTCACCCTTACCCGATATTACTCAGACTTGCCTTTTATAGCAATATTCGCAGCCTCCAGGGTGGTGAGAGCTTGTCGATAAGGATGGGGTCAAGCTGTTAGAATGGTGGGGGACGGCATCCCGTTCTGCTGGAAGACAGCCCGCCCGCCTCCACCAAAAATTCAGTCGCCTTTTGGGCCGCAAAAAATTTACCTGGACCATCACCACTTCCACCCCGCCAATACCTGCGCGGTCTGACTCACCAATACACACAACAGCAGAGTGCTTGAGATGACAACCCGACAAGAGCTGAAGCGCTCGATGTGTTGATCTTTCGCCTCATCCGCAACCGCGCGGCTCAACCCGACCGACAAGAGCAGAGCGACGACGCTTGATTGCGGCGGACGACTTGCTCGTCCAGCCCACCCTTCGCGACACCACCCGCCATGTCTCATTCCACGGAGAACTCGGTCAAGAAGCAGCTTGTGGACAACCTGCCTAAGCGCTTCCGAGGCATCAAGTTTGGCATCCAGTGCGTAGACTTCGATGACCATTGCTTGCTGCCGTTTGCTAATCGAGGCTGTCGCGAATAGGTCCAACCAAGACATTGCCAACCAAGCTGTCACCGAAATCTCCAACCGACTCCTCTACGACATTGAAAATAATCGCGCTCCGTATCGCCATGGACCTCTTGATCCTCAATTGGTGCGTCATTGCTCAAACGTCCGCTAAACGTCCGCCATCGAGCTAACAAGAGTTTTCCGTATCTAGGGCACCTCCAGCAAGCTCGGCAAATGTTCGACCTGCCAAGAGGCTCTGCAGAATTGCAATGGCCACTTTGGTTATGTCCGGCTCCCGTTGCCGGCGTTCCACGTTGGCTACCTGAGGTTCATCATGTCGATTTTACAAGAAATCTGCAAGGTAGACAAACTCTAGCCTCGTTTTGCGTTCTATGTACTAACTCTCCATCAGACTTGCGGCCGAGTGCTTCTCGAGGAGCCTGAGCGACGGCAGTTCCTCACTGAACTACGACGACCATACATAGACAATCTCCGCCGAACTCAAATCTGCAAAAAGATTAATGAGCAGTGCCGCAAGGCCAAGACCTGCCCCTACTGCAAGGCTGTCAATGGCCAAATCCGCAAAATCGGTGTCCTGAAGCTTGTCCACGACAAATTTATATCCTATAACAAATCCACGTCCGTCAAGAAGACTCCTCCGGAGAGCAAGATTATATTCGACAATTCGTTCAACGAGGCGAGACGTGAAAATCCAGATCTCGAAAAGCATTTGCGCAAGGCAATGGAGGACTTGAACCCGCTGCGAGTACTAAATCTCTTCAAAATGATTGGCCCGACCGACTGCGAACTTCTCGGACTTGATCCTGCTGAGGGACGTCCCGAAATGTTTATTTGGCAATTTTTGCCTGCACCTCCAGTGTGTATCAGGCCCTCGGTGGCCCAGGACAACGCAAGTAACGAAGACGATATTACAACCAAATTGGCTGATATTGTTTGGGTCAGTGGAATGATTCGATCAGCGCTGCAAAAAGGCTCCTCGATTCAAACCATTATGGAACAGTGGGAGTACCTCCAAACACAAATCGCCATGTATGTCAACAGCGACGTACCTGGATTGCAGCAGCCCGGGTTTGGCAAGACTATGCGAGGTTTTTCACAACGATTAAAGGGCAAACAGGGTCGTTTCCGTGGTAATCTGTCTGGAAAGCGAGTCGATTTCTCGGGTCGAACTGTTATTTCCCCCGATCCCAACCTCGGTGTCAACCAAGTTGCTATTCCTCAACTGGTTGCCAAGAACTTGACGTACCCTGAAAAGGTCAACAGGCATAACATCAAGAAGCTACGGCAATGCATCAAAAACGGTACAGATGTTTGGCCTGGCGCCAACGGTGTCACCAAGCCCGACGAAGGCGGTTACAAGATCAATCTCAAGTTTGGTAACCGAAACTTGATCGCCCGAGACCTGTCATACGGAGATATAGTTGAACGCCATATCGAAGATGGAGATATTGTGCTCTTCAACCGTCAGCCATCGCTACACAAGCTCAGTATCATGAGCCATCTTGTCAAGGTGCGCCCATGGAGGACGTTCCGACTCAATGAATGTGTTTGTAATCCATACAATGCCGATTTCGACGGTGACGAAATGAACTTGCACGTCCCGCAAACCGAAGAGGCTCGTGCAGAGGCAATCACTCTGATGGGTGTCAAGCACAATCTGATTACACCGAAGAATGGTGCACCCATTATCGCAGCAACCCAGGATTTCATCACGGCCGCGTACCTGCTTAGTGTCAAAGATCGATTCTTTGACAGGAAAACGTTTACATATATGTGCTCGCACATGCTGGACAGCGATACAAGGCTTGATCTCCCGCCACCCGCCATCATTGCTCCTCAGACATTGTGGACGGGTAAGCAGCTCTTTAGCGTCCTCATTCGACCGAACAAAGATTCGCCGATTAAGATCAACCTCGAGGCCAAGTGCAAAACCTACTCAGGAAAATCACGGCAAATTCCGGACATGGACCCGAACGACGGGTGGCTGGTGGTCCGCAACTCTGAAATTATGTGCGGTTTGATGGACAAGTCTACAGTAGGAGCTGGCAAGAAAGACTCAATTTTCTACGTCATTCTCCGTGACTATGGCCCAGATGAGGCTGTCGAGGCAATGAACAGGCTTGCTAAGCTCTGCGCAAGATATCTTACCAACCGAGGCTTCTCTATCGGTGTTGGCGATGTCTGTCCTACAAATAGCCTGACTGAGGAGACGGAGAAGCTAGTGTCTGTTGCCTACAAACAGAGTGACAGTCTTATTGAGCAATTCAAGGCGGGAAAGCTGGAAAAAGCAGCTGGTTGTAACATGGAACAGACATTGGAGAACTCCATTTCAGGTATTCTGAGCAAGGTTCGACAGCAGGCCGGTGATTACTGTATTGATACACTCAGCAAAAATAACGCACCGTTGATCATGGCCAAGTCTGGATCCAAGGGTTCCGACATTAACGTCGCCCAGATGGTGGCCCTTGTCGGTCAGCAGATTATTGGTGGACAGCGTGTTCCTGATGGTTTCCAGGACCGAAGTCTGCCACACTTTTTCAAAAACGCCCGTCAGCCACCCTCGAAAGGTTTCGTCAAAAACAGTTTCTATACAGGCCTCTTCCCTACAGAGTTCCTCTTCCACGCCATTTCTGGTAGAGAAGGTTTGATCGATACAGCCGTCAAGACGGCCGAAACCGGTTACATGTCTCGACGGTTGATGAAATCATTGGAAGATCTATCAACACAATACGACGATACAGTTAGAACATCTGGCGGGACTGTTGTGCAGTTCCAATTTGGTGGCGACCGCCTTGATCCAGTCGACATGGAAGGTTCTTCAGCTCCTGTCCATTTCCAGCGTACCTGGACCCACGCGGAGACATTGACACGAGATAATAATGAGCCGTCATTAACACCAGCAGAGATTCGCGCATTCTGCACCTCGATGCTGGACAAGGCGCGAGAACGATACCCCCGTAAGGATCTTGTCAGTGGAGCGATACTTGACTACAATGATACCAGCGACTACACAATCGATGAGCATGAGGGCGCCCGAAATTTCCTCCGCGATATTGAAGCGCACGTTGAGGAACTAGCCACGAAGCTGACAAAGGTTCGACTGCTGGCTGGTTTCGAGGGAGACAAGATGACGAAACCCACAGCTCAAGCGCATGCAGATCGGACCGCCAAGGTAACAGCGACGACACTCCAGCTGTTTATTAAACTTTGTCTGGAGAAATACAAAAAGGCACACGTGGAGCCTGGACACGCCGTCGGTGCTGTTGGTGCGCAGTCGATCGGTGAGCCAGGTACACAGATGACACTGAAGACTTTCCATTTTGCTGGTGTTGCTGGTATGAGTATTACCCAGGGTGTGCCTCGAATTAAGGAAATTATCAACGCCTCAAAAGCTATCAGTACGCCAGTCATCACTTGCCCGTTACTGAACGATCAGCAAATCGAGGCAGCTAGGGTTGTCAAGGGCCGCATCGAAAAGATCCATTTGACAGATGTTTTGGATTTTGTTGAGGACGAATGGCGCCAAGATGAGGGTAGCATTGTCGTCAAGATTGACACACAGGCGCTTGCGGATATGCACTTGGGCATCGATTCTTTCGATATCGCGCAAGCAATTTGCAAAGACCGCAAGCTCAAGGTACCTGCATCCGACATTGCGGTCAACGGAGACAGGATCGTGATCCGAGTCCGAGATCCTAGCGAAGCACCAAAGAAGACGGCCTCACGAAGCAAGACTGCTGCGGCTGAGAACGGAGACATGCTCCACAGAGCCAACTTTATCCGCCGCCTGCTCCCTGGCCTCCCAATTTCCGGCTATCCTGATGCCACCCGAGCTCTCATTGAGACTTGCGAAGATAGTACCAACAGAGTCCTGGTGGAAGGTTATGGCCTACGCGCCTGTATGACGACTGAAGGCGTCATTGGAACCAAGGCACGAAGCAACAGTGTTATGGAGTGCAACGATGTTCTCGGAATTGAAGCTGCTCGAACGACTATTGCTTACGAAATCAAAGAAGTCATGAAGTTCATGGACATTGACCACCGACACATGGAGCTTCTTGCCGACGTAATGACATTCAAGGGTGAAATTCTGGGTATCACGCGATTCGGTCTGTCCAAGATGCGAGACAGCGTGCTGCATCTTGCCTCGTTTGAGAAGACGCCTGATCACTTGTTCGAAGCGGCTGCGCGCATGAAAACGGACCAGATTGAAGGTGTCTCTGAGGGTATCATCATGGGGCGTGCGATGGCTGTCGGTACTGGTGCATTCCAGGTTGTGCGACGACTAGGCATCAATCCGAAGAACGTCTCTAAGAAACCCACCCTATTCGAGGATGCTTGGACAGCTGCAGAGACGCAACGAAAGGGAAAGAGGTAAATGGGTATCTGGGATCTTTTGTTATAGACATGATGTACAATTACGCGGGTATATGAATCAAGGCGCACTGTGTTGAAAGTAAATAAGAATTCCGGTTAACATTCGAAATTGCCTGCTTATATCTGTGGCCATGACTATGCTACTGTGGCTCACGTTTTTCCTGACTGCTAGGCCAGCCATGCAATACCTACGCCCGCAACCCCACGTGAATTGACTCTCCGTGCAAAGAGATATTGTACTTTACCGTTAAAGTAACCTCCAGTCTCAAATATTCATACAAACTAAAAACAAAAACGCCCATCTTGGGGATGATTGTATTGCAGCTGGTGTACAGGGTAATTAGCCGATCTGCATATAATTCTTCAGTGCACCCCGAATTAGCCTTGTCTGCCCCAGTTGCCTGTTTAAGCCTAACCGTTAAATTAACAAGACCCCTGCTCCGCCTCACACGCCTCTAGCGAAGCGGCGTGGCTGAAGATGGACCCAAGCTGGCGAGTTCAGCTCGACGCCCCGAACCCGCACGCTGTCCTGCAAATCCTCTGCCTTGGCCCAGCAGACAGCTAGACGTGGAAGAAGCAATTTCGTAGACGTCTGGAGCATTGTCGCTCATTGCCGCAAAAAAAGTCCGCGATTCGGAACATTGTTCTTTATATGCGACAGCCCCAACGACCGAGCCGATATCAATAAGCCGCATGGTGCCGCGGCGTGACGGGACAAGGGGACAGCGAGGCGTCCTTTTGATTCTGAGTTAGGGGATTGGGTATTCGGTCGGTCGCTGAGTACGGAGCCTTCACCGAGAGAAATAAAATTAAAATATGGCCGGCCTACCGGAGGGTTGGGAATGGGACTATGACGGGAAGCGGTGGTTCTACAAGTACAAGCCAACCGGCCATATCCAGTACCACTTCCCGAAAGAAGGCGATGAGTTTCCCGACTTTGTCGACGCGTCCGAGCCTGCGCCTGTACTGGCACCTGAAGAGCGGCTCGAGTCCCAGCAGCAGCTTAAGCGACAGACTACCGTGGGCGGCAGTTATAAGACGCGGGCTTCGCTGTCGCCAAACTCGGCTAATAGCGGTAGGAAGAGCGGTATGACTGCGACAGCGCTACCAGTAAGCGCAGTTTGGGATGGCGACGAAGAGAACGAAGAGACCGAGGAAGCTGTATTCCAGCCAGAGAATTTCATGTTCTTGGGCCCGGGGACGTATGTGGATGTTAGTCCGCTGAATGACGAGGAGGACGAGGCGGCTAAGCGCTCGGTGGTTGGCGCTGGGCAGAAAGTTGGGTCTTCGCCGGGGAATAAGGTTGTTAGTCCCGCGGAAAGTAGCTTGGGAACTCCCATGACGAAGAAGAGTGAGCCTTCCCTGAGCCCACGGCCTGCAGATGCGACAGTGAACAGCGAGGCGCAACTTGTGGTTGATGGTGGTGTGGTTGAGACGGAGACTCCTGCACGCCCTGAAGAAAATGAACAGACTGTGCAAGAGAATGTCATCATTAGCAGTGATGAAGTTGCAGAACAGCCTGCGGAGGAAGAAGTTATACCTACACCCTTCGACCCAGTTGGCGTAATGGCGGAAATGGCTACCGCGGACACTGCCATGTCACATATCGAAAGACATCCTGATCCTGTTGAGATTGGCGATAACACCATACTTGCACCCATTGAGACGGCAGCTCCATTGGGAATTGCAGAGTTACCGGAGAAGAATAGTCCGATAGATGCTCAGAAGGCTAGTGAAACGAAGAGCGAAACGAAGAGCGAAACGAAGAGCGAAACGAAGAGCGAAACGAAGAGCGAAACGAAGAGCGAAACAAAGTCTGAAAATAAAGAGGCCGAGTCTGAAGGGCTAACGACGAAGGAGGAACTCAAGATGAACACAAAATCTGACCAACCAGAAGCACCAGAAGACAAAGGCTCAGAAACAGAGTTCAAAGTACGAAGAAAGCCAACTGTTTTAGCAGAGGCTGCCGGCTCCGTTGCATACAGGGCATACAAGCCCTCAACTTCACAACAACAAACAGACTTGCCAAATAAGCAGCCCAAAGACAATGATTCATCGGAAGCATCTACCAAAAATAGTGCAGCTCCAGAGACGCAAAAGACCGCTGCGGCACCTGTTGCAGCACAAGGTGATCATTGGACGGCCACTGCACAACCGTCTGACCCCAGGCTTGCGCATATCCCTTCTGTGCTCAAGCCAGCGAGTCGCAGGTCTACGGCAAAAGCTTCTGATAATTCATCGATTAAGCCTCCAACATCTGAAGGAGAAGAGACCAAGTCCCCAGAAAATAAGGCGCCTGCACCAGCGACACCTGCAGAGCAGAAATCTTCAGTTGGCGCAGAAACCCGAGCAAGCAATGATATGTCGCCTGTTGGTTCCAAGGAAGAAGAGAAGAAACCCTTGTCTGACCCAGAAGAGGCCCAAGAACAAGCTGCCACTCAAACATCGGCACCTGATTCAGCTCCAGTGCAGCCTCTTGCTTCACAGCAACCTACTGCGCAACCTACTGCGCAACCTCCGCCAGCCTCGTCGCAAACACCAGTGCAAGGCATATCTATGGGACCTGGTCAGATGCAAACTAATCCAGTACATATACACACCAATACTGGCCCGGGGCCACAATATCCGCCCGTCGCCATACCGGTTGCGTACAACCAATATCAACTTCCTCAACAGCAAGCACCTCCTCAGCCAGCACCACCCCCATGGATTCCTCCGGGACAGCCGGTACCGCAACATAGTTTGATTGGGCCGCCGCAGCAGCCGATGAATGTTCAGATGCATCCTCCAGGGGTGCCGTCTATGCAGCCTGGACATGGACAGTCGCCGGTGCAGCAACCGCCCATGCAAAGACCTCCTATGCCACAAGGCCCTGCTCAGCAGCAACCGGCACTAATGTACGCATCTTTTGCTTCCACGGCACCTAGCATACCGTTATCTGGGCAACCTGTATCCCGGACTACACCTCATACTACCAAACCACTGCAAAGCCCCCTTCCTCAAGGACCTCCGCGTCCACAGAGTGTGGCAGGTGCTATGTCCTCAACGCAGACCAAACCTTTGTCGCCTGCAGCTGGCCAGTCTTCCAATCATACTCCGCCATTACCAGGTGTCCGACGCAGCTCGACGCTTGATTCATCGAATATATCTCCTCTCCGGCCCAGAGCTGAAAGCCAGTCTTCGGGACTTCCAGGTTCGTCGCCGTCGCCGATGGAGCAGCCACTGGCACCAGGGACATCTGCATCAAATAGTGCTTCTGCCTCCAAGTCGCCGGATACTAAACAAGATGGCAATCAACGTGCTCAATCTTCATACTTTCCTCCTTCGAAAGAGCAGCCCACCGGCAGCTCAGCTACGCCGGGTAAACCGACCAACAGGATACTGACGGGTAGTGTAAACAGCCCGCCTCCCGCGACTACAAATTCGCCCATTTCTGGGCCACAGAAAAGTGCCAACGAAAATACAATCAATAAACCGCCAAAGGATACAACGGCATCCTCGGGTCCTGGTACAAACCTCGGGCGAATCGAGGAACGTGATGCTGAAACAGCTTCGGTGTCAAAAGACTCTGTTCAAGACTCCAAGAGAAATTCCATGGCTTCGAGTATACAGCAATCTCCAGTGCTTTCACGACCACCGCTGCCTCCATCACAAGGCTCTGTTGGCCCAGCCAAGCCGAACTCTGCCCAGCCCGGTCAAGGCCATATGATGCAGCCGCCTGTAAATACAGCACCAACACAACTGCAGGGCCCGCTGTCACCCGGGCAAATGATACCACCTGGGACGATGCTACCTCCTGCAAACATGCCACCACCAGGGTTTATTCAGCAGCCAGGTTTCTCGGGACCGATGCAACCAGGAATGCAAGGTGCGCCTCGTCCGGTATCTGTTCAAAGTCCCATTCAAGGCACTCCTGCGAAAGAGAAAGACAAAAAATGGAAAAAATGGTTCAAGGGCTCCAAGTCATCAAAGTCTCCCCAAGATACGCAGCAGCAAATGCCACCGGGAAACCCAAATCAAGCGCCTTCCGGCTGGGCTGGCCAGTGGCAGCCACCACAGCCTGTTCTGTCGGGACAGCCCATGCAAGGTCAACCTCATCCTGGCATTTTCCAAAATCAGTTTGCTACCGGAACTGGTACTCAAATGATGGGACCTGGCCCGCAAGGAATGCCACAGCCTCTAGGACCGGGATTTCAGCAAGTGCCGCCTCATATGGTGCAACCTGGTACTCCAATGCATCCTCCCCAAAGCCCTGTGAATGCACCACCTGGTCCCATGATACAACCCTCTGCATCTCCAGCACCGTCCCAGAACAACCCTGGTCATCATTCAAATTCTCCTTCTGTACATAGTATGGCATCCTTCCAGACATCGGTACAGCAGCAGGCAGCAAACGGGCCAATGTTCCCGCAAGACCCCAATCTTGTCCCTCCGCCCTTGTTTATGGGACCAAAACCCGGCATTTCTTCTCCTACAGGGCCATCATCTGGTGACAGTCCAACGAACACAGGGCCTGCGATACAAAATGGACCGACAAATGTGAGTAAATGGGCAGGACAGCCTGTCGACTATTCCGGTGGTGGATGGGGTGGCGACGGGAGGTGACGCAACATGTACTGTATCTTTAATTTTCTTTTCTTCTTGTCATTCTTTCGTTTCTCGTTCCCAAGTTCATTGCAGCTTTGTATATCGAGGCATTATTTGCATATTTCTTTCTCATACCCAAACTTTATGTGCTGCATTTTCGCCTTAGCTGCAGGAGCACAAATACACTTTCGATAGACTGGATACACTGATACAGCTTGCACCTAAATCAGATAAATACACTTACATAAAGTGTGAATATCTTCATATTCATTGCTTGATTTTTTACACTGTTGTTTTGTTGAAAACAGGATAGTGACACTCACTGTTGAGACGTGTAAGTGGCAGTCAACCGCCACACGTGATACCGTGTCTCTGTATCGGCGCCGAACACGCCGCACAAGTCCCACATCCAGCCCACCGTGATCGAGCCGACTTTGGCCATTGAACCAGTTCACTGTGTAAAGGCAACCAAGAATCAAAACTCTGTCCAGGCTGGCCATGGCGGCAGATAATGTCTACCAATCTGCCAGCACAAACATCCGGCGAGTCACAGGACAGCCAGGCCATACTTGAGGCCTCGCGTGCTGAGCTGGGGGTCGAGTCGGTACGTACCTCCCCGGTCGGAAGCTGCAGTTAGAACCAGGCATCGACGCGACTAGACAGGGATCCTTGCTAACTGTGCTCTGTTTTCCATCTCACAGGTTGCCAGCTCTCCAGCCGTTGCGGCGAATATCTCCGCGAAGAAAGCCCTCGATACGACTGAACCTGCGGTAGCCTCGACGACACAGAGTGAAGGGGACGCAACGACTAAGAAACCGTTGGAGGAGCTTGCAAACGCCCCTGTACGCACTGGTATCCAAGGCGATGGATTCAAGAAATGCTGACGAAATAGCTATAGAATGCAAAACTAGGTGCCAACCAAGAACGCGACGCCGTCGCTTATGTGGCCAAGTCGCACGAGCCGCTCGCCCAAGAGCCAACTGCGATGACCGACACCAACGCGGCAGACTATGGCGCTGACGATAGCTTGCCCGATACGCTCCCCGAGACGCTCCCGCAAGACAATACAGCATATATTCGAGAGGAACAATTCAGAGAGGCGAAGGGATGGTCGAATGCATCGGCACCGCAGAAAGAGGTTTCCCAGCAGGAGCCGACGCAGCCAAATGAAGGCCGCAGCTATGATGAAGCCTGCACCCGCGTGTTTTCGAGTATGCCGAATATGGAGACGCAACAATCCAATCTCGAGGCCCGAACCCTACAAGAGGACGATACCGGCGCTGTCAACTTTGGCAGCCTGACGCAATATCCACGCCAATCATCCCCGGTTTCGGAAGATGTGGGCTTCGAGAATGCGCGTGGCGGTTGGCGGATAGCAGACGATACACAGCAAAACTCTGGATACTCACATACGCCTTACAAGAGTGGTGATGCGGCCCCAGAAACCCCGGCTCTACCAAAGAATCCCTTTGGTGCGGCTGCTGGAGGCCCTGCTCCTTTTGCTGGGACTCAGCTGTTTGGTCAGACGCAGCTGCTCACTTCGGCCGTTAAGAATAGCCCGACTTCATCGCGACCGTCTCCGAATATCTTCCACAACCCTGTTTCTCCAAATTTGATGGAGACATCACCATTGAAGAACCGCGCGAATGTCTCATCTCCCACCGACGTTCGAACCTCGAGCCCCCAGCGATTGCATGAAATTCCCGCGACAGTAATGAAGGGCCCAAAAATGGCAGTCATTGAAGAAGAAACGCCATCAGTGCGAAGATCTATGAATGACGAAACTATACCCGAGTCTCCGACCTACGACAGGCCGAAATCCAGTGACCGCCAACCCATGGCACACTACGAGCCGATGAAACAGTCTCAAGCGCGAAAAGCCTTCGATGATGTACAGCCTATGAGGCTTGACGAGGATAGCGAGCCCGACGATGCCGTGCAGAGACTGGAGAGGCGCAAACGTATAGAGCGCATGCGAGCGCAAGCCGCCGAGGAAATGGTCAGGATAACATTCCCCGAAGCGTCGCATGACGAGACCAATGACCTGCCCGTTGCTAAGCGACGCCGCTTCGTTGGCGACAACGGACAAGGCGAACTCACTACAGGGGAGACCCATCCGAACAAATCCGCTGCGCAAAATAGTCGGCCATCGCAGCAGGATACGACAAAAGGCCACCTCCCATCACGAGATCCGCCGTCTCTAGAATCTACAAAAGCTACCCCGGGTGATGAAGCTGAGGAGGACGACCGGATTCCAGAACAGACAGCAGATACTGGCGAAAATAACGTTGCTGATGCAGCTGATGACGAGATGATTCCCGCTACGAGCCCCGTTGAACCAGCATCAGACAACGATGAAGTGACTTCACCAGTGTCCGAGCCTGACCTTCCTACGCTCCCCAAGAGGACAGGGACTGAAAACGCTCCTGCTGATTTTACAGAGTCGTCATCTCTGCCACAGCTCAGAAGTAGACGTGTACAGAAGCATGGACGCCGCGCAAGAAGCCTTCGACAAACGGTTGCCATAAGCTCGTCTGCGTCTGTATCAACCCCAGATGGTCGACCAGCAGCGTCCACTGACGGGATGGCTCCACACGCAACTGCCCCAGAGCTTGGTACAGAAAGGTCGGGCAGCATGACGTTGATACAAACTACGCCTATTGCGACAAGAGCGCGCGCGAAGAAGGCGCCCCGAACTCCGGTGACCGTCGTAGAACAAGAGGTTCCCACGACAGGTTCTTCGACCCTTAGTCCACTTTCGAGAACCCCATACCCGTCGTCCAAGACGACATCAACAAAAGACTCGTCTGTACACCGACAGTCAGAAACTGAAGTACCACAGTCACCTTCTTCGAATAGAAATTTGCGGAAAAGAACCCTCACAAAAGAACATGCCTCTGCATCACCACAATCAGTCACACGTTCGTTACGAATGTCTAAACGATTACATACGGAGCCGCAGTCGTCAGATCCGATCCAGCCACCACAAGTCAAGAGCCCCGAAGAAAAACCAATAAAGAGCAATCGTCAGAGTATTGAGCCCGTGTATCGCAACGAGCGGTGCTTGTTTCAAGGCATGGCGTTTGCCATCTCCGTTCAGTCTGAGCAAAATAAGCAGCAATCGCGGGTCAAGCTGGAGACCAGGATTACCAATGCGGGTGGCTTTGTTTTGCAGGACGGCTTTCAGGAACTGTTCCAGCCATCGCCGATCATGACTACCGAGGCCACTGTGGACGCTGAGAGCGAACTCATTCTATCTCAGCGGGGGACCGACTGTGGATTTACAGCATTGATTGCAGACGGCCACTCGAGAAAAGCCAAGTATATGCAAGCCTTGGCGCTGGGTCTTCCGTGCCTTGCTCCTCACTGGGTAACGGCATGCTTGAGCAAAGGGGCGATCATCGACTGGCAGCCGTATTTGCTCTGCGCCGGTGCCTCAGCCGTATTGGGAAACGCGATCCGATCTCGCTGTCTTGTACCATACCGTGCAGACGAGGCCAAGCTTCGGGACATAATCGGTGAAAGAAACAGACTATTACATGGTCAGAGTATCGTGATAGTTGCCGATCCCAAAAAGACAAAAAGTCAGGCAAAGCAACCGTACATATTCCTGACACAGACGCTGGGGCCGTCAATTACCAGAGTTTCCACAGTCGAGCAAGCGCGCGAACTGGTTCACTCTCGCGGGAAAGGCAGTAAATCATTTGACTGGCTGTACATTGACGGAACGACTGGTACCGCTGACGCGGTTTTATCACCACCAGCACGAGGTTCAAAGAAGCGGAAGAGGGCTTCTTCATCGCCTGCGCATAAGATTCGTATACTGCACGATGAGCTCATTATCCAAAGTCTGATCTTGTCTCGTCTGCTGGAAGTAGACGAGGAAAACTTTTGAAGGAGGAGCTTATCTGGTACATCTTGGAAAGAATGGATGATTGCGTGTATATAACAGTTTTAAGCTCTACGGCTTCGGCGCTACGGGGATTGAATTGGGGCAACGGTTGTATAACAGGTATTGGAGTAGCGGTATATATTTTACCAAGCAATTGAAAATTGACATAAACGCCTTAAAACGAAAATTGTGATTAAAGTGAGTTTGGTGAACAGCTTGTGTGATCTTCTTTTAGGCAAGACGAAGTGCTCTTCATTCATACAACAAGTCTGATTGCTGTTCGGGCTACATGAGAGATGGCGACACATTTTGCCTATTTAGGTCGGACACTCTAAACTATACTAGCATACCATTTTGGCAGAATGTGTAAATATTGTGCAAATAGGCTTAGCGCGGCTTTGTCCACGACGTGTGGTTCTGGGACACCTCGGAGCGATACCCGATGCAGCCCCGGGCTCCCCACCCGACGCAGCCGCTTTAACTTGAAGCCTCCCTCAACTTAAGCCAATTCTCTCCTTTCCCCGTCATATCCCCGATAAACATGCCGCCGCGATCCAATCAAGCCTTTGCCAATGCTGATCCAAACATTCCTGGGCCAAAACGTCGGCGGATAGCACTCGCTTGCAATGCTTGCCGTACGCGCAAATCTAGGTACGCCACAAGATGCTTGCCAGGCATGGGATACCCTGATCGCTTACATGACAAACTGATCAGGTGCGATGGCCAACGACCGACTTGCTCTGCTTGCAGTCAGCTGAATTTTGACTGTAAATATGATGCCCCAGACTCTGCGGCTAATGTCATTGTGCCCAAAGACTACGTTTCGGACTTGCAGCAGAGGCTGAATCAGGTAGAAGCATTGCTACAACGGCACGACGATCTCTTGACGGGGCACTTATCATCTTGCACGCCGGCAAGCAATGTTCGTAGCGAATCTCAGCACTGGCAGGGTCGTGATCCTCGATCACCTCGTAATCAGAATAGAGAAATTCAGCTTGACGAGTCCGGCCTGGACGACCCCAGCAGCGACAATGATGAGTCTAGGACAGATGGCCTGGCCATTACATTTGTCGATGAAAAGGCTTCTGTTTACTTTGGTGAATCCTCAAATATCCAATTTGTGCGATATCTTTTGCAAGCCATCTCTACAATTTGGAAGATCAAGCGGCCAAAACGACCAACACACCGACGCGGCGACTCGTTCACTCCGAACCAGCTAGTACAACTGCCCGGCGAATATTCGCCATTGGGAATGGAGACCACACCATCGTCGGGCTCGTCTATGTCAGTTTTGCCACCGCCTACAGAGATTGAGGCTCTTTTGCGCGTCTACTTCCATTCAATGGGGCTTTTCTTTCCATTTCTCCACGAACCAACGTTTTGGGACACTTATCGCCAGTTCGAGGATGGCGGGTTTCGCAAGGTTCAACGCACATGGCTTGGACTTTTAAATATGATTATGGCCATGGCAATCAACATTGACCGCAGCGCCGGAATCCCGGCCAACGAGCGAATGGAAAAGTCGCTAAACTTCTATGCCAGAGGCGTGGCACTCTGCAGCGCGCCGTCAGTCCGAACTGTCAGTCTTGATATCGTGCATTATCTGTTGCTGCAGGTCCTTTATCTTCAGGGAACGCCACGCTCAATTCAGGCCTGGACGATCCATGGGTTGCTAGTAAGGGCTGCCACAGCTCTCGGCCTACATTGTGACTACGCTGGCAAGCATCTATCGGCCACAGAACAAGAAGTTCGTCGCCGCACATGGCATACAATTTACTGCGTCGACAAAGTCATGAGTGCCACCTTTGGTAGGCCTTCCGCAATATCTGACGACCAATATGTGGTACCGCTGCCTGAAGTGTGGCCCGCAGCTAGTAATTGTGTCGCGACGCGCAGACAAAGAGACGATGAAAATATGATGCAGCACACGGCCGATTTCTTTGCTTTTTCTGCCCAGCTTTACCAAATAATGGGTCAGTCGTTACTTCGTCAGTACGATGGCAATATTGGCAGTCAACAGCCAGGCGTGGACGAGCTTGCTACCATACAAACTGCAGGAACGCTGAGGCAGAAGCTCAGACACTGGGCCACGACATTGCCTGAGAATTTGGGACTTCTCCAGCCTGATTCACCTGCTATACTGGAAAACTCTCTTCTAAATAAGCTGCGAACAACACTGACAATTCGATACCACAACGTCAATATCCTGATTCACAGGCCACTTCTCGGCGCCACACTCCGATACATGTCCCACAATGAATCGTCGCTCGATACAAGATTGCCTTATGCGACTCAACTGGCTATGGCGGAAGCAGATGAATGTGTAGCATCGGCCGAGAAAACTATTGATATTGTCGCCACTATACTGGCCGATGCCTCTACTGATAGTAATAATCTTGGGGTGTGGTTCTTTACCCTCTATTACGGTGAGTAACAGAGCCGTTCCGAAAGAGACCGATGACTAGCTGACCCGAAACTTATCAGTATTTACATCGGCTCTTATGGTTTGCGCTCGCTTGCTATGGGCTCAACATGGCAATAGAGAGGACGCAGCTACTGAAATCACCGCTGGGCGCTCGTATTTGACCAAGGCGGCAGAAGCGCTGGACAAGCTCGACCAAAACAATGCTCTGGTCAATCAGTGCTCCAAATATATCCGTTACTTATCCCAGCTTCAAGATGGTCGATGTAAGCCATCAGCTATGCACATGTGCTTATGAGACGTGTCAACTAATGTCTACTATTAGTCAAATCTACGGCGTCGAGACGGACTCGGGCGTCAATTGTTCCAGACGAGCGAGCACCGCAAGATGGAAACGAAACGCCGCCAAGTGATTTGCTCTCTTCAACGGAGTTTGCGGAATTAAGCGAGTTACTTGGTGAAGGTGACGAACTTGGAGCATTTCTGACAGCGGACTTGCTCGATCCCAATCTTTTTTGACAGTTTTTCGTCCTATTAGAGTGATATATCTGGCCATAATCTTTTTAACTCTAGATCACATTATTCTGTTGCGGCCCAAACTTCCTTCAAGAGTGGGTGGTCAGAATTCTCCTGGTGCCGTGCCTGTCTCTGCATGCAATCCAGAACCATTTTCTTCACATTGGGATCCCGCACAACTGTGACGTAGAATAAAGAATACAGCGATTTGAAATTCCACGGCTTGAGGCGGTTCCACATCTGGTGCATTGCCGTCGGGCCGAGAGGAATAAAATTTGGAAATGCGTATTGGAAGAAGAACACTTGGTGGTGCTCAGAATGGTGTGAGCGAATCAGGCCAGACTGCGAGAAGGGAAAGTTAGTTAATTTTACTTTGAGAATCTGGTGGATAACAGGATCCTTACCTGCGAGATGCCAATGGAATCACCGACAAACTGTTGGTACAAAACTTGTTAGCGAACCGTTCATCAAACTGCCATCAACACCAAAACCTACAAGATTGCCATTCCAGAATAGCGCAGAGCTACCAGGGAAGTGCCCACCAAGCTTTACCATAGTCGCGCCAGGTAAAATCTCAATATTCTCGCCCTTGTAGAAGATTCTGCGTTGGTCAACATCCTCACGGTTCAACCATTCCTGGTCATCGCTTGCGAGATACACGGGACAGTCAAACTCGCGTGCCCATTCCAAATGCGTGCTGTAAAAGTGAGGATGTGAAATGGCAATTGCGTCAAGGCCGCCGTGGGACTTTATAAAGTCAATTGTTTTCCTGTCGAGGTTCGCAATGCAATCCCAGAGAATGTTGCCGGCTTCTGTCTGGATAAAGACTGCGCGCTGGCCGATGGCAAACTGGGGCGTGGAGAAAATGGCCCAAATGCGACTGTCGTTTTCGTCTTGCTTGATTTCGTTGGTGTAGGTGCCTTGCATCTTTGCTAGGGTGGTCCATGATTGGCCGGATGGAGGAATGAATTGACGAGGTTCCTGCGACGAGCTATGTTGGTTATAATTGATGGGTGTAAGTGATTTTGACAACTTACCATGCACATGCGGCAAGCCTTGGGTCGGTGTTCATAGTCAAAATCATATTGCGTGCCGCATGTAACGCAGACGGCAAGGTTTAAAGAAGAACTCATTTTTAAAAATAGTCAAAATGATAAACTTAAAGCTTTCTTTGGGGTATGTTGCTTTGATTTGTTCTCTTATGGCAGCTCAATCACTTGGTTTTATGCTGCTACTGTAAAGGGGTCTAGGGTAGCCTATCCGATCTACCCCCGACAATCCCGGGTGGCGACTCGGTACCGAATAAGACCTTGTTTCTTCCGATTGAATTGTGTCATTGAACTCAAAAAATAAACCGCGAGTTGCGAAAAGCGAACCGATGGTCTCGAATGAGACTATTGTTGTCTAAAGCTTATAAATCCAAGATGGCGCAGTTTGCTACGCGTGGTGATCGTTGGTGTATTGATATGCCATTTAAGCCAAAGGAGCATTGAAGTGAATTGACGCCAACTCTCTTTCCAAGAAAGCGCCTAAAATGGGTATTCTATTAAAAAATGGTACCGTCATTCTTCACGGCAAAGATGACACGCTGTCAACGGTTCGGGCAGACGTTTTGATAGAGGGTACCATAATCTCCAAGGTGAAACCTTCAATTGTAGCCCCAGACGGCTGCGAAGTGATTGACTGCAGGGACAAGATTATTTCACCGGGGTTTGTTGATACTCATCGTCATATGTGGGAAACTGCGTTGAAAGGCCTTTGCGAAGACTTTCTCTGCGTTTCTTATTTTGCGCAAAGTAAGTCAGCGTCGCCAAGCAGCGCCTTGCATCTGTGGCTTACATCCTACTAGTGTTTACCTCTTCGTCTACCTTTTCACCAGAAGACGTATTCTGGGGTTCGTTGGCTGGATGTATGGAGGCAATCGATGGCGGAACGACGTCTGTTCTAGATTTTGCTCACATGAACTGGACACCAGACCACAGTAAGTTCTCGTAAGTGATACTGCGACTTTCACTTTTGTCTAATACGCGGACAGGTAAGCAAGCACTCGCTGGTGTCATCACATCTGGCATCAGATCGACATTTGCCTATGCCCCGACAGTCGTACCCAATGTCGCGCCGGAGGACTTGCTTCCTGAATGGCTCATGCCCAATCTCGAGCTCCTGACCAAGTCCAAGTACCTAAGGCCGCACGACTCACGCGTGAGAATGGGGTTCGGGTTCGACTTTTACTTTCTGCCCAAAGGCTCTGTGCTTGAAATCTTCCACAAGGTTCGATCACTCGGTATCCGGACCGTGACTTCTCATTGGGCTAGATTCGCCGGCAACATCGGCAACAACTTCCCTAGCCTGCTCGACTCCTACGGCATTCTCGATAATCGCATCGTGCTATCTCACGTGGGAGGCGCAACTATAGAAGACGCGCAGATAATCCAAAAAGCAGGAGCGTATGTCTCTGCATCACCAAGCTGCGAGACTACAATGGGCTTGGGTCCACCAGTGTGCTTCCGCGACGACTTTCCGGGCTTCGACTTGCAGTGTTCTCTTGGAGTAGACTCACACCACGCAACCTGCGGCAGCATGGCAAACGAAATGCGCGCAGCGCTGCTGATAGCTCGCAATAATGACGTGACAAAGAATCTTGCCAGCGGCACATTCCCAGACAAGGTATGCCGCACCGCTCACGACGCGTATATAATGGGGACAATTCGCGGAGCGCGGGCTTTAGGCATGGAAGACCAGATTGGGAGCATCAAGGTTGGGAAGAAAGCAGACATTGCTATTTTTGATACGATGAGCACTGCGATGGCTGTTGCGGCGCAGCGTGATCCAGTTACGGCTATTGTGATGCATTCGGGCGTAGCGGATGTTGATACTGTGATTGTGGACGGTATTGTGCGGAAGAAGAACGGAAAGCTGCCACCTGTTCCGGCCGTGATGTGGATAGAGAAAGAGTGTGAGTTTGGCGAGACGAGGAGGACATTTGAATGGAGAGATGTTGTACCTCATGTGCTTGATACCCAACGTCGGTTTGTGGGTA
This sequence comes from Lecanicillium sp. S3808, assembly GCA_023628775.1. Lineage (NCBI taxonomy): Eukaryota > Fungi > Ascomycota > Sordariomycetes > Hypocreales > Cordycipitaceae > Lecanicillium > Lecanicillium sp. S3808. Next base: position 216,684 of record JAMAJY010000005.1, on the reverse strand, counting down.
GGCTCCCGGAGCATGATATGGAAAAGTTGAAGGCGTACACGCGACAGTTGTACAAAATTCCGTAGCTTAAATTAAGATTACCATTTTATAATCTTGACAATTATTTCTACTTTGTTTTAAATTAATGATTTCTGGCTTCCGAGCGAGGTCTGAGGCATTGAGCAAGTGCGTACACAGAATTGTTCTACTCGGCATATATCTAGCGATGGCTACAAATGAACGTCTTCAAATACCTTATAATCGAGGCCATAGCAAAGCAGTATCCCGGAACATGCGGTCACGGCCTTCGCACTTCTTGATAGTCCGATATTGTGGATTTTGCGCGGCGATAAACTGAACTCCGACGACTCCCCGGCTCCCCGATCCGAAGATCCATCGAGAGCATGATACGAAATAGCACCACATAAAAACCATCCTACGCATTGAATCTACCTAATTTTCCCCTTTTCAAAGCTCAAAATATTCAAGAACACTACAATGAATAGCCTGCGGCGTATACAAGTCCAGCGCCCAACACTTGCACGAGCAATCGCCTCCATTGCGGCGGGCAGCGCAACCGCAACCACCGCCGGAGCAGCGTCATACTGGTTCGCTACGCGCAAGCAAAAGTTCCATGAGCTTAATGACCCCAACGACGGACTACTGAACTCCAAGTTCTATAAAGCGTTCAATCCACATGAAAACGAGGACCTTAGTGACATTTACGAGGCGAGAATCCCGCTGTCGGAGGTTCGACCGGACCTCATCTCTGACTTTAAGCGCGGTGGGAGCAAATTGGTTGAGAGGTACTCTTCTGGGCTTCTCGGCGGCTGGGGTACGTTGAAGTTTTGTGTTTCTTATCAATAAGCAAATTGCTCAAAGGAGTTTTAGGTTTTGCGATCCAGCGACGGCTTTCTATCCGCCATGCGAAGAATGCAGGCAATGTGAAGCCAGACGAACTTTACACCAAAGCCCAAATCATGGACTGCACATTTGAAGAGAGTATGAATGTTCCTAGCATCATATCATGCCATCAAGATAGTCTAACGTTTGGCGTATAGGCACAGGTATCTCGGACCATCTCATCGTCGTCGAAAAAACCCCGACAGCAATCCTCTTCCGCGGCGGCTCACCTTCTGATGAGAACGGCCTTCGTGCAGTCGACAGCCTTATGCAAGGCGTCGTGGATGTTGATGAAAAGCAGGGAGTTGCTGTGTTTAGGCTGAAATGCATGTTTTTCAGCGGCCAGGTAAAAGGGAGCCCGCCGCCGTTGCCCAAGGCGCTTATGCCGCTGCATTTGATCTATGCTAGGGCTTTGGCTGCGAGCGGTACAGCTAATTGTTTACTGTAATTGGTGTAATTCTTTGTGTATGATAGTGTAAGATTACTGTTAGACACATTATAGAAATAGAATAGCAATCTCCTTTTGTATAGTCACTGTATTGGAAGTGGTTTTTAAAGTTTGAACAATTTGTTATATTAAATATTAGAGTACACGAGAGAACTGTGATATTATTCAGTACAGGCCCGATCCTTTTTTTTTTATTTGCCTTTTTTTCTTTTGATTTGGCAGGGTGATCACTGCTTGGCGAATGGGCTGCTCTTCAACCAAGTCTCAAAAGTCAGATACTTTGGGTTAAACTGGCGATTCTGGGCAATATCAGCGCCGTAGCCAACATCTCTAAACCAGTTCAACATCTTGCCCATCTCAGGCACACCATACTTTAGCGCCGTGCCAAGGAAGCCAAAAGTCGTAGGGGCCGGGCTGCCAGTAACCTTTTCAAAAACTTCATTCACCTGAGCAAAAGTGAGCTCGTCCGTGGCCAAACTGACCGCCTTTGTATGCCAGGCGTCTGAGTCGCGGAAAGCAAGGGCCGCAGCGATGCCAATATCCCTGGTGGCGACCCACTGGAGCGGCTTGTCCTTGAGGGTATCGCGGAGAGCAGCGAGGAGGACCTTGGTCTCGAAGCCAGGGGCCAAGTTATCCATGAAAATAACCGGTCGGAGAATCGTCCACTTCATGGGCGACTTGCCGTCTGCGGTGGCGTCGCGAAGATGCAGCTCAATCTTATGCTTGGAAAGGAAGTGAGGCACCTCGGTGGGGTTGTCCCATGACTTTGTGTTGCCGCCGCGATCGACGCTGCTGTAGACAAAGTGCTTGACGTCGGCCTTGATGGCCTCGTCGACCATGGCTTTGCCCTGGCGGATCTCGCCTTCTGTGGTTGCACCCTTGCCGATGGCGATTTGGACGGAAAAGACGCCCCAGATCTGGGCTTCCTTGGCGACGACTTTGGCGGCTTGGAAGAGTGCGGGGGCGTCGTCCATGTTGCCCTCTACCAGGCGGACAGAGGGCGATTTGGCGACGAGTTTCTGGGCGCTGGCGGACTGGGCGTTGCGGGTTACTGCAAGGATGACGAGGTCTGAATCGGAATGATTCTTGTCGAGGAGGGCATCGATGACGCCACGGCCTTGTTTGCCGGTTGCACCGGTGACGATGATTGCGCGCGACATTGTTGTGATAGTTGAGTTGTGTGTGTTGTTTGCAGGTTATTCAATTTGGTAGATTAAAGAGTATTGAGATAGTGTATTAATCAGTGGAGTGGCGTGTCTGGGTTTGTAGATTAGGGTGCTGTATTGGTTGCTTGATGGTGAATTCGAGATTTGGACTAGAGGGCAAGGAAATGGGTTCCTTTATAGATAAGTCTTTACTTGCTCGCGACTAGAATTAATCGAGTTCCGCGAGCTTCCTTCGGCCTTGGATGAAGCGATGGCTCCGTCGCAAGGGAGAAATGGCGACGTTTGTCATGGTGATATAATCGATAAATGTTTAGTAATGGTCGAGTGGTATGGACGGCTTCCTGCAGTGGACGAGCCGCTTCGGGAACGCTAACGCTGCCCCACATGCCACTTTTAGCGGCCTGGCAATTTATAAGCAGAGGTCGATGCCGCAGATCGTGGTTGGCATGGGTCCGGATCGGTGTCTCTGAGCCTCGCGATGCAGTTTGCGTGGTTTGCCGCCTTTACCAAAGAGCTCCGAGGGGTCTACAGTGCCAATTTCGAAAAAAAATGCACGTTTTAGGAGAATAATCTGCGCGAGAGAGGGCTTGACTGCGCTTACCAGACCCGCCGTCTTGCCTGCCCTACGATCGAACACACCCAGTCCCGCACTTCGGTATCGCTACTTGTCCGAGGTGGGGCGTGCATTTCTAATGCATCTGCGTCTGATCAAGGGTCTACTATTGGCCTGATTGATCTCGCGCTGGGCTTTCAAAGAGACGCGAGTCGGGAAAAGGGGTTAGGGTCGTTAAGATTGGACAATGTCTGTAGATCACGAGCATGCAGGCGTTGTGCCCTCTTGCTATTCCCGATCTTGGACATGTTCCCGTGGAGTCCAGGTACCCACGAAGGTTACCTTGATTGACAAGGAACATCCGGCGAAAAAGCAAATGGTTGACAGGGCCATATATATGTCTAGACGTAGTTCCCTAAAGGCAAAACAAGACACTTTTATTCTATAAATGGCAAAATAACCGAAATATGCTGCTGTATGAAGATGAGTGGTGCTCATAGGATCAAATTTAGTCCACATGACTGGACACGTGATAAGGCCAACTAACACCAACACTTCCCCCCGCTGCTGCTCGGTCAGGCTGTGCCAACAATGAACGTCCAACATCACTCAAGGGCACCTCTCTAGGGCTTACAGAAAACGGCTGGGAGTGATGCACCCAAAGAACGCAAACCAAAGTCAACCAGGCTCAGGAGCTTCCAAGGCATGCTGGGAATGCATCCGGCGCACGATAGACTGCGATGGCGGTAGACCTGTTTGCAAGAAGTGTCTAGAGAGCGGCATTGTGTGCCCCGGATTCGACAATAAGAAACCACTGGTCTGGGTAACTCCGGGAAAAGTTACACACCGAGCACCCCAGCGCCTAAGACGGAAAACGGGTTTCCAGGCTGACGATGCCTCGAAGAGTAAGGGTTCTACTGGTACGAAGCCCGTGCATGCGGCGCGTGGAAATACCAAAACAGCGACTGTCCTGACCATTCGGAGCCAATCAAGCGGACAGGCTTCATCTCCAACAAGTTCCAACTCCGGCGATTGTGGAACTATATGCAGCCCCAAACCCGGACAAGACACATCCGGTAGCTCCCATTATCAGGCTTCAGATTGGAGCGTCGAAAACTTGAAAGAGCTCGCTAGACAAAACCGTCACTCGCTCAATTTTGCCGGAAATATTTGTCCTGATCTGTACAAGGCCTTACAACTGGCATATACGGTGCCTGCAAGCCTATTAGTCGGCGACTACGAGCTCGTAGGTACTCTCGACTACTTCATAAGCCAGATATATACACCCCGCGCAAATAATCAGGTGGTACAGAACTTGCATTTGCCACCAGATATGAGTATTGCTGAAGTATTCCCGTTTATGCAAAGCCCTTGTCGTCGTCATACCATCATGGCCATAGTAGCGGCCCATCATATATTCGCCACTTCCCAAAATCAATGGCGCAACGCACAACACAGAGACCGAGGCGGTGGCTTTTACGATGAAACTAGGTTCTACCACCATTTTGGAAAGGCTATTAAAGGGCTTTATGCGGAACTCTCGAGCGACAAAGCCATGTTCGACCCCCGGATATTCGCGACAATTTGGATGTTGGTGGGCACTGAGGTTGTTCATGGCGTTTTGCGTGGATTGATGGCCCACATCAGCGGCCTCCTTGCCTTGATCGATGTACAAGGCGGTCTCCGGAATGTCATGTCCATAGAGGAGACACACTGGGGTGCACTACAAGCCTTTACTGTGTCTTGCGTGTTCACGTACACCACCAGCCCTTCGAGCCATCAGCTAGTCAAAGCCTCGCAGCTGGAAATAAAGGACCTGCGACGGTTGTACGTGTGGAGCGCCATTCCCGATATGCTTTGTCCAGCAGACTTGTTTGTCAGTGTAATCCTCATCAACAGACTTCGGTTCACAGCAGCTACCGGTCAGTCTATTATGAAAGATGAAATTTCGAGCCGAAGTCTATTTCAGCACATCATGAATGACGTCTCGACGTTTAGCCCCGAGCAATGGGCACAGTCTACCGGCTTTCCGCATGAGGACCAAGTATTACTTATTGGCCGACTCTTCCAATATTCAGTGGCATTATATGCCATTGTGTCACTGCCCGACCTTTTCCACACTTTTGAATTTTCTGGTTGGTGCGATGTTGACCGTTCACTGTCAAAGTGTCAACTTCATGCCCTGCTTTTTGACACAATAGACCAGGCGATGAAATCTCCTTATATCGAGACTATGGGTTGGCCACTGGCAGTAGCAGGCTTTGTTGCAAAGAGACCATCAGAACGTGCGTCAGTAATTGAAAATATAGACAAATTGATGGACTATTGTGGGTTTTTCCCAACAGTTCATTCCCTCAAGGAAATGCTCCAAGACCACTGGGGATCTGGAAAGACAGGTTGGGATGATTGCTTTCACAAGCCGCATTTTTTCTTCTAAAGCTGTATGCGGTAGAGGGACTAGAAGCATCCAATTTGAGGATAGGAGATGAAAATATATGATTTAGATGGTACGCATGAGGCATAAAGCCTACTATATTTTTTCTGGGTATGGTGTTGAGATATCAGTGCTGTATAATAAGCAGACGAACTATACGAATGGTCAACAAACTTAGCCTGAACTTGAACGGTGCGTCTATCCCATACAGTAAATTAAAAACGGCTTAGTAAGAATGTTCTACCACGCTTTAGTGCACGTAGTGCCATTTTAGCCATAGAGCTCATTTTTACACACCTGTCACGTTGGGCGCTGCAGATTGTATTTAAACTGGTGAACCAAGTCCCGTCCAAAGCCACATCTACAAGGAGTACAATCAATCTTCAAGATTTTATTAATCACCGCGACAGGAGACAGGATTGAATTCGTTCATTTTTAAGCCGTTTTGTTAAGTGATGCGAGACACCCGAAACTTCTTCAGCTGGTCTCGGCCTCACTCGCCATCGTACCATTGTGCCTTGACTGTGCCACATAGTCCGCTCTATCTACATCACTAAGCCTTACCCCGAAGAAAATGACAGCAGCCAGCGTAAACAAACATCCAGCTGATAGAAACGGCAGCCCGACCCAGTAGCCACCCATCTTCAAGCCAACACGGAAAGACGCAGCTAGCACTGGGCTAGCGAAAAAGAGACCGGCAACTTCAACAAACGTAATCGTGGTATAAAGCATGGCAACATGGTGTCCACTCGCCAACGTGGCGAGCAAGCTTCTTGCACTGAGGCTGAATCCTGAGCCTAGGGCAAATAACGAGAGGCCGGTAACGAGAGAGGCAGGTGTGGCTGCCAAGCCTATTCCGAATGCGCCCCCGATAAGCAGGAGGATGCTGCCGCGTGCCATCCATACGTCTTTGGAAAGGGGAGAGAAGGACATTTTGCTTAGCAGGAGCTGGGAAATGCCGGGTAGGATGACGAGGACAAGGCCCAAGGTTATGAAAGAGTTGATTGAAAGAAAGAGGTTTGCCTATAGATAGACTGTCAAAGAGAGCAAAACGGCTGAAGAGTGCCGGGGCGTATACTTACCTGAGACCAGCCCAACCCAAAACGTTTGGTGATGTACTGGAGAAGAATGATCCGAGAATCTGTACCGAGCGAGGACAACATGATAGTTAGAAGGACGAGACCCAGTTTCTTGTTTTCCAAGAACAAAAAGCGAAAAGAGTCGAGAATCTGTCTTGTCCCTGACGATACATGCTCTCGGAGTGCTTGCAGAGGGCCAGCTTTGATGGACTGTGCTTCTGCCGCTGGTTTTTGCTCTTTGGCCGGCGGCAACTTGAGCCTGCCTAGTTTGACGAGAATCGGAGGGAATATGAGCAGTGAAACCAGGCAGGAAACGAGAAGGGTGTAGCCGAGGTAGATGGAGAACCAAGCGCCTTTTTCCATGGCAACGTAGGTTAGAGGCTTCGAGACCAAGTCGGCTATCAAAGTCACTGCGGCGATGATGAAAAAAGCGGTAGACCTGATGCTCTTGTTAGTAAAACCTACATTCAAGGAATTAGGATGTACAGCCTGAATAAGAGTAATACCTTTGGGCTTCTGATGAGATGTCACTCGCAACTGTATAGACCATGGCTATTGCCATGGACAAGCCGCCGCCGAGCACCATGAATATGGAGCTGACCCAAATAAGCCGGATGGGAAAGACTTCCGGAAAGCGGTCTGATATAGTCAGTTAAACAAGAAGCCTAATTGGTTTTATTTCTGAATCAATGAAATCGCGCACATACAAATGACAACATTAGACCCTTCACAGAGAACGAGTCCCAGAATCGTAAGCCTCAGCACAAACAAGCGACCGTACCTATCAGCAACCACACCCCACGGCACGGCAGTAAGCAAGCCAGGTAAAAGGGCGCAGCTTACGTCCACAGCCTGCAGCATGGATAATTCAGACTGGACATCATCATTTTTGCAGCGCGGGTCGTTGGAACCCAGGACTGTATCGGGGTAGCGTCTGCGACAGAGGATGTATTCTTGGACCTCTGCGGCGGGAACAGCCAGAAGTAAGTCAGCTATGAGGATGGAAAAAACGAGAATGAGCGAAGAGATGGCAATTGTGGTGCGGGCTGCGACGGATAGCTTAAGCTTGTTGTCGCTGCCCTCGCCTTGAGTGCTGTCGATTGAGCGAAGGAGGGGCGATGTTTCGGTGTCTTGCGCTGTCATGGCGGCTGGCGAAGGCGTGAATCTACTAGCTAGAGCTTTTCAAATGGCGAACAGTATTCTCTTTGAGAATAAACATTATTGGAAACAGATTTTCCAGAGGATGCCGTTTAAGTACGTGCAAGGCTGGGTCTCGAACGGCAGCAATCGCGTTGCCTGAGTTGAGTGTGGGTAATCGTCTTAGATTGGGACTACTAAGCGGAGGCGCCCGAGTACTTATACTTTCCTATTCGGGGTAGTACATATACTTTCCTATTCAGGCAACGGCCGAGCCTGCCACACTCAAGGGCGTTAATAGTAAACAGTGCGCCCGCTGAGTAGCCACGAAGAGTCACGGTGTTGCTTTAGCTTGAGCTGATGCGGTTTGTTTCGTTTTTTTCTTTTTGAAAGATGAAATCAACCAAAATTAACGAAAAAGCGCATTGTCCTGCTAGGCTACTGGTAGCTTGCTTGGGGCTGCTGTCACGGTGCCAGCACTATTGGTAGGACAATAATATCCATAAAACACTGACGTAAAGATAGACATTAATTATCGCTATAGAGGTCATATGGAACCTCATATGCTACAGCCTTGTTAACCAACGTATCTGGAGAGCTTATAAAGAGATCGACATAAGCCTCATCTGCTTTAGTTCCCGAATATATACCGCTCGGGAACGAATTTGTGAAATAGTTAGGATGTAGGTCTGGATACAATGAAATTGTAGTGGGCTCCTTGTCTCTCACAAGAAGATCATATTCGTCTTCTGGGTCAAAGTCGCGACACTGTGGTCTCGTTGCGCGAAGCTCTTTACGACGCTCCTTTAGATCCTCCAAATAGTGTGGATTTGGAGAAGCAGCAGCTTCAGCCAATAACGATTCAGTTGGCACTGGCTTGGCCACGTCATAAAGTATTTGATAACCACAGGCAACAGCTGCGCGGCCGACCTGGTGGCGCATCCGCGGCTCTCGTAGTAGCAGCGTGCGTAGCGTCTTGTACCTCGGTTTAGCTGGGAACCATATCATATAAGGAAGTTGCGAGTCGTTAATGTCGTCTGAGAGCCAAGAAAGGTCATTTATCATAGTAAGTCGGGCGTATATGGCCTCTTGAATAAATGATGTCAATTGGAGATGAGGTAGTGCTCCACCAAAGAGCAAATTCAGTGCTGTGATAGATACCACGAACAACGCATTCTACCTCATTTGTGACCAAAGAAGGCCGTCGGAGGCGAGAATATCTGTCCACATTTCCATGGTACGCGGCCATAAGAATTAGCACATCCTTATTTACTTCCGCGGGTAGGTCGTCCGGTAGGGGCGAATAGAGCAACCAGGCATTGTCATGACTGAAAGTTGTTGATTCCAAGTCAGAACCGAGTATATCAATGTGGCTATCTTCAGCAATGTCAAAGTACTTTTGCTGGCGTGTATTCCCCGGCGACACGCGGTAGCGCATAGACTGTACTGTAGACGTGTCGTTATTGAGTCCAATAGCACGTTTAGGAGCTTTCTCATGAATAGCCCTAGTATAGTCATCCATAATCGAATATCGAATGGGTTGGCTTGTAATGAGTTCGAGAATTGTCGCGCTATCGGGGCTACTTGATACAGCTGCTTCCTCAGCAATGGAGACATCAGGCAAGAAATCAAGTTCCCGGTAAAGCGATATATACCCACCAACAGCGCACGCGCGGCCAAGAAGATAGCACAAGCCAGGATAACGCTGCGCGAGCTTGCCATACGTTTCTGGTGTCGCAAGATCTGGGAACCAAACTCAGTAGGGAGCGTGCTCAGGCTCATCAATATCTGGGATGATGTTACTCATAATCAAGCGAGCGTTGCGTGCGCGAGTAAAGAGAGCGTTACGTGAGCTCTGGCACATTGCTTTAATCGCAGGTAGATTCGCAAAGTCGGCATTGTGGCGCATGACATGTACTATTGACTGACGAAGCATGCGTTCGTCGTGGCTGCGATTTATTTGATCTGCTGTGGGAATCATCTCGCCGCGAAGGATACGACGACATTCAACAACCTCAGCTGACTGGCCCCGGTTCGATTGCCACTCTTGCAGATTATCTGTTGTAGGATATGTTACCATTGTCACTCTTGCAGATTATCTGTTGTAGGATATGTTACCATTGTAAGTGTCTCTTCCGGCGGTGCTGTACAGGATATTCCGTGGGTCACAAAGAGAAGGCAGGATCATATGGTTAGCTGAGCTCAAATAGTTAAGTGGCCAGTGGGTGGCTAATAAGTGCGAGAGTTTACAGGCTTTTAGTACCAGCGACGTCAGCGTCGGCTCTGATTCCAACTAACAGGATATGGGTTTAGCCCTGATCCACCTTGCTCGTAGTCGCCCCCCCTCACGACGCCCCCTCCAACCACTGAGTCAGGCACCGTCGGATTGCTCGCAATGGTGCCGAAGCTAGCTCATCCTCGATCGCGGCTTAGAATGAAACATTCTCGCGCAGGAAAATCTACTCCCAGAGTATTTCGGCTAAGAAGGCGGCTGCAGTCTGTAAAATGTAGGTTAGACAGACGGGATAGCAAAAGATTTGATAGCAGACACTCACCCGGATTGACGCTAGGCTTCCATTTGTAGTTGTGTGCTTGTTCGGGATGACGCGCAACAAATTGAGACTGTAGTTCTGGGAAAGGGGCCTACAACTCAGTGAGCGTCTTATCTACTATGCCCTGGCCACTGTTCCCGCTAACAGCCTGGTAAAAATCATCACAGCTAGCGATGATGCAAGGGTGAGTTGGCGACGGGCTACTAGGAGTGTTAGTTGAACTGGTTGCAGGTTCCGAACTCTTCGTGATAATGGACGTACTGGTAACAGTAATGCTAGCTTTCGAGGAAGCTGTGGTTGTTTAACTTTGCGATACAGCTGGCTGCGTCGCCGAACCTTCCACAGACGGCGACTCTTCTCCAACCTCTGTCCACGCCGATAAACATGCCATGGAGACCTGCAAGTCATCACTGGTTCCGTCTGCAGTCCTGCTATAATTACCCAAAGATGGTGGCCACAAGATATGTCCGCTTGGCAGCAACGCGGAGGGCTTCTGGGTCTTTGGGATGACGGTAGCCTGTGCCAATGCGCCAGCTTTGGAGCGACTGGTCAGTCTTGGTATGTAAAGCAGACTCTGCCGAATCCTGTAAAGTCATTGCATCGAACGCTGGTAAGCACATTAGTTGACAGACATTTCGAGTAATCGGCGGACTTTCATCCACATGACAGTTCTTACCAATAACGTCTTTGGCGTGCCGGCACGAAAGAGTCCACACAGCTCTCGGGGATGGCGTCAAAAGTTAACGCCGAGCACATTGCTTCATCAGATTCCTCTCCCCAGCCTGCTGTCAAGCTGGAACGAAGGTCGGCGACACACTCGTCGGATAAGAAGCCGCAGCTACCTTGTCGGTTCTTCGTGTAGTCTCGCGCTGTGTCACTCGTACTGATGAAGATGTGTCGGCAAATATACCAGGAGTCGTGCATGGCCTCTCCTTGTAACGCACCAGGAACGCCAAATGTCAGGGATGAAGCGGCTGTTGTGGCGTTCTGTACCAGATCTTCGGGAATGGGCACGTCCTGCGCAACACTGAGCTGAACAGTGAAGCCTTCATTGCTACCAGAACCGGGGTACGGTTGCGTCCAATATCGACACCGGTGACTGATGCGATGTCTTCCCACACAGGAACCTTGAAAGCTTTGCTCACGTAGACAAACGGTATCTCAATAATGTTGCTGATATTTTGGAAGAAAGGCCCATTGTCAAGATAGATAGGGCTGGTCATGATCGCTTCAAACTCAGTTTAATGTTGTACGCTGTGTGTATATACCCTTCCTACGTTGTTGTCTCCTTTCTTGCGCTTGTACACCCTGCTGGAAGCGACGTTGTGAGTATTGAATGTAAAGGGCCTATTTGTCTAGACACTGAACAACAAGAAACAAAACGCGTTAAGGGACCCAATTATGAATATCCACGACTGCACTGCCACTACCCTTGTCTACTAATCTCCACGCCCCCCTAGCGTCTCCCCTAGTGTTACTTTACTTATCCATTTGGGGCACCAACTAGTCTCCTGCTCCTGCCTAACAAGGCAAAGCTGCGCCGGAACACTGCGGAGCCTGCGCAGTTGATCGCGTAAGTAGAATTCGGCTTTCACCGAGGGGAATTCAATAGCCGTGTCTACGATATACTCGTAATCCAAGAGCCACGGCATTCCGTACGAACTTCCGTGATACTTCAGCCAGCCATTACGCTTTCGGGCCATTGGAAACTCATATGGCGGAAGCATTCCGTAATTCGCCGGACGTACGGGGTACATTAGTGCGTATAGTGCAATCTACTAGCTAAAATTTCATGGTAACGTCCTCGGCCCATTCCAAGGTGGCCATGAGCCCAGGTTCCAGATAGTTCAATGAACAAATATGCCCACAGTAGACCCATATTGAGCGTATCTATATTCAGTCATGGGTAACCTTCAACTCGGTTTACTTCCACAATAGATGAGACTGTTTGTGTGTAACTGCAGTTCTGGCAACAGGTCTAGGATCCCCATCTGCCTCTGCAATCGAGTCGAATCGATATCCACATGACTGTCCTGTTGCGTGCTTTGTAAAACATTTGGGGAAAACAAAGTATCAGCTTCCGACGAAGACATATCACCAGAAATTTAGTGAACTGCCAGTTTCATTATCACTGTCTAGCCCAGCCTACTTGTATAGCCTCCATCTCAGCTTTATGCTATCAAATTGGTACTCCGAAGCTCCATCATAGCTCAACGCACATGTATAATCAGTGAACAACAAAAGTTTTCCATTATAAGTTTGCCGAGGTGTCATCCTCTGGAAATTTTCGGAACATATCCGCCAACTTGTCAATCGGAGCAGTCAACAGCCCCATTACGGTCTCAAATGGAGGGTGCTCGCCCGCGCTGGGGTGGCTGCGTGACGGCACAAAAGCCTTGGTTCGTGAAAAGCTCTTTGCCAGCGACTGCGACAGACCGTTCTCGCTGGCCAGTTGTTCCTCAAGCGCAGGCAGATCTCGCGCCTCTTCTTCTTTGATGTGCTCTGCCAAAGGCTCCCAAATTTCGTTTAGCTTGGCAATGTAGCCCGAGTCTTTGGCCTCGAGTGCTTGGAAATCTTGTAGCATTAACTTGACCTGTTTGGAGCTGTTAATGTGCTGTGGAAGAATGATGAAAGTTTGGGACTTACTTTGTGATGCTCTTTGCGGTCTTCTTCTGCCATCTCTTTGCCTCGGTCTCCCAGATATTTTTCCATCGCTGGGTACAGTACTAGCTCTTCGCCTACAGAGTGTCGCGCAAGCTCCCATACAAACTGGTTACCGTACCGCTGCTGGTGATCATGGTTGTTGGGGTTATTGGTGACCTGCTTGTAGTACTCTTCCAGCTCGCGGTGATCTTTGATCACAGCTGCTGCAATGGTAGGCAGTTTTGATGTGGTCTCCATGACTAATTTAAATTGAGAATATTTTAGGCGTGGCTCTTTGCATGGCAAGTAGAAATGATCACAGTAAGGAGAGCGAGGAACGATTTCATTTCTTATATACCGACATCTGAATAGCCTCACATGAAGTCCGCCAATCAAAACAGCTTCATTAAAAACCCAGGACTTGCACAGACGTATGTATGATTACAGTATTCTCATATCCAGACGTCATTGCTACGACAGATGTTTTGAGTGTGCTGGACAAGTGCGACCACGTCATGACGCCACAGTTGCGTTGCTCAACGGGTTACAACTTTGCCATCTCGAAACGTTGAATGACTTCTGCCTTCTTAGAATAAATTGTTGCTTACTTATCGTAATTATGATCTAGAGTGGATAAATTCACAGCTTGTCGCCTCTTGTCTAATCACTTCTTGTTTTCCATTAAGTTTGGCAGACGCATTGGTGACGCTGACATCTTGGGTTGGGATCTCCGGAGCAAATGTTACGCCTTTTCATGCATTTCCCCAGACGCGTGGAAAGCAGGGGTTTTTCCGCCAATGTAATCGTCTGATAGTAAAACGTGGCTGCCGAATAGCGTGAAGATCGGCTATCCGCCCAGTCTCACAACGGTCGCTACGGCGTTTTTACTGGCGCTAGCGTCAAGAACTTCTCGGCTTTAGCCTTGTTCAAAGCTTGTTATTTGCTGATCGTCTCCGCCGTAAGAAGTGCGCCTTAAAACATTTTGTGTGACCAATTTTAGACATTACCCGCCACCGTTACGTGGACGTGGCAAGGGTTAGACACAAGGGTCGCAATGACTTCATATTGATGTTACAAACCGATACTGGAGTAAACGTATTGTGCAACGCTCACTCCTTTTAAAGCTCCACCAAATCACTTTAGCGTACCCTTAAAATATTCCAGCGGGAAACAAACAAGTACTATTAGGTGCTCTGGGTAGCTTCGTTACTACAAAAAATATGTCGGCCAAAGCGGCCAGTTCTGGGTCAAGTCAGCCGATACGGAATGATTCCGTGTTACCCGCACACCTACGAAAAGATGTGGTCGACGTGCCTGTCACTCCTACGTTGAGCTTCAAAAACAATTTAAACACCGTTCATGACTATTTCGAGCGGCAATCTGGGCCTGGTGGAAAGGTAAAGACGCAGAATGCAGGTAATGGTCGACAGGAACACGGCAACATTATCTCTGCTACATTTACCATCCCAACCATCGTACAGAAGAAGAATGGAGCCAAATGGGTCAGTGTATAGCTGTGTGAGATGAAGGATTACACGTCATGCTAAAAGTTTGTAGGAATTGGAGCATCGGTTTCACCGGTCTGTGCATCTAGATTGCCTCGCCTATCTGTCCGGGGCGAAAGAGCAATCGACGCACACAACTATTGCCTGGACAGGGGAGGTACTATCTTGCAACAACGAAAGCCACTACATCTCAACTGCAGCATCGTCTACGTCAATTGCACCGGACCCGCATTATCCTAAATACGAAAGTGAACATTTTGATGTTTCCGATGATGTCTTTATTAGCAATAAAGACCGCCAGTCGCTCGAGAATAAACTTTACAAAGATGGCGGGAGAACCGTTCCAGTGTGGCTGTTTAGAGATGAACAATGCACTGATGATGGTATCATGCTCAAAGACCAATCAGCTTGGAGAAAGTACGCTGAGCATGATTTGTTTCCGCTCTTCCATTACAAACAAAGAGAACCAACTGGTGGAGGAGGAGAGGACATTCGATGGAAAGACTACTATACGGTCAACCTGGCTTTCGCTAACAAAATCTGCGAAACCTACGAGTGTGGCGATATTGTGCTTGTGCATGATTACTATCTCATGCTGGTACCAGGCATGGTTCGGCAACGCCTGCCAAATGTCAAGATAGCGTTCCTCCTACAAACGCCCTTTCCTAGCAGCGAGTTCATACGATGCCTGCATCGCCGTAAAGAAATATTAGAGGGTATTCTTGGCGCAGATCTTGTCGTGTTTCAGGCCGACATATACAGCCAACACTTTGCAAATTCTTGCGCACGAATAATCAACTTGCCGGCGAACTACGAGCAAGTCGAAGCGAACGGTCGGCGCGTTCAACTAATGCATCTCCCGACAGGAGTTGATATTCCCAAGATTTCAAAGCGCGCATTTACACCCTCTGTTGACCAAGAATGCGAAGAGCTTGCACAGTCATTTTCAGGGAAGAAGATTATTCTTGGGCATGATCCCATGCACAGTTTGAGCGGCCTTGACAAGAAACTTCAGGCCTATGAGAAATTTTTACACGACAACCCCGATTGGAGAGAAAAAGTCGTTCTTGTTCAAGTAACAAGTCCAGGCATGTTAGAGGTGGACGGCACTGACGAGTCTGATTTTTCCGCCAACGTGAGCGTGCTGGTCAGCTCCATCAACACCAAATACGGCTCGTTGAATCACACGCCGATCCAACTCTCGCCGCAGCCACAGAACCAAGACGAGTACTTTGCGCTTTTACGGCATAGTGACATGGCGCTCATTACGAGTGTGCGGGAGGGTATAAGTACAACTGCCCTTGAATACGCCATCTGTCAACGTGAAAAGCACGGGATGCTCATCCTGTCCGAGTTTAGCGGAGCAGCCGCTGCGTTGGACGAGGCCATCTTGATTAATCCGTGGAATACTTCTGCCGTTGCGCGTGAAATATACAATGCGCTCACAGCATCGTGTGAGAAGCGCAAATCTAGTAACGATGCTGTGTTCAAAGAGGTTCAAGGGCTGGGTGTAGATATTTGGGCAAAGAAGCTTCTGGGAAAGATGAACGAGGTGTGCTAAATTATCATGACGAAAACGTGATACGAAGTTAGGCTTTAAAGAGCAACTACTTTAATTTTCTTAACGTATAGCATAAATTGTACAATGATAGATGAAATACTCATGAACCGAACAGTGACATTGACACTCAGTGTTGCATGCCTGATTTATGTGGCGTGGTGTCTGCATGGGGGCCGGGAGGGACCAGCGTATGGATCCACGCGGATCTTATTGTCCGATGAGGGTCTTCCAAACGTGACACCGGAGCAGGCTTCAGGCTGAGAACTTTTGAATGTGGGTGTGTGTCGTTTAGTATGATGATTTGACTGTGTACGAGACTGCAGCAAAAGCGCAGTGCTGCTTTGGATTTGGCGGATGAAACGTGGCGAAAAGAACTTTTAAGACCCTACGAGTAGACAAAGCCGTTGGGTCTAAGTGGCGGGTTACCGGTCTGAAGTGCATGACCACCTATTGAGCAGTTAGTTTAAAACGGACCAACAAGTCCCACAGGATGTCCCTGTCATCGGCCGAGTTGTGTTGCGAACCTGGTCATCTCACAAAGCACTGCATTTAGCGCCCATGTACGTTGTATCAAAGGTCCGTCGTATTTCCAATTAAATATCAGAGCTCCAAAATCCTGCTAATTTGCAGGGTGTGGCTCGTTGTGACACAACCCCCATGATAAACTCTGTCGTGATTCTGACATCACGCTCGCTAATCCCCCAGGTCCTCCTCTCCTAGTGGGCCAAACCGTCAAATTCTTTAATCCCGGTGGGTACCAACCTTGCTTTAGCAGAAGCCTTTCTCTTATAAAACGGGTTTAAATGTGCCTAACAGATTTCTTTAAAGTTGTCGACTGTTTAGAGCCCAACGACCGCAAGGCCACTATGCCAATAACCTGACGACAAGACTTATGCTCCGACTTGCCATTTCCAAATATGGTGACTTGGCACCGATTCCAACATTTTTACGGTTCATTTTCCCGTTTGCCTCGCGGCCGTGGCGCAAACGTGACCTTGAAGAGAAGCCTGATACGGTACCTTACTTGAATGGCAGGGGTTTTGTCGATTTCTCCCCCGACGATGAGGAGGACCCACGAAATTGGGGCCGGGCACGGTGTTGGTATATCTGTATCGTTGCTATCTTCATTGTCTCTAATGGCACGATTTCCTCGGGTTTGTCATCGGGCTCCATAACGTCAATTGCCGAGGAGTTTGGCGTCTCACAGGTTGCGGCAGGTCTGACAACTACGCTTTTTGTTCTTGGATACTGTGCTGGCCCGTTCGTTTTTGCCCCTCTATCCGAGTTTTATGGCAGGCGATGGCTTGTGTACGTGACGTTTCTTGCTTACTTGGCTTTTACGGTTCTATGTGCCTTTGCGCCAAACTTTGGCTCTCTCCTGGTTGGTCGTTTCCTGTCGGGAACGTTTATCGCAGCGCCGCTCTCCGCTACACCGGGTATCATAGCAGACTTGTGGGAACCTTTGATCAGAGATAACGTCATGGTGTTATTTGCTGTATCAACATGGGGCGGCCCTTCTCTGGGCACGGTGCTCGCGGGCCTGCTTTCTGAGGCCAAGAACTGGCGCTGGGCGTTCTATTTCAGCCTAATGCTAGGGGCCCTTACAGTTCTTTTTATGACGACATTACCAGAGACTCTTGCAGTTACAATTCTCAAAGAAAAAGCAATGAGGCACAGACAAGCTCGTACGGCGGGCTTGACAACGTGGAGGACGGACGTCGAGGAGGCTCATGTATCACTGCTTGCTACTTACAAGACCGCGCTACTGCGGCCTTGGGCACTTCTGTTTGACATGATTTCATTCCTATGTGCAATTTACATGGGGGTGATTTTTCTTCTGCAGTTTATGCTATTCAGCATCTATCCGATTGTATTCCAAGAAATTCGCGGCTGGAGCTCTGCTGTTGCGCAACTACCGCTGTTGGGCGCTGTTGTTGGTGCAGTCTTTGCGGCAATCGGGATTCTTATCGACACTCAGCGACGCAAGCGAGTATTCCGCAGACGAGGCTACTTGGTACCAGAAGATCATCTTTTTCTTGCCAAAGTAGGCGGTGTTGGATTTTCAGCAACCATGTTTTGGTTCGCATGGACAGGCCAGTTCCAGTAAGTTTTCTGTGGTGCCCTACTTCGGAAATTATACTAACAGGGAGACAGGTCGATACATTGGATCGCGCCCACGCTTGGTGGGACATTCCTCTCGGTGTCCCTCATGCTTGTATTTCTCCCCTTTGTTAATTATCTTGTCCAATGCTACGGTCACTACTCCGCTTCGATCGTAGCGGTCAACACATTTGCTAGGTCATTGGGAAGCGCTGCTGCACCTCTCTTTACCAATGCCATGTTTAGTGCCATGGGTGTTGGTGGCGGGGGTTCTCTGATTGGCGGTGTTGCCGCACTTCTTGCTATTTGCCCTTTCTTGTTTTCCCAGTATGGAGAGAACATCCGAGCACAAAGCAAGTACACAGCCGCTAGTGTGGCCAAGCTTCCGACGGAGCAGGGTCGTGGTCAAGAGCACCCAACAAGCTATCAAAATGAGGGAGAATATGAAAATTAGGTCCGTGGCGCCGTAGCCGGTCCGATCTAGATGCTTTTTTTTTTTTTTTCAAAGCCGGACGATACATATATGTACTGATGTTTTAGCGACTGATAGTTTTAATAACTTTAATTCAAAGCCTTTATTGTTCAAGACTATATTGCCTATTCTGAAAATATTCAAAAGCTTTATAGTTTAGAACTATACTTCCTACTCTGTCTCGTAATGAGTCCACCCCAAAATCCTGTTTGCCTTTTCACACGTCCAGAAAGACTGGTTCTTTGACAAGTCGCCGCGAATCTCCACGCCCGGGAAGTATTTCTTGGCCAGCTCTTCAGAAGGCGTGCTTTGCGTCGTTGTCGGGGCCGCGACATTAAACACCTCGCAGCCATTTACCTTGTCAGACTTTTCAACCGACATGAGGCATATCCTCGCCACGGCATCCGGGTGGACCCAGCCCCAGAGTTGTCTCACGCCGCGCGCTTCCCACTTCTCCTCGTGGTCCTTCTGGGCGTCTTTGCGAGGAGCAACTTGGTGGATGCGCATACAGGCGACATTCATTCCCGGGAACCAGCGAACGAAAGAGCGCGCCTGATACTCTGCCTCATCCTTGGCCAGGGCGTATGAATCGGTTGGTCGCTGAGTTGCTTCTTCGTCAATGGGAAAGTAGTCGAACTTTAGCGGACGATTTGAGTATGCAAGACCAATTGCATTCACTGATGACGCATAGCAGACTTTCTGAATACCTAGCTCGCCGGCGGCGTGCAGCCCGTTGAAGGCCGAGTTGACATTGTTATTGTGTACCTTGGAGTCTTCTTTGTCAACTGGGTCGGGAATAGCGGCGAGATGAATTATCGCGTCGCAGCCTCTGAACGCTTTGAGAGTAGATTCGTAGTCATTGGCTGTGTCGGCTGTTCGCATCTCGGAATTTGCGGTCCCGTCGTGGTCCTGAGGGGTGCGGTTGATTTGCATTGTGTAATGGCCTGCGTCGGAGCAGGCCTTGACAACGCTTCGGCCGAGTGTGCCTCGCGCGCCTGTGATTCCGATTTTCATATTGGCCAGTTTTTGTTTATGTTTATTAGATTGTCAAAATCAAAAACGGGGAGCTTTTTGAGCGACGAAAATTTTGAACATGTTTTATAGAATCTATTGCCTGGTACGCAAGCATGACGCAACGATTGCCAATGGCTGTTGCTGGCCATATCTCACTGCCGCCAACTACTTGCGCGACAGAAGAGAAGGTAACTACATCATATAAAATAAAATTTCGTCCCCACGGCTCACATGCAAAGTATTGTGAGTGGTTTCATTTGAGGTTATTTTGGTCGGCGTCATTATTCGTTCAGAGTTGGCTGTCCCGCAGCGGAAGAGACGGCATTGCTGTACGGTTACGTAGCTATTACAACAGCATTTATCTGTTGGTGTTTGGCCTCTTTTAAACGTGCAGCAAAATAGATAGAAAGTAAATTGGCTAGACACAACTTGAAGAAACACCACCCAATACTGTAATATACAGTCATACAACCTCGCATCTACTCAACGTCAAAATGGATGCATTCCAGCACATTGGCATTGTTGGAGCAGGCAGCATGGGCTCAATGATGGCCTTTGCCTTTTCAGAGCTAGGGTTGGACGTATCATCTTGGGACGTCAACAGCGAAAATGTCGATAACCTCATGGACCTTGCACCCCATGCGAAAAACCAGCGAGGCAAGATTCGTGGGTTCGATGATATCGAAGAATTCACAAAAAGTGTACTACACATCGGTCATCCAAAGCTGTTCATTTTCTCGGTCACGCATGGTCATCCGGCAGACAGCGTGCTGGAGCTCATGAAGCCAAATCTGAAAAAGGGGGACATTATTCTCGATGGCGGTAACGAGTTCTACCGCGAGACAGAGAGGCGGCAAAAAGAATGTGCCAAGATTGGTGTACATTGGATCGGGATGGGTGTTTCCGGTGGCTACCAGTCTGCTCGGCATGGGCCGAGTCTCTCGCCGGGAGGATGTCCCGGGGTTCTGGATAGGGTGATGCCTCTCTTGAAGGCATACGCGGCAAAGGATCCAAAGTCTGGTGCGCCCTGTGTCGCAAATATTGGCCCCCGCGGATCAGGGCATTACGTCAAGATGGTTCACAACGGCATTGAAGTTGGAATGATGTCAGCGGTTTGCGAAGCTTGGTCACTGCTTCGAATGGGGCTGGGCTTCAACAACGACCAGGTCGGCGACATATTTTCAAACTGGAATGCAAGTGGTGAGCTCCGTACAAGCTTTCTCATTCGAATTGGCTCAGAGATTTGCAAGACGAAAAAGTCTGGCAAAGATGGAGACAAAGGCTGGGTCCTCGACGACGTCCTCGATAAGGTTGTGCAAGATGATGATGGATCGGAAGGGACTCCAATGTGGTCAATCATGGAATCTGCATCGCGTCATATATCCTGTCCAACGCTCGCAGCTGGGTATTATTTCCGTACTGCATCTGGCAATCGTGCCGAACGGGTGCAAGTAGCAAAGAATCTGCCCATGGAAATGACGGAGCCAATTGAGGTATCAGACCGAGAGGCTTTTGTCGAAAAGGTTCGCCAGGCGGTATACTGCGCTTTCTTGTCGTCTTTCTGCCAGGGTCTTGAGCTCATCTCCCGTGCATCAATCGAGGAGAACTGGCAAATCGACTTGTCAGAGTGCATTCGAATCTGGCGCGCTGGGTGCATTATCCAAGCCGAGTACATTGCAGACATTTTGGAGCCGGCCTTAAACGAAAAGAAATCCCTTACCAATATGAAATTAATCAATCAAGTCAGTGAAGACCTGCAGCGCAATCAACACTCTCTCAAGGACGTTGTGATAGAGGGTACTAGGTCGAATCATTTTATGCCCGCTCTCTCCGCCACGCTAGAGTATATGAAGTATGTTGGGAGCGCGTCGCTTCCGACGCAGTTCATGGAAGCTGAGATGGATTACTTTGGGGCACATTCATATGACACACCGGGTGTACCAGGAGAGGATCCCGGACAGACCGCAAAGGGCCACCATCATTACGAATGGAAGCCGGCTTAGGATAGGTAGCGAACTGCAGCTAAATTCGAGCCGATTCAGTATCAGAAATGTCTTAAAACACTAGATGCTATGCTAAAATGCTATGCTAGCAGGGTATACTAATTACCACTTTCAATTTGATGAGATGCGAAAAGATGCTTTAATCCGCCTGACAAGCTCAGCCCACATGGCATCCCGATCATCACAAGCTCGACCAAGCGCATCCTTGTTCTCTTCAGCTCGTCGCAGCAAATACTTCATGCACTCTCCCGTCGTCCCCCACGCCATGTACTTGTACACCGGCAACGCCGGCGTCTTTGCCATCATCTTGCCATTCTCATGGGCGGCAAGGTTCACTTCTACCAACTCGCAGCTAATTTCGTCCGCCATGCCCTGCAGCTGTGCAAAAATGACCTCAGACTTGGCTTCGCCCGCGTCGCAAATCTTATAGGCTAGCCGTACGGACTTGGAATTGTGCGTAGCCAGCATGAGACTGACATCGGGAAACTCGCCCGAGCCTCTGATCTGCTCACTCCATTGTCTTTTCAATAGCGTTTCGGCCGTTTCGTCGTAGCACGCATCTGTGTCCTCTTTTGTTTCGTGGAAGAGCTCTCGCGGGTCGGATTCCAGGTAGGCACCACGTACGAGCTTGACGCCGAGCGTAAAGCTGTCCTTTTGGGCTTCGGCTAAATGGTACATCAATACGTCTACTGTTGACTTTTTGTATGATTGGTAAGTTCCGAAAATAGTGGCGCCGCCGACATGTTTATTGAAGGCGCGGGCAAAGTCGATTGTCCAGTCGTCGATTCCGCGCTGCAGAGCATCTTCTTCGCCGTCAAAGAGTATTCGCACGTGTCGATCTTGAGCGACTTGGCATAGGTCTTCTATCGATTTCTTCAAAGTTGGTGTCGGTGGGAGGCGATGGGTTAACAAGTGAAGAGCCAATTGGCCTGCGCCAGTAAATCTGGGATTAATTGGTTAGCAATAACATTGATACGAACTGAAGCAGGAGCTTACTTGAGCGCTGCAAAGTCACCGGGCTGCGTCAGACGTATTGTTTCCATCGTGTTTTCAGCCCACGGTCGGATTTCCTTTTCGATAATGGCCTTTGTTTCTTCGCCTGGCTGAGCAGCCTCGGACTCAGGAAGCTCTTCCGTGGGGTTCTCTTTGGCATAGGCAAGAATGACACCGGTGAACCCAATATCCTTGAGCTGATCAGCCGAGTCACTCACTTGTTCGGCATTCTCTCCAGCACAGAACTGCGCGTATAGCGTCTTGTTGAGGAGGTACTTTAGAACAGGGTTCGTATCCGCGTTGAGCAGCGAGTTCTTGCTATGCGCAAGTATTTCCATCACCCACAGCGACATGGGTAGCAGAGGTGAGGCTGATATCGCGCTTGTACCCAACGAGCGAAGGACCATTCTCAGAGGAAGTATCGCTAGCGGCGCCGTTGTTAGGCCTATTTGGTTGTGCGCCGGCGAGACATGGTGGCTTTTTGGGAGAGGGACGGGTTTTCTCTTTGTGAACGGCGCCGTTTCGTCAGAGTATTTTCGCTTTTTTTGGTTATTGCTTGCGAGGGGAGCTGCCAACGTAGGTGTCCTTCTCTTGATACTTGATGCGGCAGCAGAGCGGCGACTTCGGACATGTTGAGTCGACGCGTTTCGCGTTGGCGAGGCGGTTGGAAAGGGGATGCATGGCTTGCTTGGTGCTACTGAAGCGCGATGAATGATTCGTGGTATCATGCTAACGGACGAGGGCGATTCCTGCAAGGCTGGTAAACGGGCTTCAAGCTTCGGGGTTGGCTCTGGCAAAGCTGTCGCGACATCGGACGTGAAGTCTATGAGCAGCTCGGCCACGGGATAACATGCAGCAAATGGCCCAAGTCAGTCATGAACACTGAAAAGGAAAGAGACGCCAGTTCTCAAACTTCTCGCAGACTCCTTCCAAATGATGATGCTATAATAATGCAGGCACAAGCTTTTCAAAAACCTGTTAGTCATTGACACGAAATTATGTAAAAACGGCAACAAGCTCGTCTGCAACCGTGATATCATCCGGCTCCACCGGA
The DNA here is from genome assembly GCA_023628775.1 of Lecanicillium sp. S3808. Classification (NCBI taxonomy): domain Eukaryota; kingdom Fungi; phylum Ascomycota; class Sordariomycetes; order Hypocreales; family Cordycipitaceae; genus Lecanicillium; species Lecanicillium sp. S3808. The sequence goes on along the minus strand of JAMAJY010000005.1, from coordinate 193,088 downwards.
AGCCGGATGTAACCGCTGTAGCCTGGCTGAACCGTTGGACGTTTAGGGCGCCCTATTTCGCTCGAGCATGCGTAGCAAGGCATTATTGGGCCTGTAACTCGTAGTGGCGCAAGTTTGGGGGAGCCTGCTTGACCCTGGTGTGTGCTATGTGCGCCCCAGAATTCCTGACGTCGCAATGATGACGTGGATGCTCCGCAATTCGCTTGGATCGTCGCTGGTCGGGGTACCCCGCTGTTAATTTCCATATTGGGAAATCCAACTGCTTCCGCCATCCTACCCTAAATAGATTTTCATGAAGCAAGAAAGGGCGGAATAGATACGCAAGATAAGCAAAGTAGACAAGAATAAATAAATACATCGAATTGGGTTATTCCTTTTTCAATTTATTGCTTCCATACACCTCGTCTAGCATTTACAAACTCTGTCCCTCCATTACGACCAGCTCGCCAGACGTGGGATCCCGCTCAGAGATATTTTGAATCCGCCCTTCACTCAAATTCACGACCTTGTGCATATTCTCGAATGCATGCGTACGGTGAGAAATCATGACAACCGTGCAGTCGGAAAATGTTTCGGTCATCAAGGTCTGCAGCTCTTTATCTTTGTCAAAGTCGATGCTGCTCGTCGCTTCGTCAATGAAGACGAGTTTTGACGCGACGTCTTCCTTTCTCACCACCGCCCGCGCAATCGCAAGTAGCTGAATCTGGCCTTGCGACAGATTTACATCTGCCATTAGTGTGTCAAGGCCGCCACAGTTATCTACGACGTCCCACAATCCAACCTTGGTCAAGGCCGCAATCAGTGTTTCATCGCTGGGGCGCCTTTCGCCTTCTTCGTCGCCGTCATTGGGATGGTACGGGTCGAGGTTAACTCGAATCGTTCCTTGTATCTGGAGTGGATCCTGTGTGAGTGTGATTATTCGCGATCGAAGGACGTCGCGCGGAATAGTTCGAAGTTCTTTGCCGTCAACAAGGATGCTCCCAGAGTAATCAATCAGCCTGAGCATGACTGCAAGAATTGATGACTTTCCACTGTCGAATTATTAGCTTGCTGACCAACAGCCAAATAGCATCTAGTGAACATACCTTCCAGTTCGACCCGATAATCCGAGGTTCTGGCCATGGTCGACGGAAAAGCTAACATCGTTCAGCACCTGATGCGTACTGCCATCCAATTTGCTGTAGTACGTTCCGGTTAAGTTAGCATTTATGATGGTGCCAGCAATTGAGACACGAATTGATGCATGTCTTTGCGTACCTGTAGCTGGCGCTGACACTGCGGAATTCAATGCTACCTGATGACGGCCAGTCTGCTGCGACTGTCTCTTCAGCGTTCCCCTCGTCTTCCTGCGGCAAGACTTCCTGAGGCGAAAGCTGACAGAAGCTCCGGATGCGCGCAACTGCGCCCAGGCTGATTTCAAGTTCCACGCAACACTGAACAACGAACGACATAGTGACACTGAATGTCACAAGACTGACCATTGCCAGACCAACTGCATTTTGAGAGGTCCCGCCCGCATGGTAAACAGCAAGGCCTACTAATATAGCCGCAACGGCGCAGACACAAATATCCATGACTAGGGTCAGCCACCTCTGCACGCAAAGGAGGCTGTAGAACGGCACTTGAGAGTAATCAAGAAGTGTTTGCATTCGCGAGCGGAACGCGTCTTGCCAGTTGAAAGCACGGATATGTTGGATGCCATTCGCTGTTTCAGTAAATATCGTGAAGAGCGGTGCTTTAGCTTCAAGTTCGCGGACACGTAGTTGTCGCGAGGTCCGAAGATAAAAATATTGCACAAAGAAAAGACTTGCCGCTAGGACAGGAATTATAGCGGAGACGTATTGACCGCCAGCGCAGATAATGCCTACATCAATCCATAAAGTATTTATCACTAGCTCAGGTTAGTTGTGAGAACCAGTCGGGAACTTGGGAGACATACTGAAAACAGTATTCGAGAAATCGATGGGCAGGTCTTGCCCAATTAGGCTCATATCGTGGCTGAATCTAAACCTAACGTATTAGCTCTCAGATAGACATCCCAGACATAATACGTACCTATTAAGCATAGAGCCTCCGTCGGTCTCAGATAAAAATGACAAATTTGCACTGGTTTGGATGTGTCAGACGTTGCATTCTCTGCAGGTTGAGTTTTGCTAGGTACTTACCCCATGACAGTATCCAAAAGACGCTGGTGCATTGTAGTCGCCGTTCCGGGGACGAGCCGCTTAAAGAATATCCTATTCCCAACACTGTATAAGCGAGAATCCCAAACCTCGCGGAGAATTTTGCGTTAACTACCATATTGACATCATAGACACCAAAATATAGGTAACAGCCAGGAGAACATAGCCGATAAAATACTTATTATTTTTTGGGTCTTTTTCCTGCCATATTCGAAGAAAAATAACTAACGACTCTCAGTATGACCAAAATAGCCAAAGAGTAAACAACACATACGGGGCATTCGCTCTGCTAAAGCCGTGACTGTGATTGCCGCCACGACTATAAAGGTAAGCGTAGCTGATGCAGAGCCCAAATAGTAGAAGTATAAGGTGTGGTCGCCTTTCCTCATAGCTTCATTCTCAGTTTCATCCACAGCTTCCACAGTTGGCACCAGTGCTGTGGACGGTTTGAGAATTGATGTCACCGTCGACGACGATTTCTCGTTGACAGTAGCTGGGTCGTCCTGCAGCTCCTTCGTGGGTTGCATTAGGCCATTATCCTCCGTTTTGTTGGAAAATAGACCGGGAAGCTTCACGACGTTGCCATCATTGTCCATGGAAAGAATTGCGTCTGCGACCGAGCAGTTGTCGCCTAAAAACCATCAGATGACTTTGCCGAAAAATCGACAAATTAAAGGAGTTACTCACGAGAACTGGTAGTCATAATCACAGTGGTTTGGGAGGCTCTAACAATGCCATTTTTGGCAAACAGGCGCTCCAATATAGCTGATGTAGTGGTCTTATCGACGGCACTGAAAGGGTCATCAAGGACAAGGAGAGGTGCGCGAGAGTAAACCGCACGGGCGAGTGCCTGTACAGAGGGAATGTTAGCACGAAAAAAGCGCCGAGGAGCGCAAAAAAAGCCCTTACAATACGTTGTTTCTGTCCGCCGCTTATATTTCCAGCACTAGACCCAACAGCAGTTTGATCGCCCTCCGGGAGACTAGCTATATCCTGGTCGAGCGCGCATGCGATAAGAACTTGTCGATACCAGTTTTCATCAAAGTCAAAGCCCTCTTGGCAAATATTCTCCCGAATACTGACGTTTCGAAGCCAGGCAACCTGGTCTGCGTATCCAATAGGCGTGAGAGGAGCCTCGATGAAGCCGGCTTGCAACGGCATCTCGCCAAGAAGCGCTTTCAAAAGGGCCGTTTTGCCACAGCCAACAGGGCCACATAGCATAGTAACCTTTCCAGGCTCTAGCTCTATAGACAAGTCAGAAAAGATACGCGCAGCGGCCTCGGAATTAGCGGAGATGTTGGTTGCTTTCGTGCAGATATGTGTCGCATTTGTTGAACGACCATCGACCTGCTCGTCGCGGCAAAGGTAGTTCTGGATGCGCGGAAATGATGCTGTCGCGCTTGAAAGCGCAGGTAGGGCCCAAAGCACTGTATCTAATGGTTCCATTCCAATAGAAACTACTGTTAATATAGTGTACAGCTCGCTGGGGCTGAGGGCCTCTCCTGCCCGGGTCCAGAATAGGATTCCGGCAAGCACCAGAACTGGTGCTGTAGAGAAGCAAAATGCGCCTTAAATGCGTGTTAGCATTGTCCATTGATGATACCTGTGAGTGAGTGTCGAAAATTCTACCTAAAGTGGCTACGCAGACGCGCAAAGTGCGTTCACTCATAGACTTTTGTATCTCCCCAAGTTGTAATGTTTTGAGAATGCCTGTCATGGCATCAGCTGCGCCAGTCATCTTGATAACTTTCAGTTGTGCCAGGAAATTAGAAGTCTTAGTAATACGTCTTCCGATGCTCTCGTTCCAAGCAGTACGGGCGGTGGCCATTTTCTTGGTAATGATTGCGGAGCAAATCATCGTGACTGTTCCAAGTTAGTAGGCAGTTTCCTTGCTAGCTTGAGATGGGAATCCGGGTTAGGGATCTGTACTCACTTAAACCGGGAATCAGCAATAAGAAACAGGCGCCGCCATAGAACGATCCAAGAATTGCCAAACCAGCAGCAACTTCAGCGAGAGAAGCCCATAGGTCATGAAACAGAGGAACGATTTTCTGTAAACCATTTAGATCGGTAGACATCAAAGTCACAGCATTGGCCTCAGCGATGACTTGATAACTTAGATGAAACATCTTTTCATAAATAGCCCCCACTAACATGCTTTGGAGCCGTACTGTGACTTGGTAGGAAAGGTGTTTTGAGTGTGCTCTCGTAACCTATGCGCGGTATGTAAGCCAAGATCTCTTCCTTTCACTAACGCCGACACTCACAGCAAGACCAAAGTATATCAATACTGTTGCCCCGAGGAGGCCTCCGGCGGTACTGTTCATTAATCCCTGGTCTGCCACAGCTTCCACCGTACGCAGTACGAGAAATGGCTGGGCAAAAGTGAAGGCGGACTGGCAAAAGCGAGGAATTGCGATTTCAGCAAATGGCCCAGCCTGCGCAAAGAGACAGGCCTTGATCAAGGCAATTTTAGATGTTTTGTCAGCTACTCAAAGTCAGTATCAAAATCATGCCCTAAGGTGGCTAGCTTAAACTTACCTTTTCCCCAGTGGAACTTGAAGCCTTCGGCGACCCAGGCTGCACGAGAATACGGAGATAGAGGCTGCAAGTCTTCAACATTAAGGAGTCTGCGAAATCCAGTTCGTAGCGTTGGGTTTAGCCAAATGAATAGAGCACGGTTCCAAAAGCCGCCAGTTGCTTCACCCCTAAGATTGGAGTATTTGCTATCCGCTCGGAGAGCCGGCCGGAGAAGATGGCGCTTCGAAAACTCTTGAGAAGCAATGAGAAGCGACCGCACAATGCAGCTGAAAATGTAGACAATAAACAGAGGTGCCAGTCCACGGTTAGAGCAAGAGTACGTCTTGGCCATATCCAACAGTAAAGTGACGGAAAAGAACAGGCTTAGAAAGGTAGAGGGCCGTAGCGAGTAGAAATGCTCAGCAAATAGCAGTAGGCATACACAGACCGAGCTTGCAACAGATAGTCCAGCAGCAGGGAGCGTCACAGTGGTGCGCACTTCAGGTAAAAGAACCCAGAGAGCAAGAATTGCAATCTGCAGACCTAGAAGACTCCCGCCTAGTGCCGTTTTGGCAGCAAGGAGTAGTCCTCCGTCCATAACGCGTGGAAGGCGAAAAGTTCTAAAAAACTGAATCAGAGCCACGAGTATCGCAATTATAGACGGTGCCATGGTTAGCACAGAGTGTTCAAACAATAATGTGAAGTCATTTTTCCCTGCTAACAAAGGGCCGAACCCAGAGTCGGTGCGGGACATAGCGTTTCCCATGATGATGGAAGTTTTTGCCTTCGGCTATTTTCGATAGACAAGCAGCAGCACTGTCTGCCGAAAACAGGTATGTTTTCTTAGGAGGAGGGAAACCCGGAAGTAGAGGGAGGGGGCATGCTCATCATAAAATATAACTCGGAGCCAACATCACCAACAGCTTTTGGCGGGCAAATCCTACGACAACACCACAACGTCGCACCGCGGCGCACGGCTGGGGGCTGTAAGCCAATCCACCTTGCACTTCAGGGCCAAGGACAGGGCGCTAGTGGGTGGCCGATGCAATCTAGACAAGGTGGATGGGAACAACGGCGGGGGCGGATTGGAGCACTGGGAAACTCTGGTCGCTTCGGTCCCCACTGGTCATTGTACGGAGTACTCGCGCTGTATACATGTCCAACCTGGAAGTACTGCATGTACATACTCAGGGAATGCGGGGGTAGTGTCGACTACACTGTTTTGGGCAGGTCGTAGTGTTGGTGCGGTCGTCGCAAGATGTTAAGTGACAAGGTTGGCTTCTCTGCAGGGGTCACTATTTTTGGCAGCGGTCGCGAAATAGCTCTATTCGAGGATGACTTCCACCTTTGCTATTTGGCCTCCTTCTCCGCTGATATTTGGCTTGATACAGCTGCCTAAGAATCAAGCGCCGGAATGCAGTATGGCATAAAGACAAGCTGGTTGTGCTTTGGACGTGCCCTACACAATACGTTACGGTGAACCCACCGCACCTTTTTTAGCTTGTACGTAGCCCAGTCTAGCGAACGACGGCCCTACGAGTACGAGGTAAGCTTGCTAGCATTTCGCTCACTGGGTGCTTCCGAGAAATTGCAGCATCTCGACATCCTTGGAGCCAACCAGGAAGTCAGCGACGGTGATCCCCGAGTGTACCAGAGAAGACGTGAACGTACAACACAACTAATTCAGATACTGTCAAACTTACTTCAGCATCCAGACGCAAGTATACTCGGTTTAGAGCTACGTTACATACCCAAATGTTGGTGGTTTTTGCTCGTTATGGGCTGATTTTTCATACACTGACCAGCACTCCGGTGATTGGATCATGATTGAACAAGTGTTCAACCCCGCCATCACCCAGCCTGGCTACATTATCCTGCCAAACACATAGAAACAATGGGAGATCATTGTAACAGCGAAGTGCGCGAAATGCCTCGCAGAGAGTGTTTGCGTTGCTCGTTCGGAGCTTATTGGCGAATCAAGCCGATAACAGCATGAGGCGACAAATACCTATAGCTAGCTCTGTGGCAATGACAGCTTGTGATGGCCTACACGGCGCTCAGAGGTTCAATATCACAGCAACATTGCTATTTTCCAAACTAGACCATGTAACTGATCAGTTACTTCTCATAGCTTCCATTACAAGCGTGCTTATTGCTGTTGCTGTTTACTGCAAGCTCTGTGAGCATTGGTGACGAACACAAAGCAGCTGCTGAAGAGGCAATAAATAATAAGGCTTTTTGCCTTCGTATTCAATTAAGCTGGACTTAAAAGGAAACTATCGAACCCTAACGCCAGCGCACTTCAAAATGAACCTCCCCATAAAATGTGTTTTAAGCTTCAACAAGTAGACCCGAGTTCGGATCCCGCTTCAGAGTATCCTCAATATATCCATTGTTCAACATGACCACTTTACTCATCTTATCGAACGCATACAGGCGGTGCGAAATCATAATGACCGTACAGTCCGCAAAGTTTTTGGCCATAACATTTTGTAGTTCTCGATCCTTGTCGTTGTCAATACTGCTGGTTGCTTCGTCGATCAGAACAATTTTCGACTGGGTATAGTTTTTCCGCAGTATCGCTCGTGCTATGGCAAGCAGTTGGATCTGGCCTTGCGACAAATTCGCCGCTGACATCTCTGTCTCAAGACCACCACAGCGACTAATAACTCCCCATAAGCCGACCTTTTCAAGAGCTTGAATCAAGGTCATATCAACTTGGCGAGCTTCACTATCGTAATCCGGCGGGGCATATGGATCGAGATTGAAACGGATAGTTCCTTGTAGCTGGAGTGGATCTTGTGTCATGGTGATGATACGTGATCGGACAAACTCTCGCGGGATGGTTCGAAGCTCTCTGCCATTAATAAAAACATTTCCAGTATAGTCAATCATTCGAAGGAGAACCGCTAGTATTGACGATTTGCCGCTATAGGAAAATGTTAGTTTCGTCCTTGAAGTATAGCTCATAATTTGCTTAGCACTTGCCTTCCAGTTCGACCAGACAGCCCGAGATTTTTGCCGTGGCCGATCGTGAAGCTGACATCGTTTAGTACTTGATGCGAGCTTCCGTCAAGTTTCCTGCGCGTTGCATTTACATCAGCATTTGACTCGCCGGGGGCGCAAATAAAATCCTCGAACTGTTCCTACTCACCTATAACTTGCGCTAACGCCACGGAATTCAATGCCGCCAGATGATGGCCAATCATCAGGTACCGTCTCGTCAATTTCACCTTCTTCTTCTTGCGGTGAAGATTGGACGAAGTTTCTGACACGAGCTACAGCCCCTAGCGATATCTCGAGCTCCACGCAGGATTCGACCAGAAACGTCATAGTGACACTGAATGTTACAAGACTGACCATTGCGAGTCCAATCGCGTTCTGGGATGTTTCTGCGGTATAAAACACCGCCATTCCGACAAGCAAAGCAGCAATCGCACATACACATAGGTCCATAACTACTGTTAGCCACCTTTGGACACAGAGAAGGCTATAGTATGGCACCTGTGAGTAATCAAGACGGTCTTGCATCTGTGCTCGGAACTCATTCTGCCATTGAAAGGCTCGAATGTGTTGCATGCCACTTGCCGTTTCAGTAAAAAGCGTAAAAAGCGGCGCTTTTGCTTCTAACTCTCGAACACGCAACTGGCGTGAGGTCCGAAGGTAAAAGAATTGAATGATATAAAGGACAATAGCGAGGGGAGGAATCATGACGGCGACATATTGAGCACCCGCACTAATGATGCCAACATCGATGAGAAGGGTATTTATCACTACTCCATGTTAGCTTATTCATGCAAAATAATCCTACAACCTACTGTAAACTGTATTCAAAAATGCCATCGGTAAATTTTGCGACATCAGATTCATGTCATGGCTCAGTCTGTGGTAAAATTCCGTTACAAAATATCCTGAGGAACGCTTACTGGAGAGTAACTCACCTGTTTAACATGGAACCTCCATCTGTTTCGACGAGAAAAGACAAATTTGCACTACAAGACCCCATCATAAATATACTGGTTGTGGAAATATTGGCTTTTAGATTTCGCACTACTTACCCTAGAATTGTAGTCACAAGTCGGTCGTGCATAGAAGCTGACGTTTTGGGGACGAATTTTCTGAAAAAGATCCTATTTCAAACGCGATATGAGCGGATACTCGATACTGGAAATTTGCTATGCCGACTTACCACACTGACAATGTTGAGATAAAAATGTATCCTATCGACAAAAGTGCATAACCAACAAAATAGTCATTGTTGTCGGGGTCTATTTCTCTCCAAATACGGATAAATATAACTGCAACATCATCAGTACTTAATAACAAAAACTAATAAGCGCAACACGCACTTGGAACTCTCTCTGCCAAAGCTGTGGCTACAATTGCGACGATGAACGAAACGAGGGCCGCGACAGAGGTTGAACGAAAGTAGTAGGGATACAGCGTGCGGTCGCCTTTTCGCATTGCGTCGCTTTCTTTTTCGTCGACCGGCTTGACTGCAGGGATGGCGGCAATGGACGCTCTGGGCGTTGGTGTTTCAGGTGTTGACGATTTTTCACTGTAGATCACTGAGTCACCTTGGGGTGCATTTACAAGCTGACGCAGGCCGTTAGGGCGCTTGATGTCGTGGGCCAGTCCCGGGAGTCTCTGAACCTTTCCATCGCTTCTCATTGAAAATACCAAATCTGCAACAGAGCAGTTGTCACCTGGAGACGTTAGGGCGGCGTAAGGTTGGAATTTGGGTTTCAACAGAAGCAATACTCACGAGAGCTTGTAGTCATGATAACAGTGGAGTTGAGGGTTCGAATAACGCCGCCTTCACCGAAAAGGCGCTCCATGATCAATGAAGCTGTTGTTGCGTCGACAGCACTGAGAGGATCATCAAGAATAAATAGCGGTGCACGAGAATAGACGGCACGGGCGAGGGCCTAGACGGGTATAGGTCAGTATACATATACCCTAGACTTTGTCAATTCTATCATTGTATCGTACCACACGCTGCTTCTGTCCGCCACTAAGATTAGAGGCGCTAGTTCCAACCACAGTCTGGTCTCCTTCTGGTAGGCTTGCAACATCTTGGTCGAGAGCACAAGCGACGAGAACCTGCTGATACCAGCCTGAGTTGATATCATTCTGGCAGATATTATCACGGATGCTGATATTCTGGAGCCATGCGACCTGATCGACATATGCCATTGGGGTCGGCGGGACTTCAATAAATCCAGCTTGAAACGGAATCTCCCCGAGAAAGGCTTTTAGAAGCGTCGTTTTACCACAGCCAACAGGCCCTGATATCATTGCTATACTCCCACGTTGGATCTGAAAGTTTATATTTGAAAGATTGAAATGAGAGGCTTGAGGGCTAATAGTCACATTAGCGGCTCTTATAGATGCGTAACCGGCATCCACAGAGCGGCTATCCATCTCCTCATCGAGACATAGGTAGCGTTGTATCCTTGGAAACGATGCTGAAGCAGCTGATAGAGATGGCAGTGAAAATAGCAGTGTATCCATCGGCTCAGATACGATAGCGATGACCGTAAGTATCGTGAAGATTTCGCTAGAGCTGAGACTTTCTCCAGCTCTTGTCCAGAAGAGAACACCAGCGATGACGAGAACGGGCCCAGCGACATTAGTGAATGCACCTGAGATACGGTCAGCAGTATGTCTCAAAGGTAAGATATACAGGCTGAATTAGGTTATCGCACTGGTAGAAAATGTTTCGACCTACCTAAAGCGGTGATATATATTTTTTGTGTTCGCTCGCTCATAGACGTCTTGATTTCAGCATCGTGAATTCTCTTAAGGAGCCTGCATAAAGCATCGCCAGCGCCAATCATTTTTACTACTTTGATTTGCGCAAGAACGTTAGACGTTTTAGTGACACGCGCTTCAATCATCTCATTCCAGGCCGTTCGAGCGATGGCCATATTTTTAGTGATAACTGATGAACAAATGACGGTAACTGCTTAAAGTTAGTGGTTACTTGCCGTGCTGTACTGCTGTGGCTTGGGCTTGTTCGTTTGCTTTGTTCGTTTCTTGCCGTACGCCACTGGGGAGCAGAGATGCCAGATCAAGAGGTACTTACCCAGGCTTGGGACGAGCAACATGATACCAGCTGCACCATACATCGACGAGAGGATTGCCAATCCAAATCCGAGTTCTATTATAGATGCCACCAGATCGTGGAATAGTGGTACAATCCGCTGCAGGCCGCTCAGATCGGTGGACATAAGACTAACTGCAGAAGATTCTGCAAGGACTTCATAGCTTAAACAGAACATCTTGTCATAGATAGCCCCGACTAACATGCCTCGGAGGCTCACCGTGACTTGATACGCAAGATGTCTTGCGTAACCCTTCGAGATCTAAGATGCGTCAGCACGGACGCCATTACTGCGCATGATGTCGTGGGCCGGCCCAAATTGCAACATCAACGGCGTCCTCAAGGAAAGTATACTTACAGCGATGCCAAAGTATATCAGCACAGTCGCCCCAAAGAGGCCTCCGGCTGTGCCGCTCATCAATCCCTTCTCTGCCACGGCTCTGACTGTGCGTAGCACGAGAAATGGCTGTGCGAATGTGAAGCCTGATTGGCAAAGTCGGGGAATTAGGATCGTGACAAACGGGATAGCTTGAGAGAGAAAGCAGGCTTTAAGAAGAGCAAGCTTAGATAGCTTGTTCCCTTACCTGGAAGTCAGCGTGAGGAATTTTATCGACTACTAATTCTGAGCTTACTTCTTTGCCAGTGGGCTTTGAATACTTCCGAAAGAGTAACGGCACGAAACTGCGGTGCCAGAGGCGGCAGATCTTGGACTTTTAGAACTTGGCGAAATCCAAGAAATAGTGTTGAGTTCAGCCATATGAACAATGATCGGTTCCAAAACCCGCTTGTGGCCTCACCACCAAGGTGAGTGTACGTGCCATCTAGGCGGATCAGGCGTCTTTTAGATATTTCTTGTGAAATAAGAAGCAGAAAACGAATGACGCAAGTCGAAATGTACATGATAGACACGGGCGCTAGTCCAAGCCTGTTAAAGCACGAATATGTTTTGGCAATGTCCATCAACAGAGTAACGGATAGAAGCAGGCTCAAGAAAGTAGAAGGCCGGTAGGAGTACAGGTGCTCAAGGAAGACAAAAATTAAAATAGCGAGTGAGCCTCCAACCGCAAAACCCGCTGCAACAAAGGTCATTTCAGTACTAAACGTGGGCAAAAAGGTCCAAAGTGCGACGTTAGCAACATGGACGGCGACAAGAGCGCTGCCCAGTAAGGCTTTGGCGCCGAGAAGCGGCCCTCCCTCTGTTAGTCGCGGTTCACCAACGGCGCTCAGAAATTGAATCAACGCCCCAAGTATTGCGATTATTGAAGGTCCTGTTGTGAAGAAGGACTCCTCAAAAATTAGGGTAAAGTCAGCCTTGCCTTCCAGCAAAGGGCCGAGCCCCGTGTCAGTGCGTGATACGCCATTCCCCATGGTGATGCACGTCCCTTGTTTGTCTTTGGGTTATGAAATCGAAACGATAGTGAAACCAAAAAGAACACAAAATCGAGAATTCTTTGAAGGCGGAGACGACAAGAGCTCAAATGAGGGGGGGCGGTAGCTATCAAGTAGAATCTGGGACTGGCATCACCAACGACTTCACACTAGACCATTTACAAAGTTCAGTAGGCAGGGACTGATATTGGGTGGAGTAGTCCGTACATGGGCTGGAAATCATTCGTCTGTACGTCCGTGATTACCCTCTCGGGCAAGCGCCGTGGCGCTTCTCGTCCACCGATGCATATGGGCATGCGGGGGGTGGGCCCGAAGGAAGCGTTGGTGGCTTGATGAAACCCTGCTCTGCAACCCCGATATTGGTGATCCACCATTAGACCAAACAAAAGTTCCCTGCTGCATCCTCTATCTCCGCCGCAGGTAAGGCAGCGGGGTAATTAACTACATTGTATTAGGCAGGTTGTTGGTGCGGTGGTTGCGACAAAGGCGAAATCCTCGGCGTTCCTTCGTGTCGTTTCTACTACGACGTACCGCGGCAACGGCGGAATTCCCATTTCCCCCTCTCTACGGGTTACTGGCGCCTGCCTTTTTGGACGATATTAATAGGTCAAGACGGGATGTGATGCGGATAGGCTGGTCGAGAGCTTTTTCGATGTCGCGTACGTATATCCATCCACACACTCTCCCCCATTAGTTCGCTCTTTCAGTATACGCATTCCCGGTTGACCACAAGGCACGCTAGGTGTCATAGCCAGTACTTTAACCTAGTCCACATGATACTTGTTATATACAAATTCCACAACAGGCAGTTGTCCCGTTCAGTTCACCACGAGCAGTCACCGTAACTTCTTTATCCCCAGGCCTAGTCTTAGTCTTGTACAGTACCTGCACAGCAGTGAGTTGGTTTGGCTGGTGCAAAATTAGATATTTTATAGGCTATTTTGTACAAATACCAGTAGCACTAGCGAATAAAACGCACTATGTCAGTTACTCTTTAACAACATGATGTAACCCCTCACTCCTGTATACCAAAGTAACCTCGCAGCCCATGTTACGGCAGCAACTATCACCACGAGAGTCCTTACCGCGGGCAGCTCAAACAGGGTCTTTCCCGTTTCAGTGTCGGGCACTATTCCCTCTCATAACCGTGCAAGAACAGACCTTGGGTGTTGAAAATGGATCAAAGTACCCGTACCCGGGCGCTCTATTAGGAGCTTGCCGGCTCTGCATTTTTCGCCGCGTCTATCTCGGGAATATAATGCCCGGCAGCTGACATGGTGCGGGACAGCTCCCCCATGGCGCGGTGATTATAATCGTTCGTTTGTACCATGAGGAAGTTAATATGAAAAGCATATCAAGTGGCCGCGCGATTGCGCTCCCGCATCTTGGTATGGAACTCACCAGGTGCGGCATCAGCAGCCATTTGGCCAATCGCCAATGCAGCCAAATAAATAACGAATCGAGCCAGCATTGTTAAGGTTGCTTGAATAGGCGTTGGGGCTATATGCAAAGTTTAAACAGAATGCTACTGCAGACGCAAAAGAGTGTGTGATGTCCAGAAGGTTTGGAAAGTTAAAGTCCCAAAGCGGGAAGAGATACCTGGCTAGGTGCCCGTGCTAATTATTATACGTGCTCCTTTACTGTACGGAGTACATCCGCCCACATATGGCGGACTAGTTGCTGGACGCCCACAGTCATGCGGCGGTGTGGCGGCGGAATGGGTAAAGATGGGTAACATGGAGTAGAGGTACAGCCCAGGACTTTACTAGCCGGAACTTCTGTTATAGGGACCCTGGCTACCTTGGCAAAGGGCACAAGTACCATTACGCCGTCCCGTCCCTCATTGACATTCTGCAATTGTGCTACACTTGTTGGTAGAAGCTACACCAAACCTGACAAGGAGCCTAGAGGCTACGTGCCTTTTTATTTTTGTTGCTGTTTTCGGGGCTGCTCTGCACACACGAGGATAGGATAACAGCAGCCCTCATTAAAGTTGACAAGTATGGTTGTACAGTGCCATTTTATCTTGGCACTTCTAAACATTCCCATGAGCTGTATGCTGAGACGAAATCTAACGTTGCTAAAATCTCTGAGGCTAACTCTTCTCTGTGGAAGTAAAAAGTAGAAAGTTGAAATCAAAAGTTCAAGTCTAAATGTGAAACCCGAATGTGCATACATGAGTAACTCCTTTGTTTTTACTCCTTCACCGGGTCAGACGACTGATTACGGTCCAACACCTCTTCGACCTTCCCAGTTCCAAGCTTTATCACTTTATCCATCTTCTCAAAAGCATCAACCCTATGCGATATCATTATCACGGTAGACTCCGCGAAGACCTCTGTAAAAAGGGCTTGCATTGCTTCGTCTGTGTCGCGGTCCATGTTACTTGTCGCTTCGTCAATGAGGACAATCTTTGGAAGCGTATAATCTCTGCGCAGCATTGCACGCGCAATTGCCAGCAACTGCATCTGACCCTGTGAGAAATTCACTTGCGACATGTCGGCATCCAGACCGCCGCTAGCTACTACAGTTGGCCATAAACCAACTTTGGTCAGAACCGCAGTCAATTTCTGGTCAGATAAACGAGCATCTCCAACATCCCGATCAGGCGGATGATAAGGATCAACATTAAGTCGCACCGATCCTTGTAAATTGATTCCGTCCTGCACGAGGGAGAGGACTCGCGACCGTACGATTTCACATGGGACCGTCCGTAGCTCTCTGCCATCCACAAGGATCCTACCAGTATAGTCGACGACTCGAAGTAGAACGGCCAGAATTGACGATTTCCCACTGGTATAAGCATCAGCGATATAACCACGATGTTGCTTTGTTGTTGTTTCATACTCACCTCCCAGTGCGCCCAGAGAGGCCAAGCTTTTTGCCATCGCTAATGGTAAAGCTGACATTATGGAGGACCTGAAACGCTGTGCCATCCATTTTCCTGCAGTGCCCAGAATCAATCAGCGTCACAAGCTCACCACTGAGCGCCACCTTGTTGTTCACTTACGTGTAGCTAGCACTCACATCACGAAACTCAATGGCACCGGTTGCGGGCCAGTTGTCTGGAATTTCGTGGACCTGTTCAACATCTTTTGCTTCCTCCGTTGGCGTATCGCGACAAAAGTTTCTTACTCGGGCCACTGCACCGAGGGCAAGCTCTAAGCCCGCAAAACTCTCGACAAAGAGTACTAGCGTCTCACTAAAAGTAACAATACTAAGCATCGCCAGACCAAGTGCATTTTCATTAGTCTTATCGGGAAACTTTACGGCCAGAGTGACCAGCAAAGTCGCAACAGCACAGACGCAAAGATCCAGCACAAGCGTCAACCACCTTTGAACACATAGAAAAATGTAGGCCGGGATTTGTGAATAGTCAATATGCTGCTGCATATTCTTCAAGTATGCGTCTTGCCATTGGAAAGCGCGGATATGCTGAATACCGTTTGCTGTCTCAGTGATGGCACTTATTAAGGGGGCTTTGGCTTCAAGTTCTCGAATGCGAAGTTGGCGGGAGGTGCGGAGGTAGAAGTGCTGCACCAAATAGACGACGAGGAGGAGAGCGGGAACCATGGCAGCAGCGTAGGTAGCGCCCGAACCAATGAGAGCCACATCAATGATTATGGTACAAATCACTTTTACATGTTAGCCGGCACGCCGAACGGAGCTGCAAATAGTACTCACTGAAGCAGGTGTTCAAGAAGTGTATGGGAAGATTTTGTCCTACAAGAGACATGTCCTCGCTGAATCTACAGACGTGACGTGTTAGGAATGGCAAGAGATACGGGCAAAGCTCAGCTTACCTGTTGAGTATTGAGCCACTATCTGTTTCGGAGATGAAGGCCAAAGTCGAGCTGTTGTCCTCGATTAGCATCGTAGTTTTTGCCACCTCGCAGTCTTGTGAACTTGCCTCATAAGCTTTGTCAAGAGCCTTTTATGCAACGCGATTGCAGACTGAACAACAAAGTGTCTAAACAAAACGCTAAATAAGAATTAAGGTGAGCACACTGGTCAAGTTAAGGGAGGCTTGCAGCGGCACTCACGTCAAAGTAACTATCGCCATCACAACTCTCACAGGAGCGAAGCTAGCGAAGCCAATAAAATACAGGTGGTTACTTGGGTCGGCATGATACCAAATCCGCACGTATATGCCTTTTGGATGATCAGCACAACCATCAACGAATCGTTACATGACACACTCACCGGGCAATCTCTCCAAAAGCGACGTGACTGACAAACTCAAGACAAAAATTACAGTGACAGCTACTGTAACAGAGGAGAGGTAGTACTTATACAGCGAGCGATCAGGTTTTCGTCTGTCATCGTTACTCGCTTTTTGCAACGGCCGACTAGGCGGTGCCTTCACAACAGTCTCCATAGGAGAAGAGTCACCGGATGGTCGCGCCTTTTCGTCAAGCAATACCTCCTCGTCTGGCTGTGCGCAGACGGAAACAGGCTTATTGTCCTCACTATAGCTCGTTAAATCTTGCGTTGTGCCCGGAAGACGTTGGACATCGCCTTCGCTGCTCATCTTGAAAACGGAGTTGGCGAATTTGCAGTGGCTCTCTGTAGTACAGCTTAGCAAGCAGTACTTCTGCCATGAAGGAATCTAACTACTTACCCGAGCTGGTTACCATTATCACGGTGCTGTGATTTCTACGCAGAAGACCGTCCTTGCCAACCAAGTGCTGCAAAATCGCTGACGCCGTCGTCACATCGACAGAGCTCAATGGGTCATCAAGGATAAAAGTCGGAGCCCGAGTATATACTGCACGAGCCAGAGCCTAGAAAAAGAGTGATTAGTTTTCCAGTTCTTTTTTCTTTGGCACTTGCGGGGTCATACGATTCGCTGTTTTTGGCCTCCGCTGATATTGGTGGCACGGTTGCCGAGCATGGTTTGATCGCCGAGAGGCAGTGCTCCTATATCTTGATCCAATGCGCACGCATTGAGCACTTGCCTATACCACGTTTCGTTTTCGTCACCATGGCAAATATTCTCTCTAAGGGTTGTATTTTCCAGCCACGCCACCTGATCCGCATATGCGACAGGGGACACGGCAGATTCGATAGCACCAGTCTGAAGCGGCACTTCGCCGATCAAAGCCTTCAGGAGGGTTGTCTTTCCGCAGCCGACTGGGCCTCTTACCATCACCACGCTTCCTGGCTCGATGCGCATGTTGACATTTTTCAAGATAGATTTTTCGGAGCTAGCGCCAGTTACGGATATGTCAGTGAGCCTCATAGCAGTGTCATTTGCAGTAGTGGAACGATGATCATCATGTTCTTCTAAGCAAAGGAATTTCTGTATACGGGGAAACGACGCAACTGCGTTGGCAATTGCTGGAAGTGCCATGATGATTGTGTCCATGGGGCCGTCTAGGAGGGCAATCACTGCCAGAATTGTAAAAATTTCGCTGGAGCTTATGTCCTCATTACGCTTTGTCCAGAAGAGTGCCCCAGCAACTGCAAGAACTGCAGGTAGGTGGTTTTGCATCGCACCTATTTCCGCTGTTAGCATAGAAAAAAAGGATAGTCACCACGCATAACTGCTAGTACTTGGAGTCCAACAAAACTGATGAGGCTTTTCGACTTACCAAATGCGGCAATACAAGTTCGTAGGTTCCGTTCTGTCCTCGACGTTCTGATCTCTTTCTCCCGAAGGCCGTGAAGCAGGTTGGCCACGGGATCAGAGAGACCAGCCATCTTGATAATCTTTAGCTGCGTAATGACATTTGACGTTTTAGCAACACGGTCTGCTATACTCTCGTTCCATGCAGTCCTCGCCCTGGCCATTTTCTTCGTAATAACTGCACACGCGGTCGTTGTGCCTTTAAATTAGTTAGTTCCTAGTGTGCTCTTCGGGATAACATGAAATGTTTTCATATCATTAAGTTTTTAGTGAGAAGCTTACAAATGGTTGGGATAACGGCCAAAACACATGCCGCACCTAGAATATTCGCTAAGATGACCAGACCAAGCGCGACCTCGAGGAGAGCAATCACTGCAGCATAGAATAGCGGAACAGTTTTTTCGAGGCCTACCAAATCAGTAGAAACGAGTGTGACGACATTGCCTTCTGATAGCTGGTCGCAGCTCAGTCGAAGCATCTTGTCATAGATGGCCGTTGTTAGAATGCCACGGAGTGATGTTGTGACTTGGTAAGCGAGATAATTAGAAAAGCTTTTCGTAACCTGGGCAAAATTAGAAACGTGGAAAACAATATTGATAGGTAGAGCTAAAAGAACTTACAGCTAGGCCAAAATAGATTATGGCTGTAGCGCCGATAAGACCACTAGAAACACTGCTCATAAGACCTTGCTCTCTCACTGCTCTTGTGGTGCGTAAGATGAGAAAAGGCTGAGAAAAAGTGAAGCCAGTTTGGCATAGTCGTGGAACCAAGATAGTAGCAAAGGGTATGGCTTGAGAGTAGAGGCAAGCCTTTACCAGAGCGTATTTCGAGCTTTTATCCACTACGAGTCGTTAGCATCGGTGCCAATTTGCGATACAAAATTAACTGACCTTTATCCCACTTTACTTTGAAAGTACAAAACAAATTTTCGGCATGGAACTGAGGAGCTAGAGGCGGGAGGTCTTCAACCGTCAGAGTTTGGCGGTACCCAAGCAGCAGCGTTGAGTTTATCCAAGCAAACATGGCTCTGTTCCAAAATCCGCTGGCAGACTCAGGGCTGACAGATTTGCGCAACTGTTCGTCCCGAATCAGTTGCCTCTTAGATATCTCTTGGGTAGCAAGAAGCAAGAAACGCGTCACGCAGCTCAAGATATAAAGTGCGCGAAGAGCAACAGGTCCGCCACGGTGAAAGCACGAGTATGTCTTGGCAACGTCTAATAGCCAGGTGATTGAGAAATATAGGCTTAGAAAAGTTGATGGTTGATAAGAGAAAATGTGTTCCATGAAGAGCATTGAGATGATGCAAAGGGAAGCTGCAACAGAGAAGCTGGCAGCAGGAAGGGTCATTCCGGTCTGAACGGCGGGCATTACAGCGTACAGGCCAAGGGCGGCAATGTGAACACCGGCCAGAGTTGTTCCCAACAGCAATTTGGCCCATAGCAAAAGCCCACCATGGGTTACCGATTCTTTACCACGGATCCTGAGTAGCCGAAGAATCGCAGCAACGAGGGCTATGATAGCCGGCGCGGTCGTGAAAATGGACTCCTCAAAGAGTTGTGTAAAGTCGTTGGCGCCGGCCAACAGTGGACCGAAGCCAGCGTTGGAGCTGGACATGCCATTTCCCATGATTAAGCAGTACGAGTGTAAAGAGCTAGAAGGAAATATTCTCCAGCCTTGGAGACGTTTTGAAGCCCTTGCTCATGAATAAGACTCGAGACCGGGCGAGAATAAGGAGCGGCTGTACAAATGGAGTGGTCTGGGGGTTGTTTAATCGTCCTGACCACCAACAACATGGCTGCGGGGTGAAATCCACAGGCAAGCTACAGATCATGCTGCACTAAAACGGTGCAGAGTTTGGATAGCGCTAATATTGCGCTACTTTGCCTTCCAGTGGGGGGGGCTTAGTCGATGTTACCCTATCCTGTACGTCTCGCTAGGTAGACGCTTCATTTCAGTTGGTACACCCAAGTACATGCATGTGGTAGCGGATCGTCACGGATAGAGAGCGGGCTGTGCTTGCCCATATTAGGCAGGCTGTTGGTGACCAAGTATGAGTGCATAGTTGGCAGACAAGAGAGGATATGGGAAACTATGCTCCTACGGCTCATGATGCTCTTTCGGCCTCATCGATTCAGGTTGCCATAGTAAAAAAAAAAATATGTAGGGCGGCTGCTCAAGCCTTTGAATGTCATAGAACGGCTCATTAAGCGCTTTTAGAAGCCGATGAGCTGTTCACATATCTAATAATGCTGCCATGTCCCACATGCTTGCTGCTGTTAGTTTCCACCCTCACAAACCCCTGAAGCCGACAGGTGCATCAAAAGCGCACCATGCACTATTATTGGGTAATCTACTTCGAGGTACCATGAACTAATTACTCGTAGTGGTACACACCGCGGGAATGGCCAAAGAACGCCACTCCAACCCCCCACAGACACACAGCAAGCCCCGTGTATGCGCTAACAAAAGTGCCCCATCTGCTGCCAGCAAGGCTAGTATGTAGACTAGGGTAGTAAAGGCTGAGGTGACCACTAAGGGCTAGCAATCCATCCTTTGGCAGCAGCACGCTCGTTGGTGGCAATCTCATCCACGAAGTTATGCCCAGTTCTCTGCGCCTGGTAATTCGCTTTCCATTGTCCACTCGCCGTCAATAATTAATGGCATTCAGCCTTTATATGCTGCAGTAGGAAGAAGCCATCCGCGTTGCTTTCGAGTCAGTATTTAGTGCTTCTAACTTGAGTCCAAAAGCTCCTTGGGCTGGGAGGAATGGGTACCACGGACACCATGGCAAAGAGTGAGACGGACGACACCGAGGAGCGCCTGCTATCTTCCTATCCTCTAGACCTGGATTCGGATCTCCAGCGACGTGAAGCACAACTTGCAGCCGCTCAGCGACAGTTTCGCTGGGTCAAACTTTCCAGCTACGCCCTCTTCGCTACGGCATTGTGTCTCTTCTCTGCGACATGGGTTATGCAGCATACTGGAAACGCCGGCGGCAGTTGCTCTGAGCTGCAATGTGCGAAAATAACATCACCGTATTGTAAGTCCACGAGAGTATGTAACCACCAGCATGTGTCTGTCTCTAACTTGTTGATCTCGCACCTCAGCGCCAGCTTGGGAAGCCGTGGAGCTCTGGGAGGGCGAGTTTACCAACTTCTTTAATCACACATCCAAATACCGAGGACCACCAACTCTGGAACTAGAGGCTGCGTGGGATGACCTGTGGAATAGTGAGTGTTTTGTGCAGCAATGCAAGGCGTCGAACTCAGATACTAATTACTTGTGCAGCTCCCGGCATTTCTATAGACCAGGCTGGATTAGATGCCTTGAACAAATCCCAGCCCGGGAAGCAATACGCCAACAGCTGGGAGAGCACACCCGAGAAACCACTTTATGCTGCATCTTTAGAAGTAACTCATCAACTTCACTGCTTGGTTAGTATTCAAACCCGATTCTTACGCAGCACTTGATAAAAGGAGAAGCAGATACTGACTCTCATTTCACACTACAGAATCTGATACGTCAGGCTACCTGGCCTCTATCAAGATTTAACAAAACATGGGATACATACCCATTACTGCTCGAAGACGATATTGGAGGTCGTCTGCACATAGATCATTGCGTGGAGACGCTGCGGTTGAGTCTGATGTGCTATTCAGACGTGACGCCACTCCTGGCCGAACTTACGCCCGATCGGCCTGGTGGATTCCAGCTCGATTTCAACGTTCATCATAAATGTCGAAATTTTGACAAGGTTACAGAGTTTCTTCGTGAACATGGGACAGATGTACGAGTAGACGATGATGGGCAGCCTATATGAGCCAGGGAAAAGTCTGCTGCTATGGCATTACCACTCTGCTGGTCAATACATCCGCATTCCACTGCACAAGATTTGATGCATTCGCAGCGTGTACAAGCACGCTGTGGGGCTAGATGCGTATCTTTAGAGACGCACACTTCCGGCCTTTCTGAGGCCATACCTTTGATATCAAAACAAACCCGGCGATGTTCGCCCAAGATTATTCGGTTATGTCGTACAGAACATTGGCGGAGCTGTTATCACCGCGGCTTCAGTACGCTGGCTCAGACCCAACCACCACGGCCGTCTGTCTTACGGCTTAAAGAGATGAATGGTGTCGGGTTGACACTTTTTTCGCTGTAAACACAAAGGGAAGGCAAAGTCTGGCAGCTTGCATCAGCCGCGCCAGGCTACGCGTTTTCCGCCAAGCAGAGACCACTACCGACAACGTACCACGTCTTTCCGACTTTGCAGCTCTCAGGGTAATATCTGCAGTAAATTAGCATGTATATAGAATCAAAGAATCTCAATATATAAAATTTTCTCGAAGGCGCCTCGCGATACGTCCTAGATCATGAACGAGGGCAGCCAGAGGTAAGTGAAGGAAGAGGGCAAAACCGGATCCACCCTTTATAAGCAGCTTTAACAGTAGCGTTCTCATTGGCAAGATGGCCGAGTGGTTAAGGCGGTAGACTCAAGCCTACATACAAGTAGCTTGTCGCTGTAAAAGCGATAGTATTCTACTGGAGCAATCCTCCTGGGTTCGAGTCCCAGTCTTGTCAGATTATTCTTTTTGTCTTTTTTTCTTATCAAAAATCTTTTCTTTTATTTTATTTTTTTTAAAATGCGGTGATTTATATAGATATCTTATTTTAATAGCCTAGAAATATAAGATTTAGAGATATTATTAGAAATAACGCTTAGCTATGTATATAGTGTCATGTCTGATTACTTGTTTATTGATATAGCGCCTTTGGCAACCATACTCTCATCGATTCTATAGCTTGTCTAACTATCGTAATCACTCCCTTGATCCCATTTTTTCAGACTGTCATCAAATTAATGCTATTTCTTTCAGACTGCTCGCCTAAAACCCTATGGAGTTATGGTAATTGTAAAGCGCCCAGGAGACTTTCTAGCGAGCATAGGGTAGCTCTATGATCTGGCGGAGCGACGCGACAAAAACAAAAATAAAGGCCAGTTAGGGTTCTAAGAATGGGCGCATGACATCTATACTGGAATAGAAAATCCGTGTTATTCTGTACCTAGCAGTTCGTGGGGTTTTCTGTACTGGGAATACCCGACTGACTTTCGTGGTAGATCCCAAACCCCGAGGTCGGCTATTGGCTTGCCGTATATCATAATATCATAGCTGCTCGACGTGTATTACTAGCTATCATGTGCAGTATACTTGGTATCATTTAAATTGGCACATATATATAGTTTAAATTATTCGTCGGATTACTGACTTTCCATAGTGACACGGTAATTCACAACTGTTGAGGGTATTGACTGCTGCCTAACTGCGTAACATCAGTACCAGTGACGAGATGTGACGACGAAAACAAACTTTGCCCCTTTCAAGAGCAGCCAATCACAGTAGCCTCATCCTCTGCGCTTGCTTCAGCGAGATGACAGGATATTTATCGAAATTCAATTCCTGAACTTTTGTTTTGACTCAATATCGGCCGCATGGAGATGGCGCGAGACAACAGCTCTTGGAACTGTTAAGCAACGGGGTCGCTGGTATTCACCCCCCGCTGCCGCCAAAATGACGAGCACAATATCATCGCAAAGATTCTACTCCGAGTACAAAGGACACCGCGTCTCCGACCTGGCTAAGTTTCATGCCATTACTACAGCAGAAAGACCGGGAAAGCCGATCGTGTACTTGGCTGGCGACTCGTCGCTAGATAACAAGTACTGGCTCCCTTCAGCAGCGACATTGACGGACGTGCCCACGCCAGCTATATACACGGCAACGCTGGACGGCCAACGACTCAAAGAAGACGTTGCCTTTTGGTTGAATCATTTTCTAGGCTCAAACGCCACCGCTCTGAATGCAGCCGTCGAAGCGTCTCTACTACGTGAACGGGAGACATGTTTATTGAGGCACGATGCATTCATCAGAGACAATATCGGCGCGGAGGATATCCTCATAGTCTCGGTAGGCGCCAACGATATCGCCATGGCGCCGACTGCCCGAACTGTATTGAGCATGCTACTACTTTCGTGGATGACGCCGTTGTCGTCTATCCGTAAGGGGACGGCGTGGTGTCTGCGATACTTTGTCAACATGTTCAAGACGGATGTTGAGAGGTATATATCCAGACTTGTGGAAAGGACAAGGCCACGAGCAGTCATTGCTTGCATGATATACTATCCGCTAGAGACGCAGGCTGCAGTGCAACAGAGCTGGGCAGATATTCCGCTCAAAGCCATGGGATATAACCGGTCACCGGCTCACTTACAGGCCGCCATAGCGAGCATGTATGAGCTGGCGACGAGAAAGATTCAAGTTGCAGGCGTGGAGGTAATTCCAGTTCCGCTGTATGAGACACTGAACGGAAAAGATGCGGAGGATTACGTCCAGAGAGTAGAGCCGAGCGTGGAGGGAGGTCGCAAGATGGCAACTCAGTTGGATAATGTCATTCATTCTCTTTTGGACAACGTTGATTAGCAGCGCAGCAGCCTTGCCTTACTAGACAGGCACATTCGAGGAGATGGGGCTTCTATGTAATCAAAATCTCCTTCCAGCTCGGAGATGCTACCGAGGCAGTCTCAAAATCCTATGTGCCCGACAATACACGTTGACGGTATGACTGTGTATGTTTTGCGTGGTGGTGCGTAATGCGCGGTGCACGCTGACGACGCATGCAGGGCTGACGGTGCACCCGATAAACAGTTGGCCGGTAGCCAGTACTCCGCTGTGGCTGGCGCTGTCCGTTGGGCTCCAGGTACCTGTACCGGCATGAATGCCCCTCTGTGGCGCTAGCTGTTCCCGTGGCGGGGCTATATCGTCGTCATCCGCCACCTTGCTACTCGTATGCCAGGTTTTGTGCGTCGTTCACATGGTCGCGGCAACACTCCAAGTTCTTTGATACAATTAGCATCATCGTGTCGCACCATTCTTGGACCGCTTCATCGCTGCTTTCCATTCCATTACTGCCTTCGTGTTAGGATGCGCACCGAATAGGCACATCCCTCACAGCGATATTCAACCCCGCCGCGAACAATGACCCTCACCACGCCTCCAGAATCTCGTCGCTCTACCACGACACCATCTCCCTCTGATAGCTTCTACGCGATGAGCGACGACGACGAAGGCGTATACAATACGATTACACATACTGAAACTGGAAAGGGGGTCAAGCTCCTATTTTCCAAGAGCAAGGTTCGTCAACGCTGCGTATCGTCGCACGAGCATACGCTGACTTTATCCCCATTCACAGGTCTACGTCCACCCTTCGCCATCTTCAAAGGATAACATCCCGGGATATATTGCGCTCCTGCAAAAAAAACCAGCTGGAAACGACCGACCGAACTCGTCCGCGTCAACGGAATCTACAGAGCCCGGTGCCTCGGAGCTGCTACTGGCATGGATTCCCGAAACGGCCTTGGGCGACTCGGCGAGCATATACGTCAAGGTTGACCTTGCCGACGGCGATTCGCCTCCAAAGCAATCATACGTCGTTCCCCCTCCTCCCACTGTTACCACACATAGCGGCTCGGTAGGAGGCTACTCTTTCGCAGTCCCCGTCAACGCCATTTATTCTCTCCAAGTCCGCCCTCCGAGCTTGGGATGGTGGTACGGATCCGTCATTATAAACAGCAAAGCCGGCGACAGCTTTCCGGCCCTCTTCTTCCACGATAACGAATGCCAGAGCACAATTTTACAAAAGAAGAAGCTCACCAAGGATACCTTTGACCCTTTTAGCGAGGCTGGTCAGATGTTCTGGGGTGCAGACGAGGTTCTTCGCTGGCTGCGACGCTACGTCAAGGTCGATCGATCCGGAGCCGAACCAAATATTTACCTAGTTGACCCTACCAAGGAAGATCTCATGTCCTTTGGCCAAAACTCATCGGCGGCAAACAAAGGAAAAGTCAAGGCAGGACAGCAGGGAGGACCCGGTCGCCGCGATGCTGAAATGGATCCGTTTGTCAAGTTTGTCAAGGAGACGGGCTGGAACCTTATGGAAAAGTTTAGCCAAGTCACCACGTTTACAAGACGCGCCGCGCAGGATCTTGCGGAGAACCCCAACATGCCACCACAGGTAAAGCGTTTGCTGCGGAATCCAGAAGTACAAACACTACAAGATGAGTTTGATAGTGCCAGGATATACCTCGCGAGATGGGCTATGGGCATAGCCGAGCAGAGCGAACGAGATAGACGGCAGCGGATATATACCGTCAAGGATGTCGTGGAACTAGAGGATAC
The DNA here is from genome assembly GCA_023628775.1 of Lecanicillium sp. S3808. Classification (NCBI taxonomy): domain Eukaryota; kingdom Fungi; phylum Ascomycota; class Sordariomycetes; order Hypocreales; family Cordycipitaceae; genus Lecanicillium; species Lecanicillium sp. S3808. The sequence goes on along the minus strand of JAMAJY010000005.1, from coordinate 167,024 downwards.
AGATGTTGGCGAGTTTGAGCTGGTCGACGGTAGCGGCTCGCTATCCCTCCAAGAGCGACGACGGCCGGTGACTATGAAGGAGTGGAATACGTTTTTTGATGCAGAAAACGGCCGACTTTCTGTCACCGTCGACGAAGTCAAGGAGCGGGTATTCCACGGCGGCCTGGATTCCGAAGACGGCGTGCGCAAGGAAGCCTGGCTATTTCTGCTCGGCGTATATGATTGGCATAGCACAAAGGACGAGAGACGGGCGCAAGTTGCATCGTTGCGAGACGCATATTATAAACTCAAGCAAGCATGGTGGGAGAGACTGGACGGGAATGGGGGCGGAGGTGAAGCAGGGGAGTGGTGGAGAGAACAAAGGGGTCGCATCGGTAGGTTTCGACGTTTTTTTTTTGGCCAAGACTTTTTACTGACTTCTTTCACAGAAAAGGATGTTCATCGTACAGATCGCCATGTGTCTCTTTTCTCGGGAGAGGACACACCTCACCCCGATCCTACGTCGCCATTCGCCGAAGCCGGCACCAACGTTCACATGGAGCAACTAAAAGAGATGCTGCTGACATACAATGAGTACAACAAAGACCTGGGCTATGTACAAGGCATGTCAGACTTGCTGGCACCCATATACGCCGTTGTCCAAGACGACGCAATCGCCTTTTGGGCCTTTAAGGAATTCATGGGCCGCATGGAGCGCAACTTTTTGCGAGACCAGTCCGGCATGCGCGCACAGCTGCTTGCGTTGGATCAGCTGGTCAACTTTATGGACCCGAAGCTGTGGAATCACCTACAGGCTTGTGACAGTACCAACTTTTTCTTCTTCTTCCGCATGATTCTGGTCTGGTACAAGCGCGAGTTTCCATGGGCAGATATTCTAAGCTTGTGGGAGCGCCAATGGACCGACTACCTCAGCGCCGAGTTTCACATTTTTGTTGCTCTGGCCATTCTCGATAAACATCGCGATGTCATCATGGAACACCTCAAGGCATTTGATGAAGTCCTCAAGTATAGTACGTAACCTCTTTCCTCGTTCTTGATTTATGACGCTAACACTCTTATAGTCAATGAACTCTCGGGCACAATAGACTTGGAGTCGACGCTCATCCGCGCCGAAGCTCTCTTCCGTCGTTTCCAGCGCGTCGTAGAGGCGATTGACAAGAAGCAAAATTTCCCGGGTCCCCGCAAAGAAGGGCAAGCACCCGAGATTGAGGACAGCGGCAAAGGCAAAGCGTCGCCGAAGCAGCCACCGAAAAAGGTCATTACTCCAGAGCTGCGGAAACTGCTTAGCCGCAAGGTGGAGATTCTATCTCGTACAACAGTTGCTCAAAAGGGAGACGGGATGCCAGGGAAATAACGACTTTTAGGTTGTATTCATTTTCGTCTCTTTTTTGTTTCTTTCGGCGTTTGGAAAGGTGGCATTTTTATGTTTTGGTGGCAAGTTTAGGAGTGTACTTTACGAAAGCATGGAATCTCAGAATAGGCATCTATCACGTTTAAAAACAACACCGTACATTATAAATGCTATATCAAACGTTTCGTAAGGGTATACCGCCATCCAGGCATGCGACCAAAAGCTCAACCACAATAACAAAAAAAGGAAATATTAAAACTGAAAAAAATCCAGTTAAAATATGCCACCCCAAGTCTAGGCAAATCAACTTCTCACACCACCAACATATAATTCTTATCTATACTGTCTCGGCCCACTAGGCAACCCCTGCCTCTGCCCTCCTCCTCCGCGCCCACCATATCCATCCCCTCCTCCATACGGATTCCCACCAGGCGGTGCTTGAAACGGGCTCTGTCCGCCTCCAGCTCCCGGGCCAGGACTCGTAGTCCTCCCGCCGCGTAACCTCTGCTTCAAGCGATCCTGCGCCGACGCCGCACCACCGCCTCCGCCGCCGCCGCTCCCTGTACTCCCCACGCTCTGATAGCTTCCAGACCTCTGACTCGGCAACGGCCGCGCAGCAACCTCATCCCGGCCCTGCATCATGCCTCCACCATGTCCCTGTGCCTGTGCCTGCGGCGTAAGCCTTCCGGCGCGTAGACTCTGCGACTGCGGCATCGGCGCAGCAGCTTGTTGTTGTTGTCCTCCGCCGTTATCCCACAGCGAGCTCAACGCCCCGCTGCTAGCAGAGGCCTGCGGCTGCATCATGCCGCCATAGCGCGCGCCGACCTGCGGCTGCGCGTAGAGCGGTGTCGGCGCGGCGGCTGCGGCGGGAGCTTTCGGGTCGGCCGGGAGCCAGGCTGGGCGCGGGCGGCCTTTGTCGGTGTAGTAGTTTCGCAGGACGCGGCAGACGTGGGTGTCGTCTTCGGTGTCGCCGTCTGCTTCGGAGGAGAGGAGGGTTGAGCGGAGGGAGGAGATTTGGGATGAGGTTTTGGTGAGGATGTTGGAGTACCAGGATGTCATTGCTGCGGGTTGATTCTCTCCCCTCTTTGGAGATGAGTAGGGTAGAGTATAGGAGAGGAGAGTAGAGGAGAGGAGAGACGAAGAGGGAGAGAGTTTTATTATTTGGCGTTGGAGCGGCCTGGTGACGTCGGGGGTGTTGGCATCGAATGAACCGTCTTGGGTGCCGGGACTTGTGTTGTTTGGTAATGTAGTTTGCGGCGCTTGCTGTGCTGTTGAAGACGAAGAAGTGAATGCGAGAAGGGCTGATGCGAAACGACAAGAAAAGAGACGGAAATGTGGTTGTTGCTGTTGCTCGTGAGACGCTGTGCTGCTGCTGCTCGCTGCTCGGAAGGTGTGTTGGAATTGGCGAGGTGGAGGTTTCAGGTTGGCTGGTGGTGGAGTTGGAGTTTGGAACGAGCTTAAGATGATCTCTGGGCGAACAATGCTGGTGGGGTAATAATATGCCTTAGCCGCAGCGGCTGCATCGACGGTGTAGGGCAGATGTACAGCATATATTTTAACACTGTAAAGAAACAAGTTTGTAGCAAATATGTTTTTTAAAATGAATATACAGTATATGACAGCCAAGGAAATAACTTCCAATTTCAACCCTCGAATGAAAAACGCCGCTATGCTATGTGGTCTGATGCAGGTATACCATGCCTCTGCTGCAAATCCTCATGCTAGTATTTACAAACTTGCTCGCTCCCAGATATGCCCTTACCATGCAAGGTCGTTGGTAAGCGTCAGCTTCTCCTTTTCTTCCTGGCGAGGCTTCTTGGTCTTCATCTTGATGGCACGGCCACGCTTCCGCTTGTTGCCGGCCTTTTCCGTCTCCGACTCGTCGCTCTCGTCGTCGTCGTCGCCTTCCTCATCATCCTCTTCCTCATCGCTGCCGAGCCAGTCCTGCAAATCGGCAAGCTCATCCTCACTCTCACCAATATCAGAAACATACTCGACTGCCTTTTCAGGATCATCCTCCTCGCTCTCCGCCTCTCGGCCCTCCTCCTCCTCATCCGACTCAATACCCTCATCCATGTCCTCGTCGCGCATACCCTCGCCCTCACGCTCCATGGCATTGAGAACCTTTTTCCAGATATCCTCGCTCACATTCAGCGGCTGCTCGCCATATGCACCCTGCCTCAGACGCTCCAGCAGTTCCCGCTCAATGGTCCGCTCCAGCTTGGCCGCCGACTCGGCCTTGCGTTCACGCGCGCGCTCCCTGTTCTTGACCTTGGGCGCCAGCTTGGGCACCATCTTCTCGCCGAGCCGCTCCTCCTCGGCAGCGATGCGGCGCATGCGGATCTGCACCTGCGTCAGGCGGGTAAGGCGCTGCTTGCACTTGTGGATGAGGAACTTGGGCCAGTAGATGAGGCGCTCGTCGACTTGCTCGAGGGCTTTGGAGTAGTTGTTGGACAGCTTAATCTTTTCCCACATCTTTGACGGCAGGTGCGCACGCTCGACTGTCTTGATGTAGAGGTAGAGTGTCTGCTTGGTCGGGTGCTGGCGGACGGTGGCGTAGCGCGAGTTGGCGAGAGGGCAGGACTGGCGGTTGCAGAGGCCGGTGACATTGTATTCGTTGCGGCAAAAGTTTTGCTCTTTTTCGGTTCTAGAAGGGTGAAATGTTAGTATTTGGGGTTTTCCGGGTGACTAGAGGACGTGGTGTGTGCCTACTTTAGCTTGAATGCGCAAAACTGCTGGTTGATGATTTGCCAGACAATCTCGTCGGACGCCATGATGGGCGACTATTGTGGTAAGCCAGCTGCTTTAATGGAAATTCGAGGCTCGAGGAAGAGAAGACAACAAATTTCAAGCCTGGATAGTCACAGGCAAGAGACCAGTTTCGCTGCAAATATTTAGTGCTTTGCGTCGCCTGTAGTGATATGGCTAGGAAAAAAAAGAGCAAACGGCGGGACCTGATAATTTTCTGGCCGTCTCCAAAGATTTTTTTTTGCCATGCTGTGATAGGCGGATGGAATGGGTGGTGGTGCATGGACCCTCACCGCCTTCCCACTTGAGTGGCCACAGCAGGAGTACTCCATACTGCTATTTGGGATAAACATAAAAGGATAAGAAAATAGAAAATAAAATAAAAGAGAAAAATACAATTATTTTAGGTCACTATCCCCTTTCTAAAATATTTTATTAGTTCTTATTTTTATTTATTCTTCCAAAGTCAGAAAGCCGAGTCTGGAACAGCTATGATATAAGGCCGTCTCTAGCTACTGCTAGGCGTATATACACCAATACGAGAAGCACCAGAGACCAATGAAAATTATTAAAGACGAAAAAGTATAATTTAAAGAAAATTCTCTCTCCTACTAGTCTTAATTTTATATTTATATCATCTCAGAAAATTTAGCTCATCGTGTATCCGTACACTGAAATTGTGCCCAGACTTCGTTCCACGTGACAGCACCCTTCCACGCGACCAGCCCAGCACAACCAAGCCACACCCACTCTCCAGCCACCGCGCCAGCTTCAACTGACGCAAGCTGCCGACATCTCCAACGTCACAATCCCAAGCTTGCTACACCATCCATCCCCAACCAGCAGCCTCTCTACGCCAGCCAACAGCACATACAAACGCCAAAACTCAAAGAAAACGGCCACGAATCCTCTTCTAGCACAAGCCATTCATTCCGTCTTCGCCACGCAAAACAACCACCCCCAACCGCAACGATGCCGACCGCCGGCCTCAAAACAATCATTGCCCTCTCGTTTGTCCTCGCGCTAGGCTTCCTCCTCGTCATCCTCTCGTGCGCGCTGCACAACTCATATCTGCCGCTTCTCGTAGTCGCGACGTACGTGCTTGCGCCGGTGCCAAACTGGATCTGCGGCCGCTGCGCAAACCCAGATGACTTTGTCGAGAGTGCGGGTGCGGCGATTGTGGACGTTGGGCGCTTCTTTACTGGATTTTTCGTCATGATGGGAATGGGTACGTTTTTCTCTTTTCTTTTTGCCCCTCCTTTTATCCCTTGTTGTGTTTTATTTTTGTAAATTTCTTTTACTAACTTGAGACTTTTTGCAGCCCTCCCTGTCGTCCTTGCGCACTCGGGCCTCATTCGCGTCGAAGCCATGATCATGTCCATTGCTGGCGGTCTCCTCATCTACGGTACGATTATTAGCTTTGGGTTATTCTTTCAAGAAGAGCAGGACTTTTAGGTGCGGGACTGGATTTGAGACGACGTACAGTCACGCGAAAGAAAGAAGCGTGGAGCTGAGTTGTTGGAGACGAATAGGTGTTTTTCTGTATACCAGCTAGACTGTTGGCGTCTTGTGGTTTTTTTCTGTGTTTTTTATAGGCATCAAGCGTTATGTTTCAATTCACGATAATTCTCCTCATATGCGAACCTTTCAAATCATGACACTATTTCCAATGTTGGGGTATATTTTAGTTTTCTGTCGGTACGCCCAGAGAAGCCAACAAATACCGTCCGTGATGAAAAGTGTTATTTTCATGATGGTGTTCTTGTAAGTCTTTATCATTATGTCCAGAGGTGCGAGTATATATACCATGTCTATGTTGAAGAGTGTTGTTTCCCCATTATCCCAAATAGTTATCCCCCAGTGCCAAAATTGCCACGCCAGTATACATGCATATACATGTATAAATATGTGTAACCACCTCGACATGACAAGGTTGAGCAGTCCATGTCTAAACACAAACTCCAATACCCCTCAAAAACAAAAACAAATAAATCACGCTACATCTCGAAACGTACCAAGCGGTCCACAAAGCTTTGTAAACATTTCCTCCCTCTCCCCCTCCGCCGTACTCAAAATCGTCACCGCACCACCAGCCCCAATGCGCCAAATCTCACGCTCTTCTCCCCCTTCTGCATCGCTCTGCTCTATCTCATCATCCCAGTGAAACATGGTCCGAATCGTCACGCTCCAGTCGCCCTGGCCGCAAACATCAAAGCAGCCCACCACGCCCGAATACACACTCCGCTCCTCGGGCTCAACAACCCTCAAGAGCTCACAGCTGCGCTTCTTTGGTGCGCCAGTCATGCTCCCCGGCGGCAGCGTGGCAGCCAGCACATCTAACCCATTAAGCGAAGACTCGGGGCTAAGCTGTCCATGAACGGCGGTAATCATCTGAAACACGCTCGCGTATTCCTCCACCTTGAGCAGATCCGGCACCCGCACATTCTGCGGCCCGCACACCCCGTACAAGTCGTGCCGCACCAGGTCGACAATCATGAGATTCTCCGCCTCTTCTTTCGGCACGTGCAGAATCTTTTCAGCCTGTGCGAGGGTCGACACGGCCGCGGATTTGCGCACAGTGCCCTTCATCGGACGCATGGCGCAGAGACCCTGCGTATCCGTGGACAGGAAGCGCTCCGGCGAGGCGCTGAGGACGGTTGCGCCGCTGAGGCGGATAAACGAGCCAAACGGCGCAGGCTGTCGCTTGCGCAGGGTGCGGTAGATTTCCCACGGCGAGCGCGCCTTGGCGTCGAGCGGGCGCGTCATGGTCGTCTGCGCAGTCAGGCAGAGCTCGTACGAGTGGCCTTCGCGAATGGCGTACTGGCACCGTCGGACGCGGTCCTCGTAGTCGTCTGAGTCGGGGACGTGAATGTCGAGACGGTTGCCGCCGCGGCGGACGTCGTCGAGGAGCTCTTCGTGCGTGAAGCGTGGTTTGCTGCTATACGCGCCATTGCGTCCACAGCCTGGGTTGCGCCATGCATCCGACGCTTGCAACTTGTCTGCAGTTTCGTCGACCCATGTGCTTTCGGCGTCTGTGTCAGGAGATAGTAAAGCCTGCACGTACGCCGCGCCAGTTTTGTGATCGAGGACCACGCTCTTGGAAACCCACGCCATGGCGAGGTCAGGTCGGTGATGGCCTCTATGCGCAGACACGGCACCGGGACTAAGCGCGCTCAAGCCCATTTCATACGAGACGAAGCCCATGAAGCCACCCCGAAACGACGGCTCCGTGACACTCTCATCGTCCAGCCGTCGCGCTTTCCAGTACGCAGACATGACTTGGTAGACAGCCATGGGGTCGTCCTCGTCGCCATTCAGCGGAATCCGCTGCGTCTCTTCGTCGGCGTCATCTGTAGCAGGGCGGCGAAAGGTGACGTAGTCGTCTCGGGCGTGGTACTCTAGCCGCACGGCGTTTTCCACGTCCAGCGCAATGACGCTGCTTGTTGCAAGAGGGTCGCCGTTTGTGCTGCTCGATGAATCCAGCATGATGCTCTCCTTTTGTCCCACGCCCAGCACCTCGGCGACATCAGCCGCATCCACGCCGTCAGGCAGCGCAAGTCGTCGCGCAACATATCGCGGCTTCGTCCCCACGCTTGCAAGACCGCTCTGCAGCATCTTGGACCATCTTGCATCCGCGACGCCCCTTTCCGACGGAGCACCCTGCGCCGAATCCGGAGATGGCTCAATGCTCTTCGAATGCACAATCGGCAGCTCAAACGGCCTCCTTGTCCGGCCTTGCGTCTCATTCCACTCCAGCGCCTTGTCAAACCAATTCCTCACGACGCCTTGCACAGCAGCGTCAGTACACACCGACTCCGGATGGCACTGGACGCCCCAAAACGGCAAGCTCGCATGTCGAGCAGCCATAAGCACCCTCTCGCCGCCGTTTTCCTCCTCGGTGACCCAAGCAAGCGGAACTACATCCCTCGCCATCTTTGCCGGCTGCCACTTGGTCTTGTCCGCCTCCCATTGCTCCACGGGCACATCATCCTGTCCAATATCTATACAAAGGCTATGATACAGCGTCGCTCTAAACGGCTCAACACCAGCAAACACATCCGTGCCAGAATGTTCAATATCACGCACCATCCCGTGCAAGCCGCGTCTCAACTTGCGCACCCGGCCCCCGAAATGCGCAACCATGCTCTGAAAGCCTAGACATATCCCCAGCACGGGCACCGCTTGATCGGCTGCTAGCTCCCACAGGTAGCGAAACGCACCTACGTCGTCTGCGCAGAGAGGGGAGCCTGGCCCGGGCCCGCAGACAACGGCGTCAAAGGACGCTAGGCGCTCGAGGAACTGCTCCCGTTTCCAGGGCGGGCTGGGGTCGCTGTGGAGGGTGCGCAGGTCCATGTGCAGGACGTGGACTTGTAGTGGAGGTGAGGCATCGCCGCCGAGGGCATCTTTGAGTAGGGAGACGATGTTGTTTGTGAATGAGTCGTAGGCGTCTAGGAAGAGGATACGCCGGGGAAGACTTTGGGTCGAGGAGGGTGAGGAGGAGGAGTCGAGGAGCGGCATGGTTGAGGCGTAAAGGTGAGAATATGAGAAAAGTTGTTGTTTTTTGAGGTGAGAAGAGATGAGATGAGATGAGGTGAGGTGAGGTGAGATGACTGGTTGAACCACCACTTTTATGCCTCTGCCTGCGACATTGACGGCATCAAGCAAACGTGGAGAGAATGACGATAATCATGCATCGGCATGGAATCAAAAATAAGATGACAAATCTTTGAATCTGATATAAAAAAAAAAGAAAAGGAAAAAGAGATTAATAGCAAAATAAAGACACGATATACGCGTGTATTCGGACGTTGACTGCAGTGAGATGGAAACTGGTGAGGTCACTGGAGTCGTCCTATTACTAAGTCCGTGCCCCTAGTTTGCTTTAGCTCATGACAAAACTTGCTGATGGATCATTCCCTCTTATTAACAGAAACGACGCCGTCGCCGACTTTGCTCCGTTTTGTCTCGTTTTCACGGCGGGCTCGTGGCGATGATCGTGATGCTGGTTGTGGTTGTTGGAGGTTAATGTTGTCAGTTGAGATATTAAAAAAAAAAAAAAACCTTGCCGTCACCCGGTCGAGTCGGAGGCGTCGGCGTCGGCGGGTCGGCGGTCCGTCCGGGAGGTAGCCGGGGTAAACCGTTGAGCAACATTTTGTTAAGTGGGCATGACCCTAAAATGTATGAAAATTAATTACAAAAATACGTCTAAAATGATATAAAATAATTATTGTAAAATATTGCCTTGGGGCCTCACTTCCCAACCAGCTTCATGTCTCCTCCTCGCTCGGCACTTGGTCCGATCACGAGTGCAGCATCCGACACTTTAGTCCCTACCCGCCCGCTCTTATCGATACGGGGTAGAATCGGCACGCAAAAAGACTCAAAGCTGGCCTATTCAAGCCTCATTACTCTAAATCTAACCATGATCTTTGAATTGTTTGTAATCACTTTAAATCCCCAGTCTTATATTCCTTATTGCAACCTTCATCTCGACTCAATCTTCACCAACGGGCAAACAATCTAACCGTATTTTTAACTAGTGGAACACACCGCAATAGTCTGCGGATCCAGGTCCACACACGCATGGCACCGTGAACTGAGCCGCATCATGTAACGCATAGGCGTGCGCCGCATTAGTGTCATATGCAACTTGACATTTCATACTATATGCATACCGTCGTACATTACGATTACAAACCACTCCTTCACTCTTCGCTCTCTTCTCTATCCTTCACCGCAAGCCGGTACGCCTCTCTGCAATGCCACATCCGCCTCTGCCTCACCCCCAGCGCTGCATCCATCATCTTTTGCGTATCTGACCTCGGCCGGCTATTTCTCTGCGCCCGCTTATCCTCCCCGTCTTCGCACGCCCTCACCTCCTCTACCGACGCAGTCACTTCAAACTCGCCCCTGCACAGCGCCGTGAACCCGATTTCAAACTCCTCTCTGCCATGCGGTCCAAGTTCTGGCAGCAGCTGCTGCAACGTGCCGTTCCACGCAAACTTGCGTGTGTGGTCCAACGCTACCGTCATTGGACGGTGGCAGAGCGCCGGCAGAAGCCGCACCAGTGCGCTGATGCGCTGGCTCGTTCTATTCGTAACTTGTACTTTTAGTCTCATAAACTCGTCGACGTAGGTCACGTTCTGCGGTGTGGGTTGGTCCGTTTCTTCTGCGGGGTGCACCGATATGTCTATATCCACTTCGTCTATGCGGATGGATTCAATCATCCGTGTCGTAAGTCGTATGCTGCGGAGATCGATTGCTCCGCTCTTCTTGGGTGCCGTCATAGTTCGCCACGTTGCCTTGAGTGCGTCTAGGATGTGCTCGCGGTACCAGAATGCTTCGCGGTTGGCCCGCTCCATCTCTGGTGATATCTTGCTCGAGCTAACCACGAATTGCCGACTTTTCGATGGATTGAGACTTGGAACCGATGCGTGGGGATCTTCCAGGAATATACGCTTGACCGGTAGCACTACTCGATTCGTCTTGCCAGGCAGTATGCTGTCCTCCACCACAAGTCCCTCCTCGCCTTCCAGTCGAACCGCCATTTGACTCGGCCAACAGTTGCGAAGATCCATGTAGAGCAGGCAGTAATCTTCTGCCTTGAGCTTCTCTGTGCTTCCCACCCGTTCCAGCAATGCTGGAGGCAGCTCACCATAGATCGGAAGCGCGTCCATCCTCGACACCTCAACGCTAGCATTTACAGTCACCGCCAAGTCTAGCGAAACCTGTCTTGTGTAAAACTGCTCCGTGATCTCGTCTCTTGGAACTCCGAGATAGGTATAGTCGACTTGAATCGTAGCGTTTGTCAGACCAGCTTTGCCCAAAATCTCAAATTCAAATGTAGCCTCCCCCCCGGCGGGAATATTTCGGTTTGGCTCACTCTTCGGCAGCCGCAGCGCCTGTCGTTTCATCAAAATCAGCTCATACTCGTACAGCTCAGCCGCCGACGCGTCTCTACTGTTCAACGCCGACTGTAGCGGGCCTTGCGTAGAATCCTTGAACGAAAACAGCATAAAGTCTACTGGAGTCGAAGATAGATTTTGCAGCGTAACCGAAAACACTTGTCGCTCGCCTTCCAGGATCATCACAGACGACTGTGACAGACTCGTAGCCTTGACAGCAATCAGCGGCTGCGACTGAATGACATTCAAGCTGAGCGAGTCTGCTGCCAATTGGCGGCTTGTGGCCTTTTCACGCTTCGTCTCCTTCGGTGAAGGTTTTAGAGACCCTGGGCCCTTGGATTTGATCTTTTCAGCTCGCTGCGGGGTCCACGACTCGCTAAAGATGGGAAATCGTTTCTCTCGGCACCCCTTTACCTTGACCATGGCTCCCGTTATCTGAATTGTACCGGGGCTCGTCGGCCGCCCCTGTAGCGTGAGAACTTGGGTCCTATAAGGCCCAAGAAGAGTATTACTCGGCGTTGGCTCAAAGTCGACACCTTCAGTGTCGAGCTTGATGCTCTCAATCTCAACCTCGACATCGAACGTGTTTTGAAGAGTGACTTTGAACTGTGCCATGTCTCCAGAAACCAAATTCTTGGATATGACCTCGGTTGCCTCCTTCAAAAATGGGTTATAGATGAACGGATTAACGTCTTGAGATGCTCGAGTCGTCGACGCTCCCGGTAGTACGCTCTTTGCATGGGGAATTGGTGTTCTTGTTGAAGGCAGAGGCTCTAGTTCAACACCACGCACGAGAAACTCATCCCAATACTCGGCCTCGAGTTGCTTCATACCCAGTCGCTGCGCCAGTGTCCACGTTCGTGCAATATTCGTCGTAAGCCGAACCTGTTCATCCTTTAGAATCAACGGAGGTGCGTGTTCTTTTCTCGATGCGGGAGCAACGCCAGCGCCAGCTGTCCGCATCAAGTCGCTAGAGTATTTCAGAACGCCATTAAAATCGGGCAACGCCTCGGCAAAGTTTATACATGACCGTAAAATATTGAGTTTAATGTCTGAAAACCCAAAGAATCGAGATGCTAGCTGCCGCTGTATCCTATCAATAACAGCAGCGTCAGAGTCCCGCAGTGCTTTGTCATTCTCGTCGCCCGGGTTCTTGAACGGGTCAAAGCCAACAACGCCATATGACCGACAGAGGAGCTCGAGGAAAGCTTCTATGCCCTGTTCGACATCGCCCTCTCCCAGATCCAACGCCACAGGCTTCCCAGCTCCATCACTTGGAGCTAGGGACACGAGTCCGGCCGCCGGGTGGACACCAGCTTCTGCAGCGCCACGGGTACGGGCTTCGACAAGGCCCCCGATGAGCACCGACACCAACTCACGAATGACCATTGCCTTTTTGCGTAGGAAGCCAAGTTCTCCCAACACTTTTGCAATTCCACTGAGAATCAGCACGCGATCCGCTGTAGTGAGCAGCTCGGTAGCGGATGAGGGAAAGGCTCGAAACAGGGCCGTAACAATGTTTTGTCTTGACGGCGTAATATTCAGTCTAGGAGAAGTTGTAAGTTTGGTCTCGGGGAACGAGCCATGCACAATCATTTCCAAGCACTTTTCAGTCAAACTCCCGTGACAGCTGTGCAACGCAGCGAGGATCTTGCAGAAGCGAATCGTCGCTTCCGAGAATGGCAGCGGCGGGAGGCTTTCGCTGGATATTCTAGAGTAGAAATTTATAATTCTCTCTAAGAGTTCGGGGAGTATAGTCTGAAGGTTCCTTAGATGCTTGGGTTGGTTTGCATCTGTGCTGTCTGAGTCGGTTTTCGAAGCTGGCGACGATGTCGGCCGCTCCTGCGTGGGTAGAAGTACAGGCGGTACTTGGAACTCAATCTTTGACCAACCAAGCAGGATGAGGTTCATGAGTATAAGCTCTAGCGCTTTGCCATGCCATATGTGGTCATTCAGCGAGCGGGCAGTGGTCGCACCCTCACTTAGCTCCTTTAGAGAATCACTCCAACGTCCAGCCTGTAGGTACAACGACCCAATCACCACAGATGCCCGCCCTTTACCCTTGAGTCTCCATCTGTCACTTGCACCTCCCGGGCCAAATCCATGGACGGAAACTCTGTCACGGCTGGTATCACGAGCTCCCTCCGAGTCCGATCGTGGTAGTTTGGGTTCTGGCGACGAGGGTCCGCTGCTACGGCCACTAGGCACATCGCTCTCTCCGCCGCTCTTCACGGGCGTTTCTGGGCGCGGTGTAGAGGAATTCGAGGTCGACGGCGCGCGCATCGGCACAGGAGGCATAGACATTCGTGCTTGCGACCGATCAACCGTCCCGGAAACAGAGCTCGAGCGCATCAGACGCTGAGGCAGTGAAAATTGTGAATTCCTCCGCGTCGTGCCGTCAGGTGTCTTGCCCTCGCCATTGACATGTTTCGCAGTAGAATACGTGCCGGGCGACTCAATCGCCGTCATGGCCTCAAACGACTTGGCCAGCGTAGTCATTTCCGCGAGAAGCAGCGACGACACGTCACACATGATTGTCTTGATTGTGGTTCGTTTCGAGTCCTCGGGCGGAGGTATCGTTTTAATGTCGTCTGGGACCTGCACGTCTCCCCCAGCGCTGGGGGCTGCATAGTCGAACAAGAGCACCTGGTGCACCAGCGCCTTGGGGTAGGCATCTCTTAAGTCCTCGAGCTCCTGGTACAGAGCGCGCAGGTTGCGTTCCGTGACAGAAGGTCCAGTGCCATTTACAGACACCCGCTTGCTAAAGGCAGTGTCGTTGAGCTCTGTGCCATCGGCAATGGCGACAACGGCTAGCGGCTCGCGGTACAGGTCGAAGGGGGAGAGAGCTAGATGCGAGGGCGGCGGCGCATGTGTTATGAGATCGTACAGGATAGCCCCGTCCGGAAAAGCAAGGGGAGAAAACATGTCTGTAATAAGAGCCGATACGCATTAGCCCGTTTGTTACCTCATTATCCTGAGCAAAATCTCCCCCGCTTCAAAGCACCACTTACTCCTATTCGGCCGCCCATCGGGGCTAATATCACGAAGGTGAACAACATTTTCGCCCCGGAGCCGCTCAACAAACGAGGCAAATCTGTCCGCCTTGATCTTTCCCACGGGAAGGAGCAGAGCCTTTACCCGCGCGGGTGCAATGGGAAGCAAAGGGTCCAGGCTCATCCTAACACGTGGTGATGGCCCCTCGTCTCACCATCACCGGGTGGGGGGTTAGGGGTGTACGATGTCGGTTCGGTGGATGGTTTTCTTATGAGCGCATAGTCCTTTCAATCGTTTTTGGAATCATGCAGATTTGGAGCTCGTCTGCTTGTATATGGTCGCCAAGTTCGTGTCGAGGTTGTTGCGTCTTGAGGTTATCGAGGAACTAGGTCGGTGTGTGGCTCGTCCCTGGCCCGCAGCCCACTTGAGCTGTCCTAATCTGGAGGTGGGTTCGGTGACACTTTTTTACGGGCCGTCACAACGCATTTTGCTGCAGGGTAGCTACCTCTACTCTACTTGGGCCAAAGTTTAAAAGTTGCAATTTAGCCTTTTGGGGAGTTATCGATGAGTAATATTGTCAGTAGAGAAAAAGCAAATAGAGTCCCTTGTTGGTTTATGTGGAATTGGTTTGTCTTCCAGCACGATTAGTGCTACGAGAAAAATCCTTCTTACGAGCGTAAACACTCCAAGCAATTAGAATTTCCGTCGACCACGATTTGGTTTACTTATCAAGCCCTTGGAGCTACAGTCTTAACAAACTTGTTCATCTCCGTGTGTTTGATAGTATATTAAGTCTATGTAGGGGTATTTTGAAACAATTAAAATGCTCTAGTAAACGCCAGCCTAAACGCCATCATCCCATGCTTGCAAGGACCTGCCTATTAAGTACTGCACGTGCCTTCGTAGCCCCCATCACGTCGATGAAGGCCCTGGTTCAAGTGATGGAACCCTTGTTCTTCCTTCTCGTGCCTCTCGGCTCAGCTCGCTATCAAAAATGTCCACAGCAAGACTGGCATCTACAAAGTCTTCCATTTCCTCGGTAACCGTCTTGAGTTTCTCCTTGACCGCCACTGCCCCCTCTGATCCGACTATATGGCGCGAGGGGGGGTTTTCGTGTCCTCCAATGGCAGTCAAGGCGTGGACCGTCTCTGCAACGAGCTTGTCAAACGCAGAAGAGGGCAGGATTGGATATCTGCGAATAATCTCACCACGGCCAACTTCTGGCTCCAGTGATTGGAGGTCGCTGTCTGGTGTTGCTGGAGCGTCATCAAAGTCAATGGGCGGTGGCATCAGGGTGTCAGGATTCGCATTGAGGACATTGGTTAGCATATCCCTCACACTTGGCGCCGGATTGAAGCTGGTGGCATAGGCAGGTAGCTGTGGTGCAAACGTAATTCGATTCGTGAGGGATAGAATCTCTTTATTCGGCTGCACAATCGTCACCTTGATATTAAAAGGCGCAATCTCATATGCAAGCGAGTCACAGAAGCCCTCGAGGGCCCACGTCGCACCGGCATGAGACGACATTCCAGGGGTGCCGATGTGGCCGCCGATGCTGGTTAGCACAATGATGTGCCCGGTGTGCTGCTTTCGAAACAAGGGCAGCATAGCCTTTATGAAGTTGATTTGAGAGAAGTATATGGTTTCAAACTGCTCTCGCACGAGATTTTGTGTGAGGGGAGTCGTAGAAAGTTCTTCGACGGTGCCAATAACGGCTGCTCATTTTGTCAAAAAGAATGCCATTAGCCATGAACATGTGCGCAGGCGAGGCAAGTAGTCCATCAGGATGCTCTCCCCAAGTGTGAGAGGGTAGAGGCTATTGGTATTGCACTCACCTTCAGATTTGCAGCACAACAGGATATCAATACGGCCAAATACATGGATAGCCTCGGCAATAGCAGCTCCACAACCACTCATGGCTCTCCCATCACACCGAATGCCGCGTATGCGGTCTTTCCATCCTTCTCGATCTTTTCGGGCGCTTTTGCATTCGGCAATGAGCGCTCGGAACTCGGCGCTGCGATCGTCGTCTTCGATTTCGAGTGGCGGCAGGCAGGCAACAACATAGTCTCCGTGCGCCAGCAGCTGGCGCATCAAGCGGACGGCCAGAGGCGACAGAGCCGTGGTCAGCAGCCATGTGCGCGGCGAGTTGTGGGTGGCTGTAGAGGGTGCTGTGTCAGCCATGATAGCAGAAAATTGATCGCCGAGGAGCGAGGCTCATGTCCGGCTGGCCCTTGAACAAGCCGAGATTATCCGTTTGATCGGGCTCGGTGTTGCGGCGCGAACAAGGACGATGGCGACAACTTTGGCGGTTGGCTTGATGTTGGCTGCGCTGTGATGTGACGTGCTTGGGTGAGCTGCCAATGGAGCTCTCCGGGTCTGGTGCGGGCGGGGGAAGATAAGTGGACGGCTCCATTGTTGCGCTGCGCCAGCCATGTGCGTCTATTTGCAGTCGTTTGCCGCCCGCCGTGGGGTGGGTGCAGGGCATGCGCTGCAACACCAGCCCACCACACCATCTCTGCTCAACTGCCGGCACTTGCGAAAGCATGGCGAGCTAGCAAGAAGACGTCACACAGAGGCGAGAGGGGGATGGTTTGGGTAATGTTGGTAGAGCTCGAACAAACTTTGTGAAACACACAAAAAACGAAGAAAAATACAGAAATCAAAAGAATGAATGCAGAAGCTGTCCAAACGACAACCTAACGCAGGAGAGACCAATTCAAAGTATACTTACGGAATGCTTGCGGCAGCTGCCCGTATATATTTCGGCCGCTCACATATGTAGCGTCGTGTCGTGTCGTCCCGGAGCCCGAGGCACGGCTTCCGCTCGACATGTTACTGCGTGCTGCAAGGGCCTATTACCTTAACGGCCAGTCTTGGAAGATGCGGAATCGGTGCGAGCCTGCGTTTAATTGGTGGGTGACGCTAAACGCGGCTGTAAAGACATCGACACGGCTTGGATGTGAACGAGGCGACGATGAAACCGAATTGCGACTGTATACGGGCAAAAGTTGGCATAAAATACAAGAGAAAAGTCGTTTTTCCCCCCGAGAAAGCCAAACAAGAAGCCTTGTGTTCGAAATGGTGCGGTCTCGTGCGTTGAAAGAAGCGAAGCCGGAAGCAGATAGACAGTGTGCTCGTAGTGGTCTGAATGCTTGTTGGTAATTTGCCTGTTGCAGTAGCTGGAAAGAAAGACGTTCAAGTCGATCGCGCCGCGCAACCCAGCTGCAGCAGAGCGCGTATCTTGAAATAGAAGAAACGGTAGTAAAATCCGTCAGATGCTAGCATCGACGGGGAAAGATTGGAAGAAAGGAACTGCCAAGGAGAGAGGCCATGTAAAAGAAAAGAAGGTGTAGAAACCAGAAGATGAAAGATACATAGGTACTGCGTAGATAGGTAGCAGGTCCTCCGTCCCTACTCGTAAGGCACTGGGCAGCAACGCAAATCGGCAAGTGTGTTATACTCCGCTACCAAGAGGCAGGCAGGCCTTGCTCCGGTGACGTGACGGAGCACTTTCCACACTTCTCGTACCTGCCATGCCTGGTCAGCTTCCTCCTTGTCCATGGGATGGGATCCAAAAACGCCATTATTAGGGCCACAAGCCTCAACCGACGGCGGGCATCCCGTCCTCTGTTGCGACACTAGCGTGGTTCTTGTACCCAGCAATTTGGGTTTGGGCTGGTGACAGTTGCCATCCCGCTTTTTTTCTGGTCCCCGAGAAGCCCTGATTGACGAGTAGGTATTGATTGGTATTCACGATGTGGCAGCTAATCTAGGCGAGGAAAACATGCTGGTGCTTTACTCAATCGTTGCCGGAATAAGCAGGGCATTGTTCTCTGCGCACCGCACATTGAGGCTTGCCAGCGCCTGCGATTTTGGGCTAGTCGAAAAGACCCTCTCAGCCGACAAACAAGATAAATTTCACCGAGATGGCGTACTATACTCGTACGTAGTAGACTGCCCGTGGGGCAGACATCCTTTGAGACAAAGAGGCAGATTGGCGCCTTCATTTGACACCAGACAGAGACCCAGTCAAATGGCCAGGGGCAACAACGCTGCAAACCCCAGCCAGGCGCAAGAGGCATGAACGCTACCCTGGCTACGGAGTATAGTCGCAGCTTCTCCCACCAGGTGGGTATTCAATACTCACTGCAGCGTGGAGGCTCATCAAGAAGAATCCTGCCTGGCGCTTGCTGGAGATCGGCGTGACCGGTAATTGCAAGACTGAGAGGAGCACTTGCCTGGGTAGCATGGTAGGCGCCGTAACCTTGGCTATTCTTGGGCTAGTTGCGACATCGTGAATTGGACTTATGGATCTTCATCAGCCATGCTGGCGCACCATTGTGCAACAGCCGGTCGCGACGGAGCCCAGTTAATGACACCGATTTGCCGCGATTTTGGTGTAAGTGAAGATAACGACAGCCCATACGAAACGACGTAAGCATCTTGTCAGGCACCCCAGCGGGAAGCGAATTGCCGAGTGGTCCATGAGCACCGTGTTCGACGTATGGGAAAGGCTTTGTCGAAGAGATTTGAAACGGCGCTGTTTTGATGCGCAGAGGAGCATTGGACGAAGCGTGCATCCGAGACATACCGCCTGCCCCAAAGGCCATTCGTTTTGCTCTGCAACCGAGTGGCGCTACTACCTTGCCCCAACCTCGCTCCAGCCTGAAGCTTCTCAACCCAACTGGGATGTACCCTGTTCACGAGGCTTTTGGGCGGAAGGGCTTGCAGGTGATGGAGATTGGACCAAAACGTGGCATATCGGTCGATCTTTGCGCAGGCCGTGCTCCTCGGAGTTTAGCCCCGCCGGATATTGCCTACATGGTCCTATTGTTGTAATTACAAGCTAGCTCAGAACAGATGCAAGTGTGGTATGCACAATGCTACCGAGCAGTTGGTAGTGTTGGCTTCGAGACGGAAACTTCCGTTTGGCGAATTGATCTGCTTGCTGGAGAGCAGGCGCTGTTTTCCACTGGCCACGTGTGTAGTTCCGACAGTACGGTAGGAAGTATAAGTGAGACGGCGGCTCACGAACTCCGAATTCTCTTACGTCGTACTCGTGGCAAAAAAACTTGGTAGAGAAGCAACAATTGAACGAGCCAATCTAAGTCTTGTGAGCAGGGCGCCAAGGGTGACGCTGACGAGTATGAGCGTGTATTTGCTCCATAGTATGGTACGGAGTAGGCTCCACAGACACTGAGCGACATGGGGATTGCGGCACGTTGCAACGGGACTACTAGCCAGGTTAGTGGACAGAGCGGCGAAAGCGGCGGAGTCACAGGGCGAGGAACCGAGTCAGGCCCCTGAACCTTGTCGAAGCCACAAGGGCTGGTGGGCACAAATACCGCAATTGCTGCTCCGCAGCCAGGGAAGCAATGAGCGGCGCCATGGAGCTGGGATGTTGATCAGGAGAGCGACCGTTATTGTCGGCCAGCAAAGAGATCTACCTGACCCGTGCCGGATCTACTGCTACGGTTGCAGAGAATGCAGATGCAGGCTATACACGGATTACAGCGCCAAAGTCATAGTTTTGCCAGGCCAATCCGGCGAAAGAGGCCAAGATGAGGGATGACTAGAAGCCATGAATATTGTATGAGTGCTGAACAAGCGCAAACTCGAATGGAGGTCAGCGTGCCTCGCGAAGGTGCAACTCTTCTTCGCTGCAGAACATGCCGTACGGAGTAGCCGTCTCTCGTAGGGAGTAACATTCGGTATTGCCGTGCGAGGACCTTGCAAATTACATGTTTCTCGGCTCCGGGACGGGCATTGTTGTATGTACGAATCATATGTAGGCACAAGGGTGCCCTGCATTTGATAGAAGGCCAGCAGAAGAGCTAGAAGGTGTTTCGAAGACGGGGGGGTTCCCGCTCTAGACCTGCTTTGAGTATGGTGCATGCAGGAGAGATGACGGGGTTTCCTGCGTGAACTAGTTTGATTAGCCTGGGGAACTGAGCTCGTGCTAGGGGAAACTTTGGAGCTTCTAGCGTAGACGCTAGCAGGGCCCAGCTGGCTTGGGAATCCTCATAGATACGAGTAGTACGTCGTAAATACTAGCGCTTGTTTGTTCGGCACTTGATCCATTTGACTGGAGAAGTTGAAAAGCAAAAAAGCTTGGGAGGGCCTCCACATTCTGGGTGCCGGATCACCTGGGCTAATCGGGATTGATCGACAAAGCGGCAGGCTATGTACCCGTGTGTCGAGACGTTTGCCCAGAAGGGGGAGAGCAAGTCGAGCAAAAAGGACAAAGCCTATAGCGACAAAGGATAAAGGCGGCATGACTCTGACGGGCTATGTTGTCGGGTCGAGCTCGGGATTGAGATGACCGAGATGGGCCTGCTTTGCCGACTTTTGATGCGTGGAGACGAGAGTTGATGATAGTGCTCGAAGGGGAGAGACGAGGATGCGGGAGGCGTGCAGGGGGAAACGACAGGCAGCAGCAGAAATGGAACGTGCAGCGGTGGTGGGGGCGCAAAGAAAATGGACTCACCCGACCCGCATCTGCACGTCCCTCCTACGAGTACGAGTACTACGACGTACTCGTACGAATGGGAACTTGAGCTACTAACAGACGAGGTAGTATTACTCGCAGGTGTGGCTTTGTTAGGTCACAACAGTAGTACCATTTCCGAGTTCGGGAGCCAAAAGGGGAAATACATAATGTATCTCTGCCCATTTGGATTCGTTTCATGACAAAAACGTTCTAATAATAATGATAATAATACGAGTAGTAGTATTAGTAGTAGTGACCCGTCGTCGAGGTTTCTTGCCCTCTCAAAATGGGCGGTGCGGTAGAACTTACATGAAGTCTTGTCTACTCTACTCCGACAAGAAACAGAAACAACTTTCGTCCACGTCTGCCAAGTCTTGCATTCGGCCCAATGCTATGTATCTCCCCGTCTCTTGGCCTCTTTCTCTTGGCCTCTTGGTTTTCCTTTCGTTCTTCACCTGCAGCCTTGCCTAAGCCCATTGCCACCGCGGCTATTCTTGACCCCCAAATGAGGGCAACTCTGGCCCAAACAGGCATAGGGCGTCAGCCACCGCCCTCAACATGCCGCTTGAATAGGACATTTGCGGCCAGAAAGTGACTGAAGTCTTTCTCCCATTGACTTGAATGAACAGGACCGCAAAAGGAGGGAAATTTTGCAAGTGGGGACTTTTCTGTATATTGTGTATCTCCTTCTTTTGGTTGTGTGGTTCCGGTGTGACTATGTATGTATGTATGTATGTATGTAGAAGGTGAGTCTTTTGTCTGTTGTCGAGACCGTGATAGCATGCGCTGATCTGAATGCTCCGAATTATCCGAATCATCTAAATAATTAGAATAATTAAGATAATCTAAACCATTTATAAATAGTTGGAATAATCTTGATTAGTTAAATATTTAGAATAATAGCAATAGTGGCAGCAAGTATATCATTTTAATTACTACATGCATTATAAATTCCCGACGGCCCTCGCCAACCCCCGTCGAACCCTCCAGGGACTTGATCACGGCTTCTGCACAATGGTCCACCCTTGCTCAATAAGAGGGTCGAAAGAGTCGGCATAAATCAAAAATTTCGCCATGGTATTTTCTTGGTGCTCCGGCTGCAAACCCGTATAACGCATCATGGCAACAACTTCACCGCGCTCCAAGACGTCCTCCTCACCCTTGTGGTCAACACATCTCACCAGGACAGATCCGCAAGCGCTATCTCGGATCTGTGGTTCGGTAGCAATGGCCTTGGTGTTGGTACAGAAGACGGCCTGCGCACAACGAACGTAAGTGACCACATCTGGTGGTAGGGCGTGGTGTTGCCCTGCTGGCGCAAACAGGTCTGGGTGTGCCACGGCTTGTCTCCTCGACAGTGGAAAGCGAACCCCAAGGCCGAGTAGTAGTTGGGGACCAGTGCCAAACGAGTCAATCATGAATTGCTCTCCCCAATATACGTCCCTAGAACGAAGTAAAGTCTTTGGCGCTCCTCTGATATCCATGAACTCGTTGGAGAACTCAATGCCCTCGTCCAGCTTTGC
This sequence comes from Lecanicillium sp. S3808, assembly GCA_023628775.1. NCBI lineage: Eukaryota > Fungi > Ascomycota > Sordariomycetes > Hypocreales > Cordycipitaceae > Lecanicillium > Lecanicillium sp. S3808. The sequence goes on along the minus strand of JAMAJY010000005.1, from coordinate 145,010 downwards.
TAGGGCAATATCGGTAGGTCCAACCCTTTCCTGGACGGTGCCAACGACTGTACCAGCCTTTTCTTCATTGCTCCCCTGGCAAACTCTGTAAACTCTTCGGGCAAGGTCCGAGTTCTGCCCGAGAAGGCTAGGGTGTGTTTTATCGTGGTCTTCCCAGATATGCCACGAACAGGTGAGGCGCTTTTCTCCGTCTTTCTCGATGAGGACTCCTGCAGTAACTGGTCCATAGAGGTCACCATTTGCGGCTAGAGAGCCGAGCATGCTGCCAGGGTAGAAGCGGCCTAGAGTTGAAAACTTGTTAGAGCTAGGCTTCGAAGGGGCGAGGGTGCGATGGCTTACCGTCTCGTTTCACATAATCAGTGTCGTCTGAGACAAGCTCATCCAGAACCGTGGGATTTGGTTTAGACTCTCGAGCTTGTCTAGGCGTGTTTGGCAAAGGGCCATTGTAAAAAGTGAGATGAAGCGCAAGACCAGAGATGCCTCTTGGCAGATGTTGGAGCCGTTCACAAAAAGCTTGCGGTTCCATCCGCGGGAGCTCAATGACCAATTCCTCAGCGACCTGGGTAATCGCTTCACAGTCTTGGAAGAAGCTGTCTGCCAGGTAAAGAGCAACCTCCTCAGGGAGCATTTTCCTGGGCCGTATCTTGTCCGCCATTGCTTGATCAATCCGGATAGGGTCTCCCCAGGCGATTTCGCCCGTGTACGGAATGACAAAAGAGCTTTCGCCATCGTCTAGCTCTTTCCAGAAGGCAATCATGCCGGCAACGATAAACGGCAGTGATTTCTCACGGGATAAGTCTCGATCACAGTGGATAAAGACATACGGCTCGGAAATGTCGACACACACAGCATCGTAGTGTTCTATTAAGTACTGGAAAAAAGCATCGTAGTGTTCTTCGGAGACGTTGTTTTTTCGCACGACACCTTTGTCGTCAAGGAATGTAAATTCCTTGAAGTTAAGTACGGAAGTTTTCTGAGGAGATGAAGAAGGACGTAATGTTCTTTTCTGCCGAACTGGCGTTGCAGTGAGAGTCGCAGTCGGCATCACCATTTTAGCGGCGCTTGGCAGAGGGGTCTGGAGAAGGGTTTGAGGCGAGGAGTGCACGATAAAATAATGAATAGAGGAAAGAGAAAGAAAGACATAATAACGTAGGAGAAAAATCTTTGCCGGCCCTTTTGTGACTGACGTTGTTATAGAGTTTCGTTTGTCTCACGTGGCGCACCGAGTGGCTGGAACTTGAATATCACTTGGCGTTGACATACTAAGTAATAGTGTATCTCGTCGTTTCACTTAAAATTTTCCTAAAAGATTTAATGAAATACGCTTGTAAAATAGTCAAGATTATTTAAATAGCTCAAATAATCTAAAATAGTGGCAGCAATCTAAACAATTTCAATTATTAGCATAAATGCAGACGCTTACAACCGCTTGCAACGTCGGGAATCGAAGGACTAGTGTAGTAAACAACCATTCCAAATTGACAGACAACATAAAGTAACTTTGTAGCTTTGACACAATAGCACGGAACTCGTAAGTTATACTGCGCATAGCACTTGTTTGCATGTTTCTCGCCCACAAACGCGTCCACACCGCTTTCTGTTCGGCACCATCTTGACGCACTCTAGTCCCTTCCCTTGGACTCGGCATGCTCCTCGCGTACAGAGACTGGCACCGGAGCGTTGGCTTCCGAATCCACATCCGTCTTTCTGTCCGAGAAGTCTGTAACGCCAAACAGCTCGTCCATACGCTCGAGCGAGATGCCCTTTGTTTCCGGGACAACGAAAAAGACAAAGATGCCCATCAAGAAGCAAAAAGTGCCAAACATGAAAAACATTCCCTGCAGCATGTTAAGACACCAGACAAAAAGTTTGGTTCATTGCATGAGTACTTACGTAACCGGCTTTGCCCATGGTGCTTTGCATGGTGAGAACAGCTGTTACAGTTAGAAAGAGATCTGAGGAGCTTTCAGAGAAAGTGATACTTACATCGTGCGGCGACAAAGTTGAAAAGCCATTGAGTTGCGGCGGCCAGTGCAACGTTTGTAGCTCGAAGACGAGCAGTGGGAATCTCACTCACGAGAATCCAGCACGCTGGTCCCCATCCGAATTGGAAAGCTCTGCCCAGCTGTTAGTCATTGTTATTAAAGCATACTCGAGATTCACTTACGCAGCCCAGAGGTAGATGCAGGTAATGGCAACATACCCAAACGGCGTCACCTGTCAAACGAGTCAGCATTATTCTGTCTTCCCCGCAATGATTGTTGATGAAAGTCACTTACTGGTTCACCCTTCTCCGGTGGCTGCACGCGGCCATATATGCCAACAATGTACAACACAGTTCCTTGCGCAGCCGCAGTCCAAATCAAACTGCGCCGACGACCAAGCGAGTCGGCTACAAATGTGAGGAAAACGGCACAGCTGACAAATTTGACTACGCCATAGATACCAGTTGCGAAGAGAGATGAATTAGTCTTGTCCATGCCAAGGTTACCGAAAATTTGCGGCGCGTAGTAATTCTGCCGTGTCCTTGTCAGCACTGCATTGCAGGTCCTTGTGAATGTGCCCCGACTTACAATAGCGTTTACACCAGTCATTTGTTGGAAGACCATGAGTGCGACGGAAATAAGGGCACGGTTGCGATTGCCAGGGATTTTAAACATTTCCTTGAGAAGAGTTTTGGTGGTGGCATCTCCTACCAGGCGGCGTTCAATTTCCAGCTGGTCAGCCATTTCCTGAATTTCGTTTCGGATGTAGGGATCGGTGGCAGGGAGGCTGGTCAAAGTTAGGAATTGTCTTTAATATACTGAAGCAGCGTAGGCAGGCTCACTTTCGCATCCTCGCAAGAATATTGGTAGCGTCCTCCCAGTTATCCTTTCTGGCGCACCAACGTGGACTACAAGATGTTAGCTGTATGCCTGAGCATTACACCGTAAATCTTCTCAATTACCTCTCAGGCGCCATCATCATGCCAATGATGAGCAATATGGCGGGAAGCGACTGCAATGCTAGCGGGGCAATGTAGGTAGCAGGAGGGGGAACGTGAAGCTTGCACCCATAATTGACCCTAATTACAGCCTGTAAGTTCAAACCCGACTATTTAAACAGGGAGTGGTGTTTTCTTACCAAAAGGCAACCATGATACCGAACACGATGAACAGCTGGTAAAATGCTAAACAAAATTTGTAAGTACTGTACTCACCACCTCTCACCGGGATCATGATACTTACCAGTCAATCCACCCCGAATTGCACGAGGAGCGCATTCAGAGACGTATAGAGGAACCAGAGTAGAAGCAGCACCGCATCCAAAGCCTGCAATGAAACGCCCGATGAACATGACAACTAGCGTTCCCTGAGCAGCAGAAGCCGCCTGAAACGCGACACCAATGACGGTAAGAACACCGGTGCCAATCAAGCAGAGCCGTCGCCCGAATTTATCGGCGGCCCAGCCAGTGAAGAAACAGGCGACGAAGCAGCCCGCTTGAAGAGTCGACACAATATTCTGGTCCTGGTTGATCTTTTCTTGCTCCGATTTGCCCAGGTAGCCGAAGCGCTCCTGAGCACTGTCCAGAGCGAGAATGCCGCCAATAGCACCGGTATCCCAGCCAAAGAGCATGCCACCAAAGCATGCGGCCGAGACAAGAGCAAAGACGCGCCATCCGTAGATTGCATCGGGATCCTGCTTCATCGCATCGTTGCGCACGATGGAGCGCAGGAACTTGGCGGCAAGAGGCATGATGTCGGTTCTTGCGTGCGTGGAAGAAAAGACTCTGGAAGGAGAGATTCACAAGAGCGAAAAGCCCAGGCTGGTGATAACCGACCTTCGGGCTCGAGCAGAAAGTAATAGGAGGAAGAGGACTTTGAGTTGACGGGGTGCAACTCAACGATCAGACTCCTGTGCTAATACGATGCATAGATGGCCCTCGGAGGCTCGTCGATGCTCACAAATCCAAGACGGCGCAACCGAAGCGGCTCGCGGCAGAAAGATATATACAAAGATAGGACCAAAGACGAAGCTGGCCGACAGAAGGTCGAGGATCAGACCATAGATATGGTGGACTTTGGAGCGACCCTGGCACACTTGTGGAGGAGGTGGCTCTGTTGTGCGGGCGGCACTGTGCTGGCACTGTCTGGTAGGGCGGCTTCTTGGCTTGGGGGCTTCTCCAACAGGCATAGTTGGTGGCTTTCCCCAGACACCAACCCCCACGGTATCCAAGCCTCCGCCCACTAAGCTGCAGCCACGGCTATTCAAATGGTAATACGCGCCCTGGGCCTGCGGATCTCATTAACCGACTGTATTGTGGTGGCTTTTGCGAGTCTGCGAGATGGGCAGCGGCCGTGAGAGGGAAGAGGTGATGGGGCGACGCTGTCTGCTGGGCGGCAAGTGATGAGATGGGAAGCGTTTGCAATGCTCGAGAACGCTGGCCCCTTCTCAGATTATGCGTCGATGCGAGAAGCTTGTTCCGGTGCGCCCAGGATACACTACCGCCAAAGTCAAACGCTAGAAATACGCTTATCTAATACTAGCTACTACCACTGCAACAATCCAAAATGCCACGGGGGCTCCGGCTATTGAGCGATGCGTCCAGTATATTGGGTGTCTAGGGTTCGATGCAACCCTCGCACCGAAAGGGGACAGCCTGAACCGCTATGAAGAATCAATATTGTTCTTCTCCTACGCACAAGAAACAATTCACCGATAAAAATACTGGCGCTCGAATCGTATCAAAGAGATTGATCAGCCTCCGCACATCAACCAGCCACAGACGGCTGTGGCATTTCCTCGTCGTGATACCTGCTGCAAGCATTTGTCCACTGGCAAGCGGAGCATTAGATTCCACGAATGGCGATGCGCGCTGGAGTTACCCCCGCACAAGACAAGCCATTCGTCTGAAGGTTTCCCCCTCGGCTAACCTTGCGCACTGTGTGTTCCGTCGGCTTGGGCTCTCCTCATTTCTGGTGCAACGTGTCGCGCCGTTTATATATCGAAAGTTTCCGCACTGGTCAAGCACTCATAACTGGCCCACGTCATTTCTTGGCCGTGTACTGCTTGATATAGCCGTCGGGTCTGTATGTACGCCGGTATCTTGCACCTGCAATGATTGTCAAGCTGGTGTCCAATTGGGCATGGCCGCAAGGATACTGATGATCTAATTACTTTGAAAGGCCATGGAACCCCGAAGTCATAAACGCCCAGTATCATACGGAGATCCGCACACTACCGTAACCCAAGCTTCTGGTCTTTTACGCCACCATACCCCGTAAGCTTGCGGCAATACCCCTGGGTGAGCGGCATGTTACCCCGGATTCCACTTGGAACTGCAGCTGGCGTGTTAAGCATCCGGACAGTGGATATGAACCCGAAGTTGGCATCCACGGAAAAACTCACGTTGTTTGTAGTGATGTTTCTCCTCCAGTGAGATTCATCTATTCATAAGCCACCCGACTTGAGCCTCACAATAGAGTATGGCATTGCTAGCGCAGGTATTCGTGGGGGTAAGAGATTCACGGGTGAAATGACGCAGCAACATATTACAGGCACTGCTCCGGCGTCTGCCAAGCATCGGCAACTATATGCTCTCATCTTGAATAAGTGGCATCACTTAGTTCTATTTGATCTACAACAAGTTATTCCAATCAAGTAGCAACACACCAATACGCAGCATTGATCCCGGCATCTCTTCCGCCGCCCACTGCGGCTCGGCACAAGCAACGCATCTCCCCCCCGTGTCTAGTACCCCTGCCGCCCGAGATCCCGTTGTGTTATTCATCGCTGGTTGTGGTTGAGTCGTCGACAAGGTGACGCTCATTCGGTAGCATGATGGAGCGGTCAAGCTCGTACGGCAAGCCACGGTGGCGCCCACGGATCATCATTGCACAAATGACCAGTTTGCTGAATATGCCAAACTGGCCACACAGGGAGGTCGCTACAGTGGGATGGCCAAGACTGAGACCAACATTTCCGCTGAAAAATGTGTTAGTAGCTGCAACATCCACTCATATTTTGGCAAAACTTACTATGCAGAAGTGACCTCAAAGAAGATGGCAAACACAGCAAAAGCCTAGTTAGGGGGTTAGCCATCGTTGGCTGCACTAAAAGTAGCCGCGAAAACTTACTGGATCATTTTGGTCCATGATTCTCTTCGACTCGGCAACGCAGATGCAAAAGATGCCCAAAAATATGTACCAGAGATCAAAGGTAAGCTGGTTCTGCATGTGCGTAAGGAGGTAGGTGCCTCCCTTCTCCTCATTCAGCCTATTATCTCTCTCATATATACCAATCGACTTTTCTTCATACGTGTTGGAGGAACGAATGGCCACAGCAATAGGAAAGATGGCAATGTACATCATGACCAGCAAGCTAAACTGAACTGCGGGGTTGACATCTGCCAAGTTGAAAGACGATGTTCCCGTGTGGCGCGATGAGGCGGCCTGAAAAATGGCAGCAAGTACACGAGAGCCTAGAGGGAGCGAGGCAACTGCTTCATTGTCCAGATCGAGAACAATGATCAGCAGTGTGTCGATAAAGTTGAGAGTAAAGATGATGCCAAAGAGCGCCCAAGTGGTACCCCTGGGGAACAGAAGAGTGTAGCACCGACGCGGGTGATTCAGGAGAAAGCTCAGGGGCTCTTGCGTGGCTGAATCGCGCGGGACTACCTTGGACATGATCCAAATGACAAGGCGAAGGAAGACTGGATACAGCGTGTTGCCCGCAAAGGCGAGGAAGCTCATGATGAACATTGGCCACTGTGCATCGTTGAAGGAAATCATGGAATCCGGAGTGAGGGTGAATCCGAGGTTGTCGACCATTGTCTGTGCTGAGTAAAAGGCCCTGTTCAAATCAGCCTCTTTGATCTCGCATGCTTTCGGGTCATTTAACCACTCACCACCAGTTCTTATCTTGGCCGCATTCTGCCAAGTACGCCCTGTACTTGGGGTCTGCATACTGGATCCATCCGATCAAGCAGATTGCACCAAACAGGTGCAGACCGAAAAAGTATGCTAAGAGTTATTAGTTTACACCCAATTCACTGGATTCGATAAACTTACCGAGAACGATTTTGAGAAGAAGTTTCAAGCTACGATACTCGACACCGCCGAGTTCGATCCGGTCCTGTGAGGTCAAATTGTGGAACTGCGAGTTGCGGCCAACGGTGGCTTCCCTAGACATATACGGCATATCATTGAGCGCATGCTGTTGTCGAGAGAAGGTAGATGAGCGGCGCTGGGTCTTGTTGGGGTCGGATCCAATAACAAACATGGATGTAGCGACACTGGCAGCTCTGTCGAGAGATTTGGTTTGCGTCATGCTCGGTCCATCGAAGCGACGTCGAAGCCCACCGGTTGAGCTTTGGACACGAACAGGTTCAATTTTGTCTGCATGAGTTTTTAGTATGCATTCGTCAAAATGGGAAGAAGTTGTGCATACCATCTTGGCTCTCGATGGACTCGCGGTCGACTTCGGCCAATGGCTCTCCTATACTGTGTTAGTGGCTTACCACAAAGGCCAATGACAAACTCACCATGTTCACGTTCTCTGGGCCCGGGGATGTAGAGAGTCGCGTCATTTTTTGGGTGGGCGTGTTTCTCGGCCGAGACATCAAAAGCAATTCGCTGCCGAGGCTCTTGGTCCTCACTGTCTACCTGCGTACCGGCGGCGGTTTGAGTTTGCTCATCAGGTTGAGACCTTTCTGTGACGGTAGCGTCTACTTTTTCACGAGCAGCAGACGAATGGTAGACACCTGGCTCATCTGCCATGGTAGGTTCGGCAGAGGCGCCTTGGCTGGAATACTGGTAGCCTTTGGCATCGGCGTCGTTTACTTCACCATCTTCTTCCTCGGTTCTTCTGCGAGCACGCAGCAGACGCGGTGCTTCGGGTTGTCAGTATGGCGCTCGCCGGCCCGGTTTGAATGCTTGAGTCGACATACCGAGGCTCTTGAGATGTTTGCGGAACCAGTGCAGACGGACCACTACGACCATAATATTAATGAAGCCGAGGTTGGTGACGATGGGGATGAAGTAAATGTACAGCTGCTGGTACGTGTACAGAGACTTGACATCGATACTAAAATGACAGTAGTCAGTAACAGCCCCAAATGAGCCCGCAGAAGAGGCATTCTGGTTCATACGTATTGAGCCCAGACTCGGTCGATGCACTCGCCCCAAAGAAGTAGGCATCGACAGCTTTGAGGTTACCGGCCGGGTACAGGATCGGAATGGCCAAAAGGCCCATCAAGATGATGTATGCGTCTGCAAGCCAGTCAGTCCCGAGAACGCCAACGAAAGCAAACTCTCCGGCAGGCTGCAGCCGGACAGGAAGGCATCCAACAGCACATACAGTGAAGCGTCACAAAGTTTATAGGAGGCCGCCACATGTTGGGCGCAAAGAGAGTACACCGCGGTGTCTCGGTAACAAAGGCCTCACGACGTCACGGATAAAACGGCAGAGGTACAAAAAGACGCGACGTTGTCTTGGAACTGGGTAGCACTGCAGGGTGAAAGAAGCAGGTGCCAGGGAGGTTAATAAGAGACATTTATTTACATGGGACAGGGTCAGCTTGTAAAAGGCACGGTGATTGGCATGGGCGGCAGCCTGCGAGGCGCACGCAGCGATCGGCCTACCGCATTCAGTATCGGGGCAAAGTCCAACAGCATTATTTCTTACACAGGCACGGAACCGGCTGAGCGATTTTTTCCTTCAAAGGCCAGCAGAGAGAAGGGAGCCTCCTACGTAATCTCACATGCTGCCGTGAGCAGAAAAAAAAACAAAAGGGAGGGGCCGCGACCAAGACCGCAAGAGTCGCCGGGCTGACGGCTGGAAAAGAAAATGACCACAGCACTGCCCACCTGGCGAGGTTTTGGGAATAGTGTTGTTCACTGTAAACACGGCGCGAGTACCGACAAGCTATGGGGCTGAGGCGTGGTAACATCGATATGCCAAGCGCCTGTTAGCGATGGTACATGGGCAGCAAGCGTCGATCGGTCGGAGAGAGAGGTGGGTAATATTGTCTGGGCCGTGGCACCATATCACAGCTTCCACAATAAGGCTGGCGTCCGCTGTGCGAAGCCCGCTTGGACGCTTGCTTTGTTCCAATCATTGGCACCCAGAATGAAGAGCAGCAGCCGTCGGGGGCAGAATCAGGACAGGGCTAGAGCGTGAACGGAATGGCGCCGCAAGCCACCCTTTCGTCATTTTGGAGGGTCCAGCGGCCTCCCATGGCTTGTGAGCGCGATTTACGGGTGCTGGTCCCCGGGGGGCTATGCTGTACGAAATGTGCAGATGATGCTTATAAGGAGGAGGCCTTGGCGCTGTCATTCACCGCATTTGCGCCTTTTTGGGGGCTATGATTTGTATCCATATTTTGAAGCTGATCCGTTGCAAAGCTATTGTGTTTTTGTGATCTAGACCGAGTCGAAAGCGGGAGCTGAGCAAGCTGAGCCCTGGTTAACCGTACAGCAATATCTTGAAAAAATCGCTCAGCATTTTATTGGCCGTGTTGAAATTTGGTGAAAATTTTCAGCGTGTTTGTCGCTTGTCTATTTTTATCTTTGACCTATTGGACTTGTTGCTCTACCCGTACGAACACAACCAACACAGACAAGGCACAGTCAGAGACGTTAAAAGTAGCATAATTTGCGAAAAACCTCACAGAATCTATCTACCCAAATAGGATTAGAGACTCTTTATCGTTCAATCACCTACCAGCATCACGAACCCTTGGTCCTCGCGTGTGGAAGTGTGCAGCTGCCCCGCAGGGCTTGTTCTGGCCCGGCGCCCGCCTGTTTCGGCTCCGTCGCCCGATATGAACCCTGAAATTAATCGTTTATGGATCTGTTTTAGAATTTGTCAAAAAGCGGAATTTTTCGATATACATACAGCTCCCTAGTAGGAAAATTTCTCACCCTGTAGGCCCCAGTCTGGTTAAGTTTTCACCGAAACAGTGGTAATTACATTATATGTTGATTCACATCGTGTCAAGCTTAGCAAATCAGTCTATCGACAGATTCCAACGTCGTCATTTGCCCAGTAGTATACAAACAGAGAGGGGGCACTAGTGGACGAAACTATTCAAGCCCCAAGTTCTAGACTTGTTTTGTATTTTTTCGGAGAAGGTGTGTTCGCCCCGGAGCGTTTTGTTACCGGGTTTCTTTCCTTTCTAGCGACTCGCTATCAATATGATTTAGTACTGTATTTCTTACCGCAGACACCAAGCTCCTTCAAGCAAAGTGCCGTGCCAGGGAACAGGACCACTGCTTGTAGACGCATTATCCATCCTACTACAGGGCCAGTATAAAAGCAACGTCGGCCAAGGGTACTCGGCTAATAGACCGTATTCATTACAAACTGGGGGCAAATGATCTTGTTTCTTGTACAGGGCCCAGACTTGGTGCTTGCTGGTGGGGGTAATTCGCCGTGCATTTGTACCTCAAACACAACATTTCAACTATGGCTCGTAATATAGAAACTGCGCCAGACGACGTACAAGTCTGCGGCTTGCAAGGGTTCCTGGACGCAACTGCTCTGCATGTTGAACTCCAACTTGCACAAAAGAGGTTGGAAGAGACATAAAACAGTGCACACGACGGTGGCGCCTGCCGCAGCCGTTGAGACTAGCACTGGGATTCTGTATTGCGGCTTGCATTTTGTTCCCGCAAGGCAGACAAGAAGGCCAATTGTGTCTAAAGAGCCGTATGCGGCGTTTCACCTGCGATGCTGGCAGCTTTGACAACTTGGGAAGGCCATGGAAACTCAATTACTACCATCAGCACATCCACTTATATGTGATTCCCCTTTCATCTAGGCAGTATTGATTGTGCCCAAAGGCCCTCGCCCTTCTTAGCCAGTTGAGACTGTGCATCTTCACCTTTATTTCAATTGAATTGATTTTGGATTTCTTTGAAACCAGATCCATGTTCTAAAGGAGTGACAATCCAGCATATTTGTAGATCGGGCGATGCACTTAAAACCCATTTGCGACTACCGTGCTGGCATGTCGGCTTGTCAAAGCTCCCGGCGCATTGTGCAAAGGCTAGCGTCCTTCAGCTGTCAGCGTCTCTCTCCTTTTCTCCTTTTCCCGCTCAATTGTTTTGAAGAACTTGTTGCGGTCCCTGTCCTTCGCCTTCACAGACTTGTTCACACTCTTATTCCGCTCGACATATGCCATGTCTTGTCCTCCGCTAAAATCTTTCAGGGTCCCAGCGGTTCTTCTTGCACCTTTACGTAGCGGCCTTCCATCCGGGCCGTAAAACATATTTCCATCAGCCAGAAGGCCAGCGCTCTCCCTCGCCTCTTCCTCTTTCCAAGACTTACTGTCCACCTCTGCCATTACTTTCTGAAGAAGTTCACGTCTAGCCTGAGCACTGTCAAACGCTAGGTCAGGCATTTTGCTCATATCCTTGAGCTGTGTAATTATCTTAAATGCATACCCCTGATCGATAAGGAAGGCTTGACGCTTTGAGGAGTACACCATCTCTATAGTATCTTTTGATACTAGGGAGTAGAAGAAGGCATTAAATCCGTCCTCATTTCTACGCTTAGCCCGCAAGATTCGGCCGAGGCGCTGGGCTTCCTGGCGGCGAGAACCGTATTGCGCTGAGATTTGAATCAAACAGGTAGCCTCGGGAAGATCCAGGGACGTGTCCCCAATTTTAGATAGAAAGAGAGTGCTGCACTGCGGCGAATTTCTGAAGTATTCAAGTATTTGCTGGCGTTCCGTGTTGCCTGTTCCACCGTAAAGGAACGGTTTCATAAGCCTTACCGCATAGGCTTCAAGGGCGTAGACATTATCGCAAAATACAATAATTTTATCACCGCGGCTTTCGTGGTATTGGATAAGATATTGACATGCTTGAAACTTGGTCGGATTCATGACGCAGTACAGATGTCGACTGCGCGGTCCAGAGTTTAAATACTGCTCGAAAAACTCAGATGGCATTGAACACCAAACTTCGGCACATTGCACCCTGGCAATATATCCTTGGCTTGAGAGTTCCATCCAATTAGCTTCGTAGAGCTTTGGACCGATTAGGAAATTCAAGTCCTCAATTTTATCGTCTTCGCGAAGGAGAGTGGCAGTTAACCCTAGTTTCGAATGCGCCTTGATCGAGCCAATCACTCGTCGAAACATCTGAGCTGGAACAACGTGTACTTCATCCAGAATCATGAGGCCCCATTCGCGTTCTTGGAGGAACTGCATCATCTTGGCCGATTTATACGCCCGTTCGCGCGAGTTCGTCACCATAGAGTATGTCGTAATAATAATTCCCGTGCTCCCAGTAAAGACTGATTTGTTTTCGGATGAGAAAAGAGCAATATCGTCGGGGTTGATATTGGACCATTTGACAAACTCATTTTTCCATTGAATTGCCGACATATTGCTTGTAGCGAGCACGACGACACCCTTTCTGATGGTACAAGCAGCCGTAACACCAACTAGCGTCTTTCCTGCTCCGCAAGGCAAAACGATGATACCACTCATCGCCCGTCCACTGCCAAACATCTTGGTAAGACTCTTTTCTTGATAAGGTCGAATCTGCGTTCCGGGTCTAAGGTCAACTTCCAGGTTTGCGCTGACATTGTCATTTCTAAAGTCGTACTCTTCCAATGCAGGATAATGAAGAGCCAAACATCTCTCTGCCACAATCCCAACTTTATCGTCCTTGATTTGGAAGGAATGGATGTCCTCTCGCTCGTCGTCATTGCCGTCATCGTCCAATGCGTTGTACACTTCAGCAGCACTTGGATCCTGTGCTTTCTTGCAGTTCTGTCCATAATCCGCCAGTCCATCTGCTTCCCGGACTCCGCCAGCAGCCGCAGTGCCAGCAACTGTGATGCCGATTGCCTTTGGGGCATTTGTTACCGTTTCAGTTGCACCTTCAACGCGACATGGCCCGATTTGTGAGTCCTGCAATAGCAGCTGCAAGATGTTAGGGTCTTTAGTCTCGAGGAAGTACTTGTTATTTTTCAAGACCATTTTCACCATTCCATAACTTTTGCCGCAGTGACGGATATATGTTGCCACATTTGGCGGCATCTCATTTTTCGAGAAACGTTCGAGAGTTGTAATAATGTCATCAGAGTTCAGGCCCACCGAAACGGCAGCATAGAGGCTGTGAGTGGTGAGCCTGTACTCATGCATGAAAGTCGGCCGTGATGTTGGTTCTGCAATTGTAACCAGGAAATCTTGCACTTGCGGTGCCAGAGGGTGAAAATTCTCAAGTATGAGTCGTCCCCAGCCGTCCAGTCGTAGTGGACGATTCTGGTGTCCAGGCTTTAGCGCGAGCGCGGTGAAATCATGTGTTTGCTCGGGCTGGAAAAATGTAGATGCCATATCAGTAACGCCAGGAACGAGCTCGTAGGGAAAAGCCGAGATGTCAAACTTTTGGATGTTTCCGTCAAGGATAGTTTTCATCTCATCCTGGTCGTCGCTCGAGTCACTGGATGTATCACAAAGGAGCTGTGGTGCCATGGCCGGGCTTCTATTTACGTTTTGCCAAGCCTGTATCGAAACTTGTTGTTTGATTTGGTGCCAGTTTCGACTCGTTCAGTATCGTGGAAACGAACTCGAGCTGTAGACGTCTCAATACCGCTAGTATCCTCATGATTGAACTGTTCATGGCGGCGTCTGATGGAAGTGGCCAAAACACACGCACCTACATGGCTGCTACATCATCAATAGAGCCGTGGATTTTCATCATATCCGTGCTACAGCGTCCCCTTGTACAATGCTGCCTAGATTTGGCTGGCAGGCGGCCGGCGGCAATTCAAACGTTCATTCGAGCCGCAACTTCTTACATGAGAACCGCGCGACGAATTTCTGCCTTTTGGCCTGTCATTTTTCTCTTACGTCCTATGTAAGCCAGCTAGGCAGACAGAGTCAAAGGAACCTTGATGCCTAGAAATGCCGAGAAATGCCTAGAAATGCCGCACGGAGCTCGGGCTGGCGCGAAAAGTATGATGTTGCGGGGCTGGAGGTGGGTAGTTATGTACGGAGGCAGCCCGATGGGCGGGGACCATCGATATCCGAGTTAAGCGTACTCGGCAGCACGGAATATTCTTGACAAGTTTCTACATGATGGTTCCTAGCGCCGACGAAGAAGAAGAAGCCATGGGCCAAGCCAGTGAGGAGAAGGCGCAGTCTTGCATAAGAATAAATTAGCTATGACAACACAAAGAGGGCAACGACTGCGGCAGAAACGCCACGAGCCTTAGATTGCGTAGCCTGCGAGGAGAGTAATAGCTATCAATAACAAAAGTTCATGACATTTGTGGAAAGGTCTCTGGGGACGCTGCTATCCGGCTTGGCAGCTATACTATACGAGTACATGGGCTTGCGGCGCCGCTTCTATGGGACAGCTCCAGGCCGTCTTTTTAGCTGTTACACTACTGCATTTATAACGTATACCAAGTGCTATTACTCACCGTATCAAGGGCGGAATCCGAGCCTGGTGTGGTTGCAAAAGCCGCAAGTAGCCGCCACAGCGGCCAGAGACATCAATGTAATTGTCACGGTGCAGCAGCTAATTATTACTTGTTAGTAACCAAGTCGAGGTACGACAACTTTTTAGTTGTACTCTTGTTTGCCCGACAACTCAGTCGAGGTATCTCCAAGTTACCATTGACCACTTCTTGCTGATCCATTCCCGACTGATGGACATTCCGGGCTCCGAGAGAACCACTATTCGTAGCGTACAAAGTAATATGAGGGCATTTCTTTATAATTATTATAGTCCCCATAACTCGGGGCCACTTTGAGAGCTACACAGTGCCCTACGGAGTATTTTCCTCTCCATTCCCCAATCGTCAAGACGGTTTCGGCTGCCAAGGCTCAGCCTCGCCAACAAAGAGGTGTGGAGAAGCGGATCCTCTGAGGTAACAGCGTAGCATCCATGACACCCTCAACCTCAACACCTTCCATTCTAGTACAGCAAAGAGAGAGGGGAAAATCCTGCGGCGACGTCATACTACAGCTTTATTTTTACAAAATAATATGTATAATTCTTAAGCTTAATAAACAAAAATTACTTTAGAGTTCTTACCTCCGTTACTTACATATAGGAGGCGGCTGTTTTTAATTCTCCGAACTGCAACTCTCCAATCCCACCAACGACCCGTGGCATGTTGCAAAAATGAGCTTCTCAATTGCAAAGCTTGTTGGAGTTTCCGTGGCTCTGCTTGGTGCTGCTTCGGCACAAGCATCCAATTTCACCCCAGAGGTGCTCCTCTCGGCTCCCCGGAGGTCAGAGGGGATGCCCAATTGGAACGGCGAGCTCGTTCTCAACACTGTAAGTTGCAGCTCAATGATTTTCTTTTATTATACTTTACAATGGCTGCGTACCTTAGGTCATTTTCGACCAATTGGCTCTAACATTGTACAATTAGGTTTCCACATACTCGTTTGAGTCGCACAGCCAATCTTCCGAGATTCACGTCCTCAATGCCACAGACAACACTTCCCACGTAGTCTCCAAAGACTCCTCCGCTGGCAGCCCCGTCTGGATCAGCAACACTGAAATCGCCTTTGTCAAAAGCGGCGAGGACGGCAGCGGTACTCTCCTCTCCATGGACGTAACCGACAAGTCTGCCAAGTAAGTGTTAAACACCATTCACAGAACCAACCCTTGCATCTTGCTGACTATTCATCAGACCTCATGTAATTCACCACTTTGGAAGCGGCATCTCCAGCCCCAAGACAAAGCAGCTCTCTGACGGAAAGGTTGCATACGTCTGCGCGGCCAAGACTACGCCCTCGGGAGAGCTCTACTGGCCCGCCGGTGAATCCGAGGCCCTCTCCTCTGCCATGATCTACACGTCCCTCTTTGTCCGCCACTGGGACACCTACCTCACAGACAACCACGACGCTCTCTGGTACGGCCAGCTCTCCAAGTCCGAAGATGGCCACTGGGCATTCGACAGCTCCCGCTTCCACAACGCCATGCAAGGCACCAACCTGTCCTCGCCCATCCCCCCCTTTGGCGGAACAAGAGACTTTGACATTGCCGACCACGGCATCGTCTTCACCGCCAAGGACCCCGAGCTGAACGTTGCGCGATACACAAAGTCGGACCTCTACTACGTCAAGATTGACTCCTTTGCCGACAAGCCGTCCGCCAAGCCGCAGATGATCAAGACGGGCGACCTCAAGGGCTACTCCAACGCCCCGGCCTTTTCGTCCGACGGCAGCAAGCTCGTGTTTCTGCGCATGCGCTCCATCCAATACGAGGCTGACAAGAACCGCATCATGCTCATCCCGGACATGGACGACCTCGAGACCTTTGAGGAGTTCTACGAGGTCGACAGCGGCGAGGGCGGCTGGGACCTTTCGCCCGGCTGGGTCATCTGGGGCGAGAACGACGAGCACCTGTACGCCGCTGCCGAGAAGCATGCCCGTACTCGCCTGTGGAAGCTTCCCGCCAGCCCCGAGGACGCAAAGGATATGCCTAAGCCCGTTTTCGAAGAGGGCAGCCTTGCGGACGCCAGGATGATGGGCAAGAACGGATCTTCCTTCTTCATCACGTCTGAGTCGCTGACTGACAGCTCCACGTACTCGATTCTCGACCTGGAGAGCAACGAGATTAAGCAAATCTCGTCGGTGTCTGAAAACGGAGAGCGCTTCGGCCTGAACCACGACCAGGTTTCCGACATTTGGTTCAAGGGTTCATCCGGCTACGACATGCACGCTCTCGTCATGAAGCCCTCTGACTTTGACGAGTCCAAGCAGTACCCGCTTGCATTCTTCATCCACGGTGGTCCCCAGGGCTCTTGGGGCGACTCGTGGAGCACGCGATGGAACCCGGCCGTGTTTGCCGAGCAGGGCTACGTCGTTGTGCTGCCTAACCCCACGGGTAGCACCGGCTACGGCCAGGACCATGTTGATGCCATTCAGGATAACTGGGGAGGAAGCCCTTACCAGGATCTTGTGAACTGCTTCAAGCACTTGGAGACGATTGACTATATCAACACTGAGAATGCTGTTGCATTGGGTGCTTCGTATGGTGGCTACATGATCAGTAAGTTGGCCTGTTTCGTTTTGCTTTATTTAAGAATACCATTGCTAACGATTTTAATTCAGACTGGATCCAAGGCCAAGACCTGGCCAAGAAGTTCAAGTGCCTCGTATGCCACGACGGTGTTCACTCAACGCTGGGCCAGTGGTCTACCGAGGAGCTCTGGTTCCCCGAGCACGACTTCAACGGCACCATCTATGATAACCGTGAAGGATACGCAAAGTGGGACCCCGCTCAGTATGCTCACAAATGGGAAACTCCCATGCTGGTACGTTTTGTTTAATCCTTGCGACGTTGCTTAATGCTAACTGTGAAATGTAGATTATCCATGGCGAGCTTGACTACCGTCTCCCCATTGCCCAGAGCTTGACCATGTTTAATGTTCTTCAGGCTCGCAACATTACTAGCAAGATGATTGTATATCCCGACGAGAACCACGTAAGTCAACCATGTTGTTTTGCTCGTGCAAGTGACCAGTTGTCATACTAACATTTTCTTGCAGTGGGTTCTTAACCCTGAAAACTCCCTCGTTTGGCACAACGAGGTAATTGGCTGGATCAACAGTTACAGTGGCATGTCTTCTTAGGCATGTATCAAACAGTCGCTATATAGTCACGTTGTTTCGAATTTTCTGCCAGAGACGGCAACAAAATGATTTGTAGCTAAATTACAAACACATGAGTTGCTCTAATGACCCTAATTATTAAGCAGTTGTAGCGTCCAAAAGACCAGTATTGTCCATTCATCCTTGCCAGTATTTCTCTCACATATCCTCTCTGTCTACCGTGTACATTTAACCTCTCTGTTAACACCTGTGCCCGCAAGAGCTTCGAAGAAACTTTCTTTGAATGACAGAACGGTTGATTTTGATATATAGTCAAATTTAACAAGACAGTCTTTCAAATTAGCAAACTTGCCCTCGTCTTTCATCACCTTGCCAAGTACACCAATGTGCAGCAGTATGTCCTCACACTCGTCGTCGTGGCCGCAATAACAGACAATCGCAATCTTGGTAATAGATGGAGGAAGCATGGCTGCGAGCATGGGAGTAGTTCCAGAAACATCGTTGATCAGACATAGGCTACTTATCCTTAGCGTTTCGAGTTTCGTGAATCGTGATAGCATCGTTGTCTCTAAACGGAACCAATATTCCACCATGCGTTCATTCATGTCAAAAGTCTCCATGGATAGCATTTTGAGGGTCGATTTGGTTGCGACAAGAGCCTCAAGAAGTCGAGTTGGTGGTAAAGTCGGCCGGGGCGTATCAGGCCCAGACCAAGAAATGGAAAATGCTTCAAGAGAAGTGCACATTTCGAACCAGTTGCAAAGATACTCAAACTCGCCAGCTGTGTCAAAAATAGCTCCGCATCTCAGAGTGAAACTTTTCAGGTTGCTGAGGGCTGGCTTCAAAAGCTTAGCTTCATGAATATCGACCGCTGAAATAGTATCTCTTGGACTTATGCTAATGTCACACAGCACCAAATGTCGCAGATTCGGCATGGACTGAAGAATACCGCGTAAAATGAAACTGCGGTGTCTGTACGAGGCTTTTGGGGTACTAGAGCTAAGGACAAAAGTTTGTAGGTTGCCAAAACCTAAATTGATTCCTTGATAGCGTATCCAATCACACATTAACGCCTTCCCACGCTTAAAGTAGCTCAATCCGGTAATGTCAATTTGCAATGTCTCTAAGTTCGGCATAAGGGCCAGCAGGACTTCAATTTCGAATTGCTCTGCATTGACTCCGCCTTGGAGGAGTTTCTTGCTCGGTATCGAACCCTTCTCAAGCCTGCCACCTCGTTGTAATCTGCATGGGAAAGTTGCTAGAGCTTGTTCTAATAGGTCCAGTCGCTCTGGTGACGGAGGCTGCAGTTGAAAACATTGAATGGTGAGGTGTTTCGTGCCAAATCGCAGACTAAGGGGGCCATTTACAAGGGCTTTGATGACGGAATGGAACGAGTTATCGCTTGTTACGTTGCGAAATAAGAATGGCCGGGTAGCTTCATACAGCCGCTTGCATGACAGGCACAATGCCATGAATGCAAGGTTTGTCGTCTTGTCGCGTACTGGGTGAGTGATTGAGAAACTGTTGATATCGTGTCGTAGACCGCCACCAGATGTTTGATCCAGCTCTTCAAATATTGCGTCGAGGATTTCGTTTGGAAGCTCAACAAGCAGACAACGCTTGTTCCCAACCACTTCCAAGTCAGACAGCTGCTCCTGGAGATCAGCATTCTTCATTTCGCGTTGCTTGGCCATTCTAAAGACGGGTGGAAAAGGTGTTGGCGATGTGATAGTATAACTGATCAATGTTTTGCGTTGATGATGAGAGAAGATAACCACGAAACGCAGAGGTGGCCGGCCTTTGACTGTTTACCTTTACGGTCCATCGGCTGCGTTTGAATGACAGCTGGCAGCAGCTGGCAGCAATCACTGTGGCAACTTGAAGCAACAGCCTGTCACAGTTAAACAGAGGAAGCTTCTCCTAATTAATTGTGCTCCCCGAATTCAGCATCGGGAAACCCTCAATGTAGCGCCCAACAAGTCCAGTGTGAACGAAAACGACCTGTATTCGTCTAGTAAATAATACATCCAATGCAGCAACCCATCCATGCAATCCCGCAAAATCCACTAGCCTTTTCCATAAACCTAAACCGAATCAGTACAGTACAGTACAATTAAACTAAACCCCTCACTCCATTCCCAATTTCTGTCCCAGTATTATGTTGATACATGTGCTTCTCCTTCCTTATCCTTTTTGTCTCTATGATCCCTCGGCAAATGCAATGCGCTGTCTTGGGTTCTTGGCCTTTTTACCACTTCCAGGCTTGCGGCCGCGCTTCTTGGGCTCGCTCTCTGCAGGCGTTGCTGTTCCCGATGCGCCTGCTCTACTGCCGTCATCAAAGTTTCCTTCGCCTGTGCATTGTTAGTACAGTATTCTTTAGTAGTACTGAATGAAGTTGAAACTTACCCTCGTGATACATTTCATCCAGGCTCGTGGGTGCTTCCGCCTTCTTCTTACGGCCACCCTTCTTCTTCTTGTCGAGCTCGCCCGATTCAAGGAGTTCCTTTTCGCGGCGTTCAATCATCTCTGCCTGCTCGTCGTCCGCCAGCCACATGGCAATGTCGCGGTTGCGGTTCTCCGGTGCACGGCGGCCAGAGAAGTCGACGCTGGCACCGCCACCTTGGATGACGACCCTCTGCACTTCCTCCTTTTGCAGGGCTCTCGTGCGGATACGCTCCTCGATTGTGCCGCGCGTAATGAGACGGTAGACAGTGACTTGCTTGGTCTGGCCCAGACGATGCGCTCGGTCCATGGCCTGCGAGTCAATCGTCGGGTTCCAATCGGAATCGTAAAAGATGACGGTATCGGCAGACGTAAGATTGATACCGAGACCACCCGCACGCGTCGAGAGCAAGAAGACAAAGATTTCAGGTCGCGTTTGGAAGTCTGCGACAGTGTCACGTCGGTCCTCCAACTTGGTCGAACCATCCAGGCGGCAGTACTTGTAGTTGCGGTAGGTCAGGTACTCTTCCATCATGTCAATCATGCGCGTCATCTGGAAGTAGAGCAGCACACGATGGCCTTCATTCTTGAGCTTGAACAGGAGCTCATCCAGCTTCGCAAGCTTGCCACTGTCCGTAACAAACCGCTGCATAGACGGAACTTCAATGTTGGTAAAGCGTTTGCGGTCATTGTCAGGCTGCGGTAGCATCTTGCGAGCAGGATACTGCTCTAGTGGCACCTTCTTCTCCACCAGAGCCTTTTCTTCATGAGATGGCATGCCGTACAGCTTCTTGCGGATTGGCACATTAAAGAGCGCATTCTGCTTCTCAGTGATGGCAGCCATCTTGTTGCAAGACACTTCAACGGGCGGGGCCGAGGCGCGAGGTCGACCAGCCATAGCCATTCTACCAATTCCGCTTTCCTCATACTCCGCGTTGGCGACATTCATCAGCTTGGACATGATACCGTCCGTGGTGATATCGGCAAGAGGCTTTCGATCGCTGCGTTCACGAATCTTGAACAGGGCATGAGCTGGAGTAAAGTTTTCGTCCTCCGCATCGTCGTAGACAACACCCATATCTCCGAGGCGGTTTGTCCGTTGCAGCTCCTCAGCGGCGCGATCAAAGACACTGCTGTGTGTAGCCTTGTACACCTCGCCGGGGCTCACATCGGCAAAGCGCAGCCACGAAAACGACTTGGAGTCGTCCATGCTCTCCTTAATGTGCTCCGGTGACCAAATGTTCATCATGTGGTTCAGCGCCTTGTTGCGCCAGCCAGCTTTTTCATTATCCAGACCAGGCCTATCAAGACGACCGCCCTCGGTAAACACAAGAGCAGGTAGCTCGTAGTCAATCAAGCTTCGCGTCGAGTAGCCAACGCGAACATTGTTGCCTTCGCGCACAAACGAGGCAGTCTCCGCAAAGTATCCCCAAGAGTATGGCGAGTTGACATCTGCGCGTTCAAACAAGTCCGGATGGTTGCACACCTTTCTGAACTGCATGACCAGGTTCATCAGCGTACCAGAATCCTGGTCGTCGCCCATGGTAGCCTTTTCGACGAGGTCCATAATATTGATCTGGTTGCGCAGGTTCCTGTAGTACGCGCGCTGTCTATAAGTGAGGTCGCAGAAAACGTCGAGCTCAATCTTGTCACCAAGCTCCTTTTGCACGTGCTTCTTGACACGACGAAGCATAAACGGCTTCAGAATCATGTGCAGACGCTTGAGCTGGTCTTCGTTGAGCTTGGTATTACTCTGTGCGTGCGACTCGATATCCTTGGAGAACCACTCGCTAAACTCGTCGTGCGAGTCAAACAGCGAGGGCATGATGAAATGGAGCAAAGCCCAAAGTTCCTGCATGTTATTCTGGATAGGCGTACCAGTCAACAGCAGACGGTTTCGGCAGTGGAAGCCCAAGAGCGACTTCCATCGCGAACTCGACGAACTCTTGATGGCCTGCGCCTCATCAAGAATCATGTACTGCCAGCGCATCTTTTGGAAGTAGGCCACATCCGACACAACCAGCTGGTACGAGGTCACGCACACGTGGAAAGCGGCATCCTTGCGGTACGTGCCGTGCTTGCGGTCCCAAAACTTTCGCAGGACCTTTCTGTCACCGGCACTACCCCAGTAGGGCAGAATCTTGAACTCGGGCAAAAACTTGGCAATTTCCTGTTGCCAGTTGTGCAGGGTTGAAGCCGGGGCCACGACCAAGAAGGGCCCCCAAATATCGTGCTTCTCGGCGAGATAGGCCATGACGGAAATGGACTGAACAGTCTTGCCCAGACCCATTTCGTCTGCCAAGATACCGTTGATTCCCTGCTCGTACAAGTTGACGAGCCAATTGAGTCCCTTCAGCTGGTACTCCTTGAGCTGCGCATTGAGGAACTTGGGTTGCTCGATGTCGACTTCGCCAAGGCCAGTCGGGTTCTGAAAGTTCATTTCGCCCTCTTCATCCATGTCCAGACCTTCGTTGTTGAAGTCGCGGGCCTTTTGCTGAGCCTCGGCAATGGCGTTTTGTGCATTGGCCATGGCGGCCGCCTGCAAAGCCTCCTCGTCGCCCTCTTCAAAGTTGAGGTTCTCAAAGTTGGTAACCTTGGAGCCGAGGGGTCCCGTAGGCTCAGTGAGGTTGAGCTTGGCCTCCTCTATCTTTTGCGCGTCGGGTGCAAGTTCGGGGTTGTCGGTGCTGCGCTCGACTTCGTCCGTCTTGATCTTCTTGCCAATAAAGTGAGAGTACAGTTCCGTCTGGGAGATGAGGAAGTTGAGCTTTCTCTTCTGGCGGGCCGATTCACGCTCGGCTTCCTCCTTGCGAGCATTCTCAATTTCCTGCTTCTCAGCAGCCTTGCGCAAGTCGCGCTCTTCACGCTCGTTGCGTTTCCAGAAGCCCATCATGTCACGCATGACACGCTTGGCGCGAGCCTGCAGGTCCTTGGTTCCCTTGTTTGTGCGAAGCTGCCAGCGCTTAGCCTCCTTGGAAGCAAGGATTGCCGTCTTCTTCAAGTTAGAGCCCTTGGTTGCGTACGAGTCCACAGCAAGCTTGTACGTCTTGTTGACGTCCTTTCGGGCCATGTCGCGCCAGATCTGGTCGTAAATCTGGTTGTAGCCCTTGGACTGGAACTTCTTTTCAAGATCAGGCACCTCGTCAACCTTTTCTTTGGCTTCGGCCTTTTCCTTATCCTTGCCGCCGTCCTTTTTGGAGCGGCCCTTGATCTTGATACGGACCTTGCCCTCCTCCTTGACAGGCAAGTCTTCACCGGCGTCAATGGCAGCCTGGGCAGCAGCGGCATTGTCCTTTTCGGCCTGCTTCTGCTCCTTGGACTTCCTGGGGCGAGCACCGCCACGACCCTTGCCCTTGGCCTTGGGAGGCTCGGCGTCGGAGCCCATGAAGCTGGAGCCATCGAAACTGACATCGAGGTTGCGAGCAGGGCCCTTGATGCCCTTTTGGAGGATGAGCTTGGTCTGTTGGGCCTTTTTGCCGGCACGCTCGGCGTCGCGAAGATGCTTCTGGCGTTCCTCCTCGTCTTCGGCGGCCTCGGCGCGGGCAAGGGCGGCTTCCTTGAGTTCCATGGTGACGGCCATGGACTTTTCGCGACGTCGCTTGCGCTGCATGTCCTTTTTGCGTTCCTTTTCAGCGTGCAGCTCCTGCTCGCGAACTTCTTGCAGAGCATCGTCGTAGTACATGTCGTCGTATCGGCGCTTGCCAAGCTCAGCATGGTCAAGCAGACGTTTGCCTTCCTTGTCGACAAAACGGTCTCTACGAAGGCGGCTTTGCGTCTCGTCGAGGTTGAGCATGACGCGTTGGCGTTTGGCGGCACGCTCGGTATAGTGGCTCTTGTCAAACTCATCCGGGTCCAGCTTGGCGACGTCATTTTCGATCCTGGCCTCGTAGTTTTGAATCTTTCTTTCCATCTCGGTAGACCACGTCTTGGCCTGCCTGGGTTGGCCGTTGGCCTGACGCTTTGCGGCAGAGCGAGGAGTGGGTGATTCCTTCTTGACGGATGAGCGACGGCTCTTGGGAGCCTCGTATTCCCGAATATCTGACGCCCGGCCCTTTGTGGAGCGGCGGCCGCCCTTTTTCCTCGAGGTTAGAGAGTCGACATCTTTTGATGGTTCAGGTTCCGGTTCGGGGTCAGGTTCGGGCTCGGCCTCTTGTTCGGCTTCGGGCTCAGTCTCGGCACCCTTGTCCGCCTCGGTGTGTTGTTGACGTTTCTTTTCATCGTCTTCCGCAGGAGTTGGTGTTGATACGGGAGGGGGGGACTTTGGTTTGGGGGCTGGTTCGGCACTCGACAGAATGTTGGAAAAGGACATGGGGTCGGCAGAGCGGCTTGGTGTCTGTGGCAGTGGTGTTAGCAGAGGACAGGATACACGCCTTAAAACGACCGTTTACACTTACACTTGTGGAGGCCGGAGCAGGCTTTGATGGTGACGAGGCACCGACATCTGATTTGACCATGTTGGAATGGGCAGACGCGCCGTTGGTATTTGAATTCATGGTCGATGCATGTCGCAGGCTGGGAGACGACATGTGTGCCTGGCGGCTCGGAGGGCTATGAGAGCCGGCTGGCAGCGGCGGGTGCGAGTGCGAAAGCGGGCTGCGCGGGCGATTGAACGATGATGACGGCCGGTTACTGCCTGGGGATGAGTAATGGCCGTTGTAGTAACTTGACTGATGGTGGTCTCCCGATGGCGGATACGGGTAGGCGTCGTGCGACTGGATGACAGGTTAGGTGAGGAAAAATAAAAAGAAGTCCCAACACGTCGATCAATTCATCTGCGGCGGCAAGAGGCAAAAAAGCAAAAGTGGTGATGGAATGAAATCAACGAGATGATGGAAAGGGGAGGAAAATTTTTGCGGGAGCGGTTACACTTTGTCGTCGCGACTCCAGTGGGATTTGGGGCGTTGATGGCGTGGAGGTGCACAGAGCAAACCACGGCATTGGCGTCGAGGGTAATTTGGCTCAAACGCTGGCCGCGGCAGAAATGCCCTGGTGAAAGGGGTGGAGGGAGGGTTGGATGTGGTTTTTGGGTGGGAGCTAACAAAGAAAGTGGATATGGGGAGCGACGAGGTGGATGTGGATGAATGAACGGGATGATGATGATTTGATGGTATTTTGCAGCAACATGTCGTAAGACGGTTGTCCATGTCTTGTTGAAGTCGCAGAGATTATGCAGCAATGCAGGAGAAAGAATAGAGAGACTGGAAAATAAAACTCACCTTGGGAGTCGCAGCGTGTTGTTGAGGCGAATTGCGCCACGAGTCGGCCGGCCGGTGGTCCTTTGTAGAAGCATCCGTCGTAGGATCGTAGAAGCCTCGCGACGACGGAGGCTTGTCGCGCGCGTGGTGGGCGGCGTCGTTGGAAGGCGGGTAGTAGCTGGACGAAGCCGGTGGCGGCTGGTGGTGATGATTTACGCTCGACGACGACGACGCGGGAGCGGCGGGCGTGGATGATGATGCCGACGACGACTGCGCCATGTAGGGGTTGAGGGGTGTCGTGCGCGCCGGCGGTGGCGGCGAGTGGTGTTGTTGCATGCCGGCGGCAGCGTTGTGATGGGGAGGCGGCCGCGCGTGGTTGTGGTGGTGATGATGATGATGATGTTGTTGTTGGTGATGATCTCTGGCAGGCGACGCGGAAAAAGGAGGAGGAGGAGCTGGAGCTGGAGCGTGAGGAGGAGCGTGATAATCGGCCGGGGCGCCGCGCGTGGGCGAGAAGGTGGAGTGGTGTCGGTGCGCAGACGTCGGCGGGCTCCCTTGGCTGGCGTGGTTCTGGTTCTGACTCTGATTCATCACGTCGTGGCGATGTCTGTCTCTGTCTCTGTCTCGGTCCCCTTCCCGTTCTCGCTCTCGCTCTCGTTCTCGATCTCTTTCGCGGGCTTCGTTGGCTGCAGCACGAGGAGAGCGGTGCAAGACGGAAGAGCGAAATGAGTGGTCCATGACAACCGACAAACGACGACGACGACGACGACGACGACGACGACGGCCTCGATGCGATTCTATTCTTTACTAATGATGCTCAAGGCGGCGTCGCAGTCGGGCTTTCGTCTGCGAATTTTTGGCCTATATCTTGGCGTGGCACGCAATGGCTTCTCTGGGCGTTTGTAGGCGTAAAGGCGCAAGAGCTTAATTATATAGAAATTAGTAGACTGGTGGGCTCAGTGCGGACCGCATGGGTTAAGCGGTCCAGGTCGCGTATCAGGAAGAAACAAGGAGAGTCAAGATGTTTCGTTGGCGATTCCTGGGGCGCGTGGTGCGGTGTTGTGGCAGACAGCAGTGGCCGTCGTGTGCCAGCTCACAGTGGACGAAAAAGAGAGAAAAATCGAGTCGTGATGCTACGACGATGGGTGGATGAAATGAACTCGATGAAAGAGTGTGTATCGAGGACAAAATAGTGGTTGGATGGTTGAATGGATGGATGGATGGATGGATGGATGGAAGAGCATGGAGGCAAAAAGGCAAAAAGGGAAAGGGGGGGGAGGGCGAGGGAATTGAAGCACGCTCGGCAAGCCGGAGCAAGTAGAAGGGAAAAAAGCCTCGTGGGATTTTTGGTTTGATGCAGGTGGTGATTCCCGACTGCCGGGGACGGCCCGTGAGGCCGCGTTGGATGGTGGTTTACATATGCTCTTAGACCTGTATAAAATGGGTGAAAAAGGCGAGGACGGCCAGTCCATTATTTTTACATATTTTTAATGATGAAAATTAAAGTATTACAGCTACGATGGCTAATGTTTTGGTCTGGAGGCTGATGCGTGGTAAACGCCGAAGCAAAAACAAGGCTAAGCCCAGTGCAGCACGCACCTAGGCAGTGTGTGGTGGTGGTGGCTATAAGGCGCACCGCGTAACAAGTCGTTTCTGGTGATGGTGTTTTTGCGGGACTGGTTGACAGCAGGTAGAGATATGGCCGGTGTCAAGGGATAGATTATTTGATGAACAGAGTAC
This sequence comes from Lecanicillium sp. S3808, assembly GCA_023628775.1. NCBI lineage: Eukaryota > Fungi > Ascomycota > Sordariomycetes > Hypocreales > Cordycipitaceae > Lecanicillium > Lecanicillium sp. S3808. Next base: position 118,065 of record JAMAJY010000005.1, on the reverse strand, counting down.
AAATTCTGCGCTGGAAGCGATGCTTTTGCAATGTTTTTCCACTCATCACGATGGCTACAGCACCTAGGGGCTCGTCGCAGTGGCAGCGGGGGGCGCCCCAGAGCAGAGGCAATTGTCATGGTGCGTGGCCTCTACTAATACCTACCTGACTGAACCGACTGACTTGCCTCCGGGTTCGCCTAGTAGACGTCTTTTGTTCCCCCCGGTCTGGAGTTACAGCACAAAGTGGAGCTGGAGAGCCCACAAGGAACGCCAAAAAAAAAAAAACGGTACATGCAGCATGCGTGTGTCACCGCGCGTCAGCCCGTGTACCTCCCCGTCCATCTTCCGCCCCCGGGTGGACGCGCTAATAACGCCAGGCCTTGATTGAGAAAGAGTGTACTTGTGAATTGGTGTGACTCTCGGAAGGTGACAGGTACCTTGCCTTGCCTCGTAGCAAGTTTTTGGCGACAGGGGCCAGTAATACCTACAGCACCAGCAACAGCACCAGCGGACGGGGTTCCCTCCCAAGCCGCAGACGCAGGACCTGGCCGCTCCTCACTGGGCAACTTGGTACTCGTACCGTTGCCCAAAATGTCCCATGGCGGGCCCCCTGCGATCCGATCTCACCACGTACCAGCCCGCGCCCACCCAAACCGTTCCAACGCAGCCCGCACCCACGGGAAAAAAAGAAAATGAGAGGAAAACTCTGGACAGGCAGCCTGCGGAACCCACCAAACACCCACGCCACCAGTCAACAAGCTGCTGTTCTCTCCTCGCGGCATTGTCGCAAGGCTACCTAACGAAACAGACGGGAAAGCGACAGGACACGACATGCGTTTTTCATGACAATGTGCGTGGCCGTCCGCTGATACTGCCCCATAAGCGTGATTTTTCTGTCGGCCGCAGTACATGGCTTTGGATAGCTTCATTTTCGGTGACGTGCCCAAGATGCTGCGAAATGGCCCAAACGAGAGAGCAACTTGGGGTTTGGGCCATTTTCACCTGTTTGCTGCGTCGCAGCACTTTTCTGCTCGAGTCTGAATTTTGTTTCAATTTTTCTCGCGTCGTTTCGTCTTCAGTTTGAGCTGTAATACTTGCCATCGTGTCGGCACATCACATTTCACCCCCTTGCAAACCCCCCCCCCCAAGCTATTTTCGCCACCAGCAGCATCACTAAACCTGCCCACGAAGCGCAGCGCTCACTGGTCCCCGGTCGCGGACCACTACTTTGACCTAATCTCCACTGCCTATCCGTCGTCGACCCAGCGAGTCAGCTCCCCGTTTCGCTGTGCTGGGCTAGGCTCGTCTCCCTTGTGATGCATGCAGCCGCTGAAATGAATCCTACTCGTGCTGTAATTTCACTTTGCATCTCATCCGACACAGTACAGGTATACATACGTCCTGCCACCACGACCCGACACAGGACACTGTGAGTCTGAGTCTGCGCCTGAGTCTGCATGGTTTTTGGTCATGTCAGCAAACACGTGACGCATCTTACAAGCCCTGCACCCAGCATAACCTGTCCATCAAGAGCCTCGTATAATTACATCGCCGTCCAATATAATGCTTAGGAATTTAGTCATCTTCAAAATATTCTCACGACCGCTTCACCATGACATTTTCCAGCTCCCAAACCCCCTCATACATCTTCCCCCTCTCACTCTCCCCCTCCTGCAAAATCCCCATCTCCTCCTCCCGCCTCTCAACCTCGCTCATCCAAAACCCATTATCCACCACCGACCGCCCCAAATCCACAAACCCAAGAGCAGTATACAGCCCAAACGACTCGGCCGACGACACGAGAAACGTAGCTACTTTTTCCCTTCTGGCCTTGTCTAGTACTGTTGAGAGGAGCAGTCTACCTATGCCTTGTTTTTGATGGGCTGGGTCTATCATGAGGTGTTCTACATCTGCTCTCTCATCATTAGCCCTTCATTCGTTTGTTTGCTTGTATGTATGGTGTAAGCTCAACTCAAACTTACAGAAATGCCGCTCCTGGCCAGCAGCTTCTCTATAACACCCCTCCATCTCCCCATCCTTTACACAAAACCGCTTCCAAATTCCCTCTAGATGTTTCTTGGGTCGAAACAGCGGCGCAACACCTCCATTGTCACCACCATCACCTCCACCACCAGTCCGCAACGGCCCTCCCCTATCGACGACTTTCCAGCGCACAAACCCAACAAGTCGCCCCGTCTCTTCATCCTCTGCCACCAGAAACCAAGTTTCTGGTCGTTGAAACGCCCGGCTGATGGATACAGGTAGTATATCGCGCGGATGTGCTGTGAAAAACGCAGCGTAGAATTCGTGGTAGCGGGCCAGTGCTGCGTAGTGAATGGCTGACATAGAGGCGAGGTCTGCCTCTGTGGCTGGTCTAATGGTTACGTTGGTCATTTTGCTTTTGCCACCGTTGGGCGAAGAAGCACGGGATTGACTTTGCTTGTTTTATTTTATTTTTTTCTTTAGATTTCAGCCAGGCCCGCAAGTTTTTATACATTTTTTCTGAGACGACGCAAATCGGAGAATAAATTGAGTCGTCGCCCGTCCGCGTTGCGCGCCTCGTATAGCAAGCGCCTTGACTCACGCCGTGCGGCCATTATCCACCACAAACTCTCCGAGCAATATGCCCAAAAAACCAGCCAGTCACCGAGTATTTTCACAACAAAAGAATATAGTACACAAGTCGGGCATTCACAATAAATTTCTAAATTCTTTTATAACGTCTTCAACATAGGAAATCGTTTCAAAACTGTCAAGTCTATCCGTAAACATGTCAAAAAAAGGCCCATATGAATGCATGCATCCAAATCACTCGGAAATGGGAAAGGGGGTATCACGGCCGTGCTCATTACATATTGCTGCGGCGTGCTTGCAAGTCCACCAGTGACTCGAGCCGCGCTGCCGTCTCTGCCCCCGTATGTTCATGCATGGCAAAAACAAAACCCTTTCTTGCGTCGTGTGGTTTTCCCGTTCTATAATGCAAAAAACCCAACTCATGCAATTTCATACTCCCTCCTTTTATGTGCTGCGTCAAATCTCCTCTCGTCGAATCCTTGCTCCTTTTTTTTAAAAAAATTGTTGCGCTTTATTACGACTAGGCTTAGACGGCACCGGCAGAAATCATCTTCTTGCGGAGATAGTTCTTGTATTCGCCAATGGTGCCATCCCATGTCTGAATCGTCTTGTTCTCGCACACCAAAATCTCCTTGGCAATCTTGTCGAGCAATCTAGGGACAAACTAGTTAGCATATGTATTATAAAGTCAGTCATGCCAGGGCAAAACATACCGGAAGTCGTGGGAGACGACAACAACACCTCCAGTGAAGGCATTGATGGCATCAGCCAAACTGTCAATGGTGGGGATATCGAGACCGTTGGTAGGCTCGTCGAGGAGAATCATGTTGGGTGAGTCAATGGCCAACAGGGCAAAGACGACACGGCTGCGCTGACCCTCGGACAGAGTGCCCATGAGGGCAGTCTGGGATTCACCAGTCAGACCGTAGCGGCCAAGCTGCTGACGCCAGAACTGGTAGTCCTGGGACTTTTCGCTGTACTTGTCGCGGACAAAGTCGAGGGCCGACTTGGTCAGGTCAAGCTGCTCGGCACTGTGCTGAGAGTACATGCCCAGCTTCAAATGAGTGTGGCGGGTGACGGAGCCGCCGGTGGGTGAGAGCTTGCCAGTCATGAGACGCAGCAGCGTAGACTTGCCTACACCGTTGGGGCCGACCAGGGCGGTACGGGAGTCCATGTCGAAGCCAAGCTCGAGGTTGCGGTACAGGTCATCGGCAGGGTCGCCAGAGTAGGAAAAGGTCACATTGTCAAAGGACAGGACGGGAGGGGGCAGCTTGTCAACGTCGGCGAAGCGGAAGGTAAAGACACGGTCTTGAGCAACGGGCTGGATGAAACCATCGGCCTCCATCTTGTCGAGAATCTTCTGGCGAGACTTGGCCTGACGGACCAAGTTGGCATAGGTACCAGCGCTGGCAATAAACTTCTTGATGTGGGCAATTTCCTCCTGCTGCTTGTGGTAGGCCTTCATCTGGTTCGTCTCGTTTTCGGAGCGCGTCTTGGAGTACGAGTCATAGTTACCACCGTAGTATATGAGCTTCTTCTCACGCATGTCAATCATGTTGGTGCAGACACCGTTGATGAAGTCCATGGAGTGGGAAATGAGGACGAGGGTGCGCTCCCACTTCTTGAGGTACTCTTCGAGCCACACGCAGGCCTCGAGATCCAAATGGGCGGTGGGGTCGTCAAGCAGCAGCACAGAGGGCTTGACGAAGAGGGCCTTGGCGAGGGCGACTCGCATTCTCCAGCCACCAGACATGTCCTTGGTCTTCTTTTGGATGGTCTTCTTGTTGAAGCCCAGACCTGTCAGGATCAGGGAGGCACGGGTAGAGAAGGTGGAGGGGTCCATCTTGTCCATGTGCTGCGAGTAGTGTTAGCTTGTTTTTGGGGGGAAAAAAACGCTGAAGGTAATTGGGAGAGGGTAAAATGGGGGCAACCTACGTCGTATAGGTCAACGAGAACAGGGCTTTCGGGGCCCTCCTCCTCGAGAAGCTGCTCGGCCTGGCGGTCCAGACGCTCCATCTCGGCCTCGGCCTCCTTGACGACCCAGTCAAGGGCACCAAGCTCGGTCGGGGGAGCACCCTCGTTGAGCAGGTAGATGTCGAGATGCTCGGGGATGGGGAATTCGCGGGCGGCAATGGACTTGAGCAGAGTACTCTTACCGCAGCCGTTCTCACCGAGGAGACCGTAGCGGCGGCCAAAGGACAGCTCGAGGGTGGAGTCGGTGATGAGGACTCGGCCGTGGAAGACCAGACTGGTGCTGGTAATCTTGACGTCCTTGCTGGAGGCGATGGAGGCCAGGACACCAGTGGTGACACGGTCCGAGATGCCGTGCTTGTCCATCTGGTCCGTCATCTTCTGAACTTCGTTCATCTTGGCGCCCGAGGTGGCGGGGGCATCTTCCTCGATCGGGTTGCCGTTGGCATCGAGCTCCTGCTTGCCCTTGGGGGTGCTGGTGCCGCTCTTCTTGCCGGGCAGCTTGCCCTCGGCGGCCTTCTTTGCGAGTCTCTTTTCCTTGGAGGCAGAAGGCATTTTGGGCGAGTTTTGTTGTGGGTGTGGGCGGGCGGTGATGCGTGGAGGGGTTGAGAGAGAGGAGGGGCGGTTGCGGGCGAAAGACGAGAGGAAAAAAAAAAAGGTCGCAGAACTCGAACCGTATAGAGCTTCTACAACGACTGTTTAGATAAGCAACTCTTCTTCCTGGCTATGAAAAGATGAATTCAGCAGGAGCAAAGAAGAGGCCAGGAAACAATAGACACCAGACGATATTCAACGACGAGTGTGGCGATTCCCCGGGTTTAGGATGTGGATGTTGCTGGCAAAAAGAAGAGGGCCAGGCGGGAAGGGAGAGGTTGCGGTGGTGGGCGGGAGAACAAGCAGGTAGGTAGCAGCAGCAGCAGCAGCAGCAGCAGAGCAAGAGCCTGTGAAATTTTGTCAAAAAAAAAAAACTTACTTAGTTACGCCTGAAATTTTGTTCGCCAAATCTGATTCATCGAGGCGGGGTGCCTTTCTGGCGGATGGTGGGGCTGCCTGCTTCAAAATTTCGGTCGGTGGCCTGATAAGCACTGTGCGCCGACGGCACGTTTCGGTGCGATTAGCCACAAAGGAGCTTCCGACGCACTGTGTCAGCTACTGTACGTCATTGTTGACTTTGCGGCGGGAAGAGGAAAAAAAATTGGGCAGCAGAGACAGTATCTGGTGACATAAGCACGGCTAAAAATATAACAAAAATAGTAACCGGTTGTCTTGCCGTAGTAGTTGCTTTGGGAATTTTCTCGAATTTAATTGTAATTCGTCTTTGCCTTTTCTGCGCAGTATTCATATTTCCCTCAAGTCGTCTCCCTGCGGCCTTGACGTCATGTGCCGTGGCCCGTCTTTGCCCGGTTAAGATTTTTTTTTAATCCTCCGTGCGGCCATGTACGTCACCCGCGCTACTATCAGCTTACCCGGTACCCTGATGGCAACTTATTGGCCAACAGTTTAATATGCTTCCAAGTGATGAATACAATAGTCCGTGTCGATTTTATATTTTGTATAGCATGGGAAAACACCTTGACTTGATTTGCTATATTGAATTGCTTATGTAGTTTGAATATTCTATTAGAACCGCTTCTCATCCACTTTGATACCTATTCCTCTTCGTTATAGCTTTGACCGCTTCCATACATAGCCTCCCAACTACAACGCCAATGCACCCGCTATCACAACAACACCAGCCAGCGCACCATTTTGCGTCACCATCGGAGCCACGTTGCTGGTCGTGGATGTAGACCCGGTAGACAAAGTCTTGCTTGCAGGTAAAGAAGACGGCGTCGTGGCACGCGGAGATTGTGACGAGGGCTCCATCTTCTCCAGGCCGGCCGTCACTGTAACCGGGGATATAAAGTCCTGATACGGGCTCAATAAAGTAAAGCCCGTCTCGGAAACAGTCGAATCTGACAAGATGCTGGTGAGCTCTGTCCAGCACCCAGCCAGCGAGCTCTCTGTTACAATGGAGCATTCAGCCAAGCCGATACTATCAACACCAGCAAGTGGCCTAGTTAGTACCAAGTTCCGTCTGTCATCTGCTGCAAAGAGGAGTACAATCGAACCACCGGTACTCACACGCTCGTGCCAGGTTCTGACCATGTATTCGGCTCCCTCGCCGTCGTGGGACCCTGTGTTAGCGTAATGCCCCCATCCCCGACGATGCATCCAGTCAATGTAGGATCTCGGGCACAATTTATAGAATACGTTATGGCGTCCTTGTCTGCGTCGATAACCGATGCCTCTAGGTGGTTTTCCCGAGCAACGTCGTGCAGCAGGAGACTCGTCACGCTGGTACCTGCGCTCGGTGTAGTCTGCGCAGCTGCGACGGCCAAGACGGTAGCTGCCCAGATACTCTTGCTGCCAGCCATAGGGTTCGGATATAGTACCTGATATTCAGGGACAACTATATCGCATCTGGGAGACCCTTTGCTGAAAGATGCCTCGACCTTTGCTGGGCTTTCGACCTCAGGAGACTGGACGTCGTGGCGCGGTGCTAAGAAATGCCCATAACGGTCGCCAGCGCCAACAACAAGGATAAGGCTGTAAGTGGGCCAATGCCTTTCATGTCAACAAGTTGCCGCGTTGGCTTTGTGTCCATGTTGGTGAATAGTCAGTTATGTTTTAGTATCCTATTTGTGGCTAAGAACGAATTTTTTATCATCATTTACTGGAGGGCAGTCACGGCGTCGGGTGTGTGCAGTTGCTTAGCCTCCCCAATAGACAGGTGACGAGGCTGCCTCTCCGACCGTCATCGCAACAACTCCAACGTTACGTGACACCTCCAATGCCCTTCTTGTTGAAAGCATGTACAACCTCACAGCTGTGGAGGCCCTTGTTTAGCGGTCAATTCAGCAGTAAGCGGAAGTGTCGGGGGTCCTGTGTCTCATCGCCGGCTTGCGTATCCACCCCACTCGTCAGGCATGGCTTGCATTTATTAATAAATAGGGGTGCTTGCCGCTGAGTACGAGCATAGTCAAAGACAATTCATTCTCAATTTGAACATTTTCCTTATTTCCAATTTCCAGCTCGGCCAGATACAATGGAGGTGAGACAACGAGCCTCTGCTTCGGCAGCGACGGCCACGAAGCCATCCCAAGACAATGCGCCAAAAGCCTCCGACAAGCTCACCGACGGGGCCTCTGACGAATTCGAATTTGGCGGCTCACTCGGCGCAATGCTATTGATGACGGGGTTTCCTCTTCTCATGTGGTACATGTGGATTGGCGCAACCTACTACGGTGGCATGCCCCCTCTGCCTGAAGCCGGTCAGACTTGGCCAGAATTTGGCCGCCACTTGTGTCAATTGGTCTATGACGGAGCCTACCCAACTGCAAAAGCATGGGCAGTCTACTGGTCTTTTTTCATCGTGGAGGCCGTCATGTACTGCTACATGCCTGGCGTGTCAAACTTTGGCCGGCCACTGAAGCACGAAGGCGGCAAGCGTCTGCCTTACTACTGCTCGGCTTACAGTAGCTTCTACACGACGCTTGTGATTGCTGCCGTTTTACATTTTACTGGTGTTTTTCCTCTGTATACGCTGATTGATGAATTTGGTCCCATCATGAGCGTTGCCATTCTGTCTGGTTTTCTCAACAGCTTTATCGTTTACTTTCAGGCCATTATTCGCGGCCGAACACACAGATTATCCAGCTCTCCCATCTACGACTTTTTCATGGGCGCTGAGCTGAATCCTCGTATTGGTATTCTTGACTTCAAAATGTTTTACGAAGTTAGAATCCCGTGGTTCATCTTGTTTCTCATTTCCTGCTCGGTTGCCGCTCGCCAGTACGAACAGTATGGATATGTTTCGGGCGAGGTCATGTTCTTGGTGGGCGCTCACTACCTATACACCAATGCCTGTGCCAAGGCCGAGCAGATGATTATTACGAGCTGGTACGTTTAGCAGAATTTGGTTCTTAAGGCGCCAAGCAAGCTGACACTGCACAGGGACATGTACTTTGAAAAGCTGGGGTTTCTGCTCACCTTTTGGAACATGGCTGGTGTACCCTTTACTTACTGCCACTGCGCAATCTACCTGGCCAACCATGATCCCTCCGAGTACCACTGGAACCCCTATGCTCTTGCGATGCTGTCTGTTTTGTATCTCTTCTTCTACTGGATGTGGGATAGTGCGAATGGCCAGAAGAACGCATTCCGCCACAAAGAAAAAGGCCAGCTCGTCCAGCGAAATACATTCCCTCAAGTGCCCTGGCAGGCTGTTGAGAATCCCAAGACGATTCAAACTGATACGGGTGACCAAATCATGGTTGACGGTTGGTTTGCCATTATTCGCAAGCCAAACTATGTTCCTGACATGTTCTTCTCCATGTCCTGGGGCTTGATAACCGGGTTCAAGTAATCTTCCCTTGCCTTGTAAGATGAATTAACCGTTGCTAATTGCATGCTAATAGGAGCCCGTTTCCGTGGTTTTACTTTGTCTTTTTCATGGTCATGATCATTCACCGCACCAACAGAGACATCAACCGATGCCGAAGAAAGTATGGTGAGGCCTGGAAGCGCTACGAGAAAGAAGTGCCGTATTTATTTATCCCGGTATGTTGCGATCTGATAGCCCGTCTCTTACAAAGCCCTAATACATGTACAGTATGTTATTTAGCTAGTTTGCGGAATACTGGACGCGACTTGCCCTATTTAACGACGACGACGCAAAGTCCTGGACCTGCGATTGCATCACTCTATTACAGCAATGGCTATGGACATCTAAGCAAAAATGTATCGCTAGTAGACTTGGCAGACAAAGGTAGTCAAGAGTAATGCTAATACAGCACTTTCACCCTGCAATATGCCAATAGTGTTCCAGTAGGGCCGCATCCCACTCGGACAGTGTCCCATCTGTCGGCAACTGCATCATGTAGGCCGTAGTTTCAGGAACCCAGATACTGGTTGATACAGGCTCAGCTGCAAAGCTTGCGTTCCCCTGCGAATCCAATGAAGACGAGACAGGCGGCTGGAGCGGCAAAACTCTCCGCCCCTGACTGCGCCTAGTAAGGGCCTCCTTCCGAAGCTGCTCAATATGTTCCCACCGCTCATCACGACGCACATCAGCAGAAGCCTTCCAGAAGTCATACACTTCGTCCATGACCGTCCACGTGGCCTGCGTAGTCTCTACTGGCATAAGACAAAGATCAAGAAGCAGATATGCCAGAGCGTCCCACTCCAGATACGTCTGGAATAACCAAAGCCATTGCTGTCCCTTTTTATACTGCCGCAAAGCGAGTGCGTGATGCAGCACCTCTTCGCAAGTGGCGCGGTAGCTCGCTCGCATACCCATGTCCAGTCGCTCACCCACACGTGGCTTACATACAGCGAGCTTCAATTTGACAATTACCAGACGAATGCTGGTAAGCGTGACGAAGTCGATAGGTATGTCCTTGTCGCAGTATGAGAGGATGCTCTTTTCAAAATCGTCCCAGAACTCGTCTATTTGGGTACATTTTTCTGCAACTGAGAGTACTTCATAGCCGTTTTTGCTGCAGAAGGCATCCGAAAATACCATCTTTGCAGCAAAGTGACTCCCCTGAAACCTTACTAGACTGTAAAGCGTCTCCGTTCTACATTGCTGGTGCAGTGGTGGTGCACTCATGTCTGGGTCAAGATTGATGTCGTTTGTATTCGTGGGGAGCGCTGTGTTCGCAGCCAACTCTAGAATCGTTGGCTCAGTGTGATAATCCTCTGCAATTCGAACGTCTAGGGTGCGTATCTGCCACCAAAGCCTGCGGCGCAATTCTCTCTCAAACGCTGACATGTAGGGGTGGGATCCTTCGTCATGGAGTCCCATTTTCAAGGCAACGCCAATCGCGAGCCCAATGAGTGCGCGGCTGTCCGGCCCATGGGAATCCCGTCTGCTGCAAGTCTGTGGAATTCATGTCAGCGATATATACTTTCGTCACGGGCTTTTGGTGCGTGTACTATATAAAGAGTAAAGGCTTGCAGCACAGTCAGATCCTGGGAAGTTAGGAGATTCGCTTGCGACAGAGCAGCTTCAACACCAGTACGGTATCTGAAAATTTTAGTGATGCCATGTCTAGAATAGGAATCGTTGGAAAGTACCTTTCGAGTAGCTCATCTTTGGTCTGGCCAAGCCGTTTCTGGCATTCTGTTGCTGGCAGTGCTATTGCTGAAGCGTAGTAAACGGCAAATAGCACGCACTCTATCGCGACATCAAGCTGTGACAGATTTTGAGAGGCCTTTATAATCCGTCGTTGCGTTGTAGGTATATGGAATAACTTTAGCACAGGATCTACAATGTCCAGATATATCTGCCAGATTGCCGGTATGGTTTGTGGAGATGGGCGTAACTGCGCCAAAATGACGGGTCCGCTGTAGGTGAATGGGAATGAGATTTCAACCTGCTTTGCATGTCTTTCCGGGGTTGGAATCGACTCTAGAGATGCGGAAACATTGTATTGAGGCTAGAAGTGAAGTATTAGAAAGATTGCCTTTTGCAACTGTCACACCCTGGAAACTGCGTAGGATGTAGGACAAACACAACACGTACTTGGGACGAAGGAGCTTGCCTTTCGCGCCCTCCAGGAACGTGAAACCGTCTCTTAATCTGTGAAATTTCTTGTTCTAGGGTCGTGAAAGATGCTTCAAGCGTTTGCAGGCGAGACGTAACATTGCCCTCTGCTACACCCCCGTTTCTGCGCGTCTGATGGGACCCAGGAGGGTATACGCAGCGGATCTCGCACCCTACGCAATACCCGCAGGGAGCGCTTCGGTCACATTTGATCTTTCGGCGGCGGCATTCTAAGCAGGATCTGCCTGCGGCGATTTGACGACGCGGCATGGCGTCACTGTGGTGCGACGAATAAACGAGCTTGGCGATGGAGAAACAGGTAATGCGGAGAACGGAGAGCGGACAACGGAGGACGGAGAGCCTTCTTACTATTTGTAAGTAATAATATAGTACGTGTTCTATTAAGCCGGAGGGCGGAGTACGGAGGACGGAGGGCGGTCCGCTTTTATCATGAACCATGGAGTCTAGACAAGGCTGCGAAGTGAGTAATGGCACGGCTGTCGTATACCTCGTAGAAGCGTAAACATCTAAAAATATCCTCTATAGTCTTGCTAATAATCGAATCCTCGCTATTAGATAATTTTCAATATTGTATAATGACCCCACGGGAGGCAACTTCCAGTCCAGGCATGTTCAAAAAGTATAAGAGACAGGCATTTCTTTGTAACAATGGAATCCGCTCAGCCGAGCAAGTCAACTACTTCGTTTTACAGATACGTTCGCTTTCCCGAATCTAAAGCTCCATCCCTCGATTCATCCAGCAAATCAAACATGCCTGCCTTTAAGAACATTGCTGTCGTTGGTGTAAGTGATCCTCCACAGTGTCACCGCATTCAATGCGCCAAAACTGACAATTTCGTCCTCCAGGCCAGCGGCGACATTGGCAAAATTATTCTTAAAAGTCTCATTGATTCATCCGAGTTTAACCTTACCGTCATCTCTCGCAAGGATAGCAATGCAGCTTTTCCCAATGGTGTCGCCGTGCGCAAGGTCGATTTCTCGGTCGAGGCCCTTGCCGAGGCCTTTGCTGGCCATGAGGCTGTGATTTCTGTGCTTGGCGCCGCCGCCTTTGACCAGCAGAAGCAGCTTGTGAATGCCGCCCTTCGCGCAGGCGTGCAGAGGTTCTTTCCGTCCGAGTATTCTGCAAGTAGCCAGGATAAGGCTGTTCAAGAATTGCTGCCTTTGTTTGGACTCAAGTCTGAGCTGATTGAGTACTTGAAGTCGAAGGAGTCTGAGGGCCTTTCGTGGACTGGAATTGCCCCTTCTGGTCTTTTCGATTGGGTAAGTCATTTAAATCTTATGTACCTCTTCAAAGGAGTCTAATAATTTGCTTGTCAGGGGCTGGCCAATGGTTTCCTCGGATTTGACCTCAAGAGTCGCACCGCAACCGTTTGGGAGGACGGGAACAAGCGATTTACATTTACCAACCAAAAGGCTTTTGGGGACTCAGTAGTTACAGCGCTACAGAAACCTGAAGAGACCAAAAATCAATACCTTTTCACCGCAAGCGTTGAAACTTCGCAGAACGAAATCGTTGCCGCCCTCGAAAAGGCGACCGGCTCAAAGTGGAATGTTATTAGGACCACTACCAAGGAGCAGCTTGACGATGCGGCGAGGAGACTCGGGGCTGGGGATTTTACAGGGGCTTTCAATTTAGTACGAGCTACTGTGTATGGAGATGTCCCTGGGTTGCGCTCCAACTATGCCAAGGACGAGGTGCTTGCCAATGATGTTCTGGGCGTGAGCATGGAGGATGTCAATGAGGTTGTCGAGAGAGTGGTGGCTGCCAACTAGGCTCCAGATATTCTAGGAATATTTTTTTTTAAAACGATAGCACGGTTTATTAAGAGTATATATAGTCTAAGGTTTTGTATTTTTATGGTATCATTTTAGTTGCTTTTTTCTTGGGCCTCCAGTACTTCTTTTGGAACTATCTGAGGCTGCGACTCCCCCCATTCTTGACGTTGCTGCTGATCAACAGCCGTGATTTCACTTTGTGTTCTCAATACTCCCACCGGCTTAACACTGTCTGTGTCGAAATAATTCTCCCCATAAAGGGTAGACGAAGGTCGTGTGGCATTTGACGACTGATTCGTTGATCGCTTCCCGTATGGTTGCTCTTTTGCGGTTGGTGGCACGTCAGGAACCGCGCACACTTTGACATTAGACTCATCGAATTCAGCCTCATGTGGATTCTGTGAGTCCGGTAAAAGGCCAGACTTGAAGAAAAGTCTATTCCGGCCCCGTCGACACCAGGCTAGACAAGTCTGTAGTATCATCATATTGTGCGGTGAGATATGATGCTGTAGCAGTGGCAGCAGAAGTGCGAATTTAGTTACTCGAAGAGATGCTTTAAATATTTTGTAAAATTTCCTTTGACTAAAAAAAATTGCTTGAGAAATATTGCAAGGGTGGCGTTGGGCCGCAAGCATAGAACGCTGATGGAAGGGTCGAAATGCTGATGCCTAGCCCCAGTCTGTGTACTGCGGCAAATGCCACGCGGCACCGAAACAGGACTTGCAGGCAACAGAATAACCTAAAATAGATTAGTTTCGGTGAAAAAACAGCGTAAACTATGTTTCATATTTAGTATATAACATTGCCATAGCATTAATAAAGAAAAGACTATGCCTTTATGCTGCTAGTTTCGCTCATGGGTTGCTCATGCCTGGAGTGGCATGAAAACTAATCCTGGGTCGCTTTCGGTCATTTTCGACACCTTTGATATTAAATGCTTTCTGGCTGAAGAGTGTGGTACAGACAAAGCTAGACATTCTCCTGGTTTGCAACTGCGTGCTCAACGTCTTTGACGGATATCTTGCCCGCAATGGTACGCGGCCACCCTACCATCCCGAGCTTGCCCAAGTCCATGGCGCCACCGATTGCATATTTTGAGCCGAGATTCCGCGTCACAAGTTTTTCTATAACGCTTGCACCCTCTGGAAGTTTATTGAAGACTGCATATGGCCTTTGCTGGCCGCGTGAAGTCATAGTGACTACCACCACCTAACAGAATTGTCAGGATGTTGTTCTTTGTGTCAAAATGTGCATACTTACTGTAGATTGTGGAAACTCTGTTTCAAGGAGATTTTCAATGGTTGCTGGAGCAATAGTCATACCACATCGCTCAACTATTCCGTCGCATCGACCAAGGACATAGATAAGTCCGTCGTCCGCCATCAGCGCACAGTCGCTGGTTGCGTACCAACTTCGTCCATCTTCTTCATATATCGAACTCGCTCCAATACCCCCTAGGTACCCTTTAGAAATTGCATCGCCACTCAGATGCAGCGTGCCTGGTTTATTACGTTCGACAATGTCGCCGCACTGATCGACAAGCTTAATCTTGGATCCGGGCAGCACATATCCTGCTGCAGCGATCCCCTCATACAACGGCATAGCTTCCAGCTTCGGTGGCGCTTTCGGCCAGCCTATCATGCATGCAGCCTCTGTCATACCAAATCCACCAGATACAATGGCGTTGGGAAAAGTCTTCTTTGCTCTTCGTAGCGACTCCATGGTGATGGTTGACCCTATGAGCTGAACATACCGCAGTGACTTGACTTTTTCTACAGTATAGTCTGGATGATTGCGAATCAAGTCCGCCATTTGTACCATAAGCGACATTGTCAGTGGGCGACACGTCGCGGCTGTGGCAAGTGTCGTCGCCGGATCAAACAGCCCGCCTGCCAGTGCGGCAGCATTTCCAGAGTACCATGTAGCAAAGAGCAGACAAGGCGCTGTTGCTTGGTAGCTCTTTGTGTTTACCAGCGTTACGGGCGTTGACAGAGGGGGGATGGCACCACCGACTGTAAAGGGACCGAGGAGCTCACTGACTCTTCGCAGGCATGCTTTGGGCTTCTGGTTCGATGTGCCACTTGTATATATAATCATTGCCACGCGGTCTAAGGAATCGGGCGTAGGCTTTGTGTCGAGGCTTCCAGAGAACTGTAACTCGGCGATTTCTGGAAAGCTTTTCCAGTCTTTAAGAGCCGACTTTTCGGACTTCTCGATTGTGAGTCCCATGAATGGCTTCTTCTGAGCTGTAAACCTGTCGACGATGGCAGCTTCGCTTGTTGTTGAAACGACGACAGCTGCCGGTGATAATTGGTCAACATGTTCTCGTAAAGCCTGCTCGTTTCCTGGTTCGAGAATATATTTGTCTGCTGTGACAGCCATGTAACATCTAAAAGCGCAAACCCCAAGCATAAGTGCCCATTCCGCGCTAGAGGGCACAATTAGAAGTATCGTCGCTCCGGGCTGGATGCCATTGGCAGTGAGAACAGAAGCCATCCGCACTGCAGCACGTTCCAACTCTGCAAATGACCAGGTCAAACAGTCAATGTTTGTTGGAGTCGGCAAGAACCATGATATTAATGAGCCGAGAATATACGAGGGCGAGGTCCATTTCTTGGCTTGTTGTCGGATGCCGAGCCCGCACCAGCTTGGCGAGACTGTGGTTGACGGAAAGGGTTTTACCAGCCCAGAGAGATGGCTTGAAGCTTGATTCGGTGCCACCAAGGCGGTCTTATTGGTATCAAGGGCTGCTCCGTGTTGAATTACTGCCCAGATTGAGCAGAGATTGAGGCTCGGACGCGGCCCGCCGTCGGACACTGCGAGCTTTGTCATTGTTTTCTCCGTCAATTATAATTTTATAGAGTGGATGATTTCTGTTCTTGTTAAAGTCACACTACAGGAGAAACAATGGTACGTTGCGCCGCTTTATAGCAATCCCGAGAACCAACTCCGCGGTGATCGTCCTGCAAGTACGCACATGGAGCTCGGGACGATTATCGCACATGTGTACTTCAAGGTACTTCAGGGCATGTACGAATATTTTGCACGCTGCCGTTGATCGGTAAACAAGGGATGGAATATGAAGATCTTCTACCAACTATCCCTGAGGCAATCCGGTGCTGTCGATCTTTTACCGTCTCTGAGCGTTGACGCAGCCCGTTCATATTGCTCTAGCGGCGTCCCTTCAGCTTACACGCCACCAGAAGATCCCAATCCTTGAGTGTCGTTTCCCCACCCCTGCAAGTCGCTGCCGATTGTCTGATCCTACCCCAGCCACAAGGCAGAAGACTGCCGCCAAAAAGCTTGTTCGATGCTGCTGGATTTCTTGGCTGAGTACGTGTTGGACCTGCTCTATTCTCGGCAGAATTTGTTTCGCTAGACTGGTTTAGGCTGAAATGTGGCATAGTTTTGTGCGATTCATTGCCTTTCTTTTCCTTTTTTATTTTTTATTTTTTTATTTTTTTAAACTTTGGGCACGCGATAGCTTTGGTCGACAGTATTTAAGTGGACAAATTGATCCTGGACTGCACAAGACAGCATCTCTAGCAATGTAGTCACACGCGCTGGTAAGCTCTGATACTCCATAATGGTAACAGAGGCACGTAGCTTTTCAACGATTCGGACTATCCTGCCGAGCTGACACGTGCATCCGACGTAGTAGTCGGCAGACACTACATAGTGGTGGTTGAACATTTCACTGGGTCTAGTCATCGATATAAAACCAATTACTTTCATTAGGCTATGCTCTGTTTTTCATTTTTAAGCCTCCTCCTTTCGATCCAAATTGTCATACTTGGATTGCGTGCCCACAGCGCCCTCACGCGGCCCTTGGCCACCGGCAGCAGCAAAGTCCTCGTTCTGGAATCGTCGCTCCGCCAATCTGCTAGGGTCATTCTCAGTGCCAGGTTCCGCCCTCAGCGCACGTCCGAGGCCGTCGCGCGTCCCGGGCTCGCCCAGGTTCTTGTCCTCGTGGATGTTCTTGCCGTGAGGGCCGCCGGTGTCCTTGATGTATTGGCTCTCCACGTATGAGGGCGCCGTGTGATCCTCTTTCGATGCCGCAGAGGCGCCCTGTAGTCTCTCGGCGCGCTCATCTAGTGAGAACTGCTCAGGCTTGGAGCCTGGGTTGGATGCAAAGTCGCCGCCCTTGCGGTAGGACTCGGCGGCTAGCGAATCTTGGGGCACGACACCCGCGCCTTCGGGGTTGACAGGGGCATTTTGGCCGGGGTAGACCTGAAGTATTTCGTTTTAGCGCGGTTGAATTGGGATTAAGTGCAGGCACGTGCCTGCATGAGGGGGTTCTAGTATCGTACCTTTGCGCCGGCGGAGGGTGCTTCGTGGTGTGAGTTGGTCATTGTGAAGTTGCTTGATATGAATGTGAGGGTTGAGAGGATTGTTCAAATGAATCGAGAATTTGAACAAAGGTATGGGAATTTGAGGAATTATGAGATGTCTTGTGTACCTGTCGGAGCAGCTCCCGGCTTTATATAGTCGCTCTCTGTGAGGAGAAGCTGGTACTGCATGACATCATGACATGTAACCTGAAAATGCTGTCCAGTCAGATAGGTAATAGGTAATACATCATGCACAGCCAGTGATCATCAGTGGCGTCCAGAGAGACTTTGGAATGGCACAGGCAAGCTGTGTCGTGAACGTAGTCACGATTACATCATGGATGTGGAGGGTGGACCGCGAAGTAGCAACAGAATCTCGATGGCGACCTGGCAGAATTGAGAGTGTGAGAAAATGTAAAATAAATAGTAAAAAGCATGAAAATGCGGAGTAGATGGTATAATTAACAAAAGGTCTAATATTATAGATATTAATTTGCTGTTATAGGCAATGTATTGCGCAACACAGAACCTCACGTGTGGCTGGCACCTTGCCCCAAGCTATGATGCGTGGCGTTGTTCCAGCCCGGAGGTTCAACAACGGCTGCAACCCAAACCTACCCACTAAAACTGTTCCAAGCCTTTCCGTCCCATGATGCATGATACAAACTTCTAGAGCCATCCATTGAACAAGGGCACTGCGATCTAACGTGTTCTGTACCCCTGTATATCTGCCCCTTGACTCCAAGCCACTTGATGCTTCTACGCAATGAAAACAAAGACGTCTACACCACTACGTACCCGTCATCAATCTCTTGTATCCACTTGTGCACCTTGTTTGCAATCTCTAAGCTAGTATCTAATTCTCTCGGGTCAGCCTTGCATAGTCCGTCGCAGATCAAAGTTTTCATACGTACCTTCTCTCGTGCAAAATGCATGGGGTATATCGCCCTCATCTATAGCAATTCTCGGCTGTCCAGGGTGGTCACTCTCTCTGCGCTTCTGTATGAAGTCGTCCCGCAAATGGTTGGCAACCCAGTGGTCATGCTTGCCGTAGAACATGAAGAATTTCGGCGTCACGTCCTGTCCCTTGTCCCCGTCCCCGTTCTCAGGCACCGCGGCATGCCACAACTCATCTTCCCACTTTTCTTCTAAAATAGTCCTCAGTTCACACCGTCCCAGGTGAATGGCCTGCCACAGGCCGTCGCGGCTCTTGAGCCATTCGGCCAGGCTTGTCGCCGACTGATGTGAGAAGCCCATAAACGTTTCCCAGATGTACTGCAGCGTGGAGGCGGAGAAGAAGAAGAGCAGTGCTTTGGCTATTCTATGAAGATTATTTTCAAGCGCCGGCAGGAATTGTATCGGCATCACCTTTTTCCCGCTCGGTGAGTCTCGGATCCAGGTAAGGGTTGGAAACAGCAAAAAGCCATTTTGCAGGTGCAGATTTGGCCTGGGGCTCTTTAACTGTCGATGAAAGACTTCCACGGCAATGTATGCACCAACAGAGTGACCCATGAGAATCACAAAGTCGTACGGCTTCCCTGCATCAGTCGTGCGAGCCGCGACGTCCTCCCAGATGCCCTCAACCTGGCCATTCAGGTCAAACGGCTCGTTGTCGGGCCCAAACGGCTCATGGTCATCATCGTGAAAGCCCAATAGATTGCGCCCGTAGATGTCGTAAGCGGTTTCATTCTCGCTCTTATCCAGCTGCGCGCGGAGGCAGCGGAAGAAGTCGGCGTAGAACTCGACGATGCCTGGATTCCCGCACACAAAGTAGAGCAGAGCACGCTTTTTGGCCTGCTTGCCTCTATTGGATGGAATACAGAGCGCTGGTTTCATCTTTTTTATGAATGGCGGAGCCAATTGAGCGAGAATTGCGTCTCTGATATTACGGTGTAGCTTGTGAAACCGGTTCTGAGAATTGACGCCTGGGAGAGGGATGTGTGGGGTCAGCCGAGGTTTGGGCCGCCGGTACTCGACAACGCCAGCGAGATGTGTTTGTGACAGCGGAAACAAGGCGCAGAAAAATCAACAATTTTAATGAGAAATTTATTTAGAATTTTACTGAGAGGCTGTATCCCGACGATAGATAGCCATGTCTAGTTTCCCTCCAGGCTCACAGCCGTCGTGTCTGCATGGCGAAATTGGCGCACCCCAGTCCGCGTAATTCGCAGCTTGCTTGGACAAGACGGATCAGGGCAGGCGACAAGCGAATCAGTCGTCATCCAGTCGTTTTTGTGAGTGACTCTTTGCTTCGCTGCCAGGAGAGGAAGGACAGCCGCTTGATCATATTAGCTTCTGCAGACGTGGAAGAGGAGGAGTTTGGCCGTGTCAGTAAGACGTCCCAAAGAGGCACTTACACAGAGAGTATATACTTATAGCACCACCTGGAGGAAGACGAAGAAGCTCTCCCTCTAGTGTAAAGTAGTCGCCTTCTTTTGCGCCGCAAAGGATTCTCTCGCCTTGTGGGCAGACGACTTCTACCTTCAGATCGTACAGCTCAAAGATGTCGTCGGATGAATCTGATGAGGCCATGGCAATCTTGTTTCAGAGGAAGACAAAGGTGATGATTACAAGTAGGTGCTAGGAGCTTCAACTTGTTTACAGCCCTGTTTGTCCTATATTAACACATACGATGAGAATGATGGAGTTGGGGGGACTTCTCCACGGATTCCCGTTTTGGCGTAGTGCTCGGAGCTGGGCGGTAGCCGTGCCGTTGCTTAGGATGGAAGGGAAGCACGTCGGCAGCTAACAAATTACATAAACGAAACTCTTGAGAACAAACTGTGAAAAATAACCTGTATTTCAGAGAAATAGGAGAAGGCTTTCTAGTTTCAGACTGGACAGCGCAAATTTCTTGTTTTCAAGTGAAGTGCTTCCCTACATGGGGTGTTTCACGCCACATATTAATCTCGAATGACAATGTTTAAGTACTTGCTAGCTAGTTTGTCATATGTGACCAAATCACAAAATATTGGCAGAAAGGTTGCGAGCGGCAGTACGACTCACTCGCCTTAGCTTAGGTCTTTGTTCAATCTGAATTCTTCCTTTGTACCGCCTACTAACTCCATATCTCTACCTCCGATTCATCCCAGCTACGCGATGACTTTCAGCACTTGCGAACCTCAACAGAAGCTTCAAAAAGGTAATTCAGGATGGTACGCCCTATTGCGGGCCTGTTAAAGATGCAGATCAACAAATGTCTTGGTGCCCGACGCCACAATCAGGCCCGAAAACGTCACCGCTTATTTATGCCAATGTATCGTTGCCCAACATCAGGCGCAGGCATCAACAATCAATGCACAACCATGGGTTTGGAAAACCTTCCTCAAGAGCTTATTATTGCGATTTTGGATCTGTTGAGCATCCCGAAGCAGAATCTGCTAGCTCGCACCTGCAAGACGTTGTATGCCGAATGTAATCAACATGTTTACGAAGAAGAAATTCGCAACCAAAGCTTCCATTCATCGAAAACGTCCTGTTTACTATGGGCTGCCTATAATGGAAATTTGGGTACTTTGCGAACTGCTGCTGGATACGGGGCCAGCATAGACAGCCCTTCCGCGACATATTCGGCGGAGCATAGTGAAAAATACAGGTCATTACAGGGCAGAATCTATACTCCTCTCTTTGTCGCGATCTTGGCTGATCAGTACGCCGTTATACAATACATTCTGAGGGTAAAACCTCGTTGTATGTATACGCCTGTTCGCATACACCCTCATTTATTAAATGTGCCCGCTGATGTCGTATGTGTCAATTACGGTGCGGGAGCTGGATCGAGAACTGGATCGGGTGACCAAACAGACTCTAGATCCAATACAGAACAAAGTACCGAATCAGATGTCGAGTTCGACGCTGAATCCGACCCTGAGCGACATGTACAATTTCCTCTGCTTGAAGCATTGCATAAACTGAGAGATAGAAACGATAGCCAGGCGGCAGAACTACTCATCCGCGCAGGAGCATACCTCATTAGGCCGGGTAAAAGTGCTCTGGCTTATAATTTGGAGGTGAATGAGGATGGGTGCCCAGAAGTTGCAGGCCCTGACAAGATTCGGCGGTTGCTTGCAAGCACTCAAAAGAAAGGCATGGGCGAAGATCTTATCCACGGTACAGGCGAATTATCGACACTTCATCGAGACCCCGAAAATGTTACTCCCACAGAGGCCGAGAATCTCAAAATGCTCAAACTTCTCTGTGATAACTCTGAGGGCGAAGATGAGTCCATCAGCCCTATAAACCCGCTGGCATACGCCTTGTATATCGGAAGGGTGGATCTAGTGCGAACTGCTCTCTGGAATTTCTCGGAGACGTTGCAGGACGATGATGTATGGAACGGCCATGACGCCTTGTTTCTAGCAGTGCAGAGCAGGGACATTGCGACAACCAATATGGTGCTGCGCAGCTACAACACCGTTTCTATGAAGGCGCTCCAAGCCGCCGCGTACAGCAAAAATGGGCAACTATTTGAGATTTTGTATCAGCATGACGCGACTCGTTTAAGCAGAGCAGCAGGCTTTGGAGTTGTTATTGGTGCATTGTCTTACGACGGCAATGAGGAAATGCTCAAACAGGTTCTTGATATAGCGAATCTGACAGACAGAGACATGGGTCAAATATCAAAAAGGGACCGAGAAGGTTTTTTCCGTGCTGCTAGAAAATATTTCGTCGGCTGTTTATCTGTCCTCATGAGCTACGAACCTATAGCTCGGGAGGCCCGAGCTTTGCATCCAGTTACCGCCTTACATTATGCATGCGAAGGTGTCATGGATAGTGATACTACGAACACCGTTGGAGAGCTTGTGCAATACCGGGTGCCTGTCGATGCGTGCGGAGGACCGTGCAACGTACCCTCGCCGCTCCAATACGCACTACTCAGAGGCAATGTGCTGGTGGCTTCTGCGTTGCTCAAGTGGGGAGCCAGCACTGATCTATACGCATCAGAGAGACTCTCTCTTCTGCACTGCTGCATAATGGGTAATGTTGGTCATGACAGGGAGCAAGAGCTTCTCCTGGTAATGGACAGACTGATTCGACAAGGCACAGATGTGAACCAAATATCACATGAAATCCCGCGTGACGATGAACTGAACCTTTTCCTGCCAAAATGGCGATTTCCACTGCGGTGGCTTAGAGGATCACCGCTGTTCTTCGCCGTTCTGGGCTATGCGTCTTGTGACGTCATCAATAAGCTTCTTGAGGCCGGAGCGACCGTGACAGCAACAGCCTCCTGGCATGACCAGCCTGTTTCTCTAATCGGCGGCGGGCTCTGCTCATGGAATAGTTTCTTGCTAGCTTTTGTAGGCCAAAGTGAGTATGACCATAGAACCGAGGATATTATGAAAGCTTTGCTAAAAGGCGGGGCACGGTTGGACGATCGCAGTGGCCGGCAATGGGGATCCGCTTTGGATCGTGCCTGCGCTGCAAGCCGTGGCATATATGCTTGCTGTATGGGCCGGCAAGACAAGCAGTGTCGCTTGGCATGCGGGACTGGAGACGACACCTTCCTTAAGATGGTGATGCGAAACGCAACGCGGGATAATCTCGACGCATCGCACGTCCTTGAAAACCTTGACAACTATTATTTGACCGGCAACAGGTTTGAACCGGAATTTCTTCACCGGGCGGTGCTGCCAATACTCCAGAGAGATGTATCCTCTACCGTGAACCGCTTGTTGAGGGACTTCTTGCGGAAACATTATCCTTTCCTTCGGCATCATCATACTGATGCCGGCACATATTATGCGAACACAATCCGGTATAAGTTGGGTTTTAAGACTTCCATAACCAACCCTCCAGCTAGTTAGAAGGTTCGCGCATTATCGAGTCGTGTCAATGGGGCTAAGAGACATCACCGTGCTTTTGCCAGACGGCTCGGAGCACTTTGGCGCGTTGGCAGTCGAAGAATAAGTACGCACGCGTACTACTGAACCAATGCCGCGACAAAATCAGCCAAAAATTGGTGTTTTCTGAAACACACGTCACGGCGTTCCATTAGCAGCAAGATCAGAGCTCACGAAACTGCTCTACAAATTCGATCTTCCAATTCCCAACCGAGTTGCCAGGTGATGAAGAAAAGGCGGTACTATCACCCAGTACAGCTCGCAGCTTCAACATCTGCGGGATGGATCACCAATCGCTTCCGGTTCTTGCTGAAAGCTTTAATAATACGGCTTCCCAACCTCTTCGATGACAACTGGCCGTTGGTTCCCAATCACACCGACTTACTTGAGAACAACATACACGTTGATGCGAAGGCGGGCCGCATAAGTGGCATTTGCGACTGGAAGGACGCAGCCATTGGTCCTTTCGGAGTGTCGCTAGGAGGCCTTGAGACACTGCTCGGTATTCATCGGGTAAGAGAGGGCTGGTGCTATCACCCTAATCAACAGGAGCTCCGAAATGTGTTCTGGAAAACGTTGTTTGATGCACTGGGCGGTGCCACCGAGAAAATTGTTCAACGGTTATTGACGGTTGGACTCTTTTGGGAGCATGGCTTCGTCTACAACGAAGATGACAAAAGGGTTCTGTCTGTTGAGGGAGAAGGAGACTTACCCTATCTCGAGGCGGTTACTCTTGGATTGAAAAATCCAGGGCCAATGTTCTACCTTGGAGTGTCTTGGCTACTGTGGCTGGCCTCTCAAATCGCTGAAATTTTAAGGGCTCGCTCGGCACTTAAGGTAAAATACCTACACAAACTACGTTAGCTAGTAATTTCAACGTTATCTCACACTCCTTGGGTTTATAGAAATCTCCTGCATACCCCCGTTTAGAAGTCTACAAATGCGCACAAGTCTTCTTCATCTTTGGCTTATACCAGATGATACGAAAGAGGCACGACGCGTCGTTATAACCGTGAGGCTGACCGCTGCAGCAGCAAAAAGTCGAAAGCTGTCTCAAGGCCGCATAACTTCCTGCCAACTCAACTCACCACAACAGCTCTCTGGCCGCGTCAAATTGGATCGGACAAAGTATTATGCTGGGAACAACAAACCCATGCTAAGGGGCGGAAGCCCTACAAAGTACCGGCACTAGTACTATGCTAAGCCACAGAGCAGGTGCATACAACTTGACAAAGTCGAGAAAGGACGCCGAAATGTTGCAGTCTGACTCAAATGATTCAAAAGTCCGTTTGATTAGGACTAATAGATGAATAGTATATAGTGATTGTTTATGCCAAAAAGAGCCCCATTCCACAAATAAAGGAAGCAAAGTACGCCGTCCAAGCAGCGGCCAGGCTTCCGCGAATGCTTCCTCCCCTGCCTTTCTCGTCCTCCTCGTCGGGTGGGCACTGGAGCTTATCTAATTAATAGAATAGAGAGCCGAGAGCCGAGGGCTGATTATTGTGCATTTTCCTTCTTGGCGTTTAACTTACGGTTCACGTGGGCAGTCGGAGCAACAGATGTGCCGGCACTTTTCGCATAGCTTGCTAGAATGGACAAAGTCGTTCTGGCACATGTGGCATGTCCGCCTCACTCTGTGGCGAGGTTTTCGGAGGACCCTGGGCTTTCGGAGGGCCGAATTCAGATCACTGATCTTGGTGGACTTTCCGATAATGATGCTGGTGTGCGTCCAGATGTCGTGGGGAATAATATAGCCTGTATTATCCTCTGCTTGACTTGTCGTTCTATCTCTCAGGCCGAGTGATACGTCGACGTCAGCGCCTGGCCCATCTCCACGCAAACGGGTGACATGCGTGCAATCAGCACTATCACGTTTAGAGCATTTAGAGCATTTGTCAAATGCACCAATGCCGGGGTTATGGCAGTGGCAGCCCCAGTGGACTCGTAAGCTTAAAAATTGGGCAGGGCGAAGAACAGTCTCTTCAGGATGAATTTTCGTATTAGCCCGGGTCTCTATATCCTTTCTGGAACGTAGGGAGAGCGTCTTCACTCGTTGGTCGATAAGCTCTGGACTTGTATCCTCTGTGAACTCCATCCAAGTTGTCATATACACATGCAGATTGTGCTGGCAGGGCAGGACTATTGCGGCGAGATATATTAGAGGCGTGAATGACATCGAACAGAAATGTCAGATGAAAGGGTCTGTAAACTCTCACTGTGTAGGTTCAGCCCGTTCAGGTCTTGTCGTGGCGGTAACTTGGGTGCGAAGAGTTGTCAGGGGGCCTAGGAAGCGCGTTTTGCGTTAGGGTTGAGGTATGTGTTGTCAGTGTCGCCTGTAATAAAGTCAAGTATATGACAAAGAGTGTAGGCTGGTTGTTAAAGCTTCGTGTAGGACTGGAGTCCAAGAGGTATAAATTTATGCCTGGTGCGCGGTATGCATGCACTTTTTTTGTATATGTCTATATAAAGTGATTAGAGGGAGGTGAGTGTATAAAAACCAGCAAAGAGAAATATAATCTGAATCAGAATAAGAAGGCAAGAATATAATCGTTGTTACTATAGTATTTACGTTACAGTACGCTAGCTAACCTGAACTATAAGAATATAACTATAAAATATATTAAGGAAATAATAAACGTCCGAAGTCTTTCGGAACAGGCAGTCACATGAGGGTTAACGGAAACTGGCAGGGCCTGGGGAGCGGACCCGAAAACTTTGCATGGGCAAATGCTAGCAATGCATATGAATACAGCTTTGGTCGGTAGAGCGCCGCTACATGCTATTGTAGTTGTAAAGTCAGAATACGCAGGCAACACCGATACGGGATGCATTGCGAAGGCGTGGTGGCCGAGCAGCCTTGCATGTTGCACCAAACAGGGCTGACGCGGCGCTTCTTGCCTGATGCTCTTCCGCCCCACCCCGAGGAATCGCGGATACTGCTTGACGCCTGGGATGCTAATCCGGTGCTTGGTTTGATGGTATATCGCTGGAAGGGATTGTTTCAAGGTCACCTGGCGAACTCAGATGGGTCGTCATTACCCGTCATATTTCGATGGGAAGAGCGGGCAGTCCACTTGTTAGGTTCGCCCTTTTCATAGGCCGTCCCGAATGTGACAGGCACTAACATAGGGCAGCATAGAGTTAAGACTCAGGTAGACTCTTCAACAATCAGTTCTGATTGATTAGCTTAGCACTACATACCAAGTCATCACCTAGTTTGTCCTGTCAACTTCGTTATGCTGTTGCACATATGCTGGCCATAATTCCCAGCCTATGGAGAAGAAGTTCTTGCTGTACTGTCAACCATGAGGGTATCGACATTTACGTAATTCGTAATGACGCCCACGTACCGCAATTGCTATCACGACGCATATTGGTGTCTTAGCAAAATGTCACAGCCATGTTTGACTATCAAATCAAGCGGCACAATAGAAGAGTCGAAAAAACATTAGTAACTGTATCACATCCCAACAAATTAGTCAAGAAGAAAAGTAACTTTTTTTTTTCTGGGAGCATGGCCTTGTACGCTCCTGCCACTACTATGTGAGCTATCCAGCTTAGACCTGGAACCAGCGCTCGTAATTACACCACTACTCGTAATATTCTGCGTGTGCCGACGCCAACAAGAGCAAGGGGTCCTAGTGGGGCACCATTTTTATCGGACCCATCCGCCGTAGTATGTTTGTACTGCCAGTGTGGTGAAGGCAGATTGCACTAGTCCGGGTCCATCATGACGTATGCGAGCGGGTTTGGTAAGGCTGTATTTATTGCACTTATTTTTCCTCATTCGGCAAAGGCCATCTGGTGGTCTTTTGCTATATCCGTCATTAACGGGTGCCTAACTTCATATTAATTAAGAAGGCATTTGATACTGTATATATTATTTAATATATATATGTACGCAGGCTTGATCTTTACATTGATATGAGTTAAAGCGCTTGTCATATCTCTTTCTCTTCATCTTAGTATTCTCGCAATACAGTGGCAGTATCTCTTGAGTTAGTCTCAACTGGCCCTGTGACATTCGAGGCTTACTTGTCACAAATCTACATCTAGCATCCTCTTAATTGCACACTCGCCACCTATCTATCACTCCGCTGCCTTTCGGGTTGCGGCACGAGTATAGGTCGCATTGTCCCTCCTAGTAGCAGCCAAGACTGACGCTAGAAAGCGCTATAGTGGCCATCATCTAGTAAGCATACTCTGCTTCATATAGTAGCCTATACCTTCCTGCCACAGTCACAGTTAGAGAGATTAAATTTAGAAAATTGCTTGATTCTTCAGCTATTTGAAAAGATATAAAGTAGTGATATATATAGACGAATTGATCGTTGCGTCCGAGAGGAATATATCCCTTTGGACGATTGGTTATGTTTCGTATGCCTTGAATAAGACATCTTGATTCGTATAACAGTATAACACCTCCACTAAGCGGGATTCTCACAGTTGCCCCTGGTCACTTCCTTTCCGTTGCAATAGGTTCCCTTCCTATTACAGCAAGCAATACATGCCTCGACACCATGCGGGCTACATTCATTCTGGCAGCAGTAGATGCAGTCCGGTTTTGCCAAGCCGTCGCCGTTGTGGCACCAATTGTCCCAGATACCAGCTGCGGCAAGGGAAGAGAGGGAAAAGATGGCCAGTGCGTAAATTGCGGTCTTCATAATAAGGGATATATGAGGCTATATATAGTCCGTACTCGATCAACTAAGAGGTAGTTTATTTGTAGGCGATTTAGTTAGGAAAGTGGGCTAATGACTTCTTTTATACTTTTCGTCTAGTAAGTTTCGTGCCTTACTGCCTGGCATCAGCGATATGATAAGTAATACTCGCATGTCTTACGTCCCAACACACCACCGGCTGATAAGTCCATTAGCCCGTCTTACGCCCTCTAGTGTTTTAGAGTGAAGTGGAATACTTAAAACGTCGAGCGTTGTGAGTGCGCTTGTCTATGTACTACGTAACGGGGGGTGAGCATGACTTTCTGCGAGCATTTGCATGACTAGTGGTACTAAATTGGCCAAAACTGACATATAAGTAAGCCTACTAACACTCATCAACTGGGGACTTTGTGCTCCTTCAGACAAACGAGTCACCGAATCCTGGCCAAAGATGGTCTCCTCCAGTATATCACCTATAAGCCGGCGTATCAGTATCCGTATAGCGGCCGCTTGGATCCGCATAGATGTATGGTGTATGGCCTGCAAAGATACTTTGGAATCTTAAGTTTCGCTATCCCTGGCTGTGGTAGGGGTTAATTGTACTTTTTTGGTGCGATAGGTTGCGATTCAGGCTAGTGGCTTCAGCCCTTGCCGCTTTCCATCCCACCTGTGCCAAGGCTGCGGCTGAGGTGTTGTTGTCTCAGTTGACGACTACGAGAACATAGCTGCTGACATCTCCTTGAGGAATTACGGTCAGGCTGACACAAAATTTTTACGGGGGGGGGGGGGGGGGGGCAGGCGGCGACGACCATGGTTTCTGAGCAGCGGAATAAATCGTGCCTTGTGCTGCAGTTGCACCACCACAATGTCTGGGCAAAAGACGAGACGGCCGACTTACGCCGGCTCATACCTCCCCACCGACAGATTCCTCTATGCTCATCTGCATACCTACTACTGGGCGCCCAATGCTTGTCCACTGCCCAAAAAGCTTGTCTCATTTCCTCATCAGCTTGAGATGTAGGCTTAGGCACATCGCTTACGGCAGCCCAGATACCCCTCGTTTCTTGTCTTGCTCTCGTGGAGCGACAGTTCTCTCAACACACGCCATGGCTGGTCGGCCACATGTGAGCCGACGGGCCGAGATTCGGAATACCGCGTAAGACGGGGTGTATACAAGCCAATTCGTACAAGCATGGCATCGTAAAGAGTAGGTAATCAACTTGCTCTTCACAACTTAATACAGCCCCCCAATGTTACGGACCGGAGCGCCAATACCGCGTTTCAAAGAATCTCCTGTTTTACATATAGCTAGGATGATATGGAAGAAATGCAAATCAGCAAGAAGATCCAGACGAAATGCGTAATATAGTATAAGCAGAGGCCGACTCTATTGGCAAAACGAAGATCAGACGGCCTCAACCACCATACGGGGTAACCCGGTAACCAAAGTTCCTTGAACGAGAACGCAAATAGAGATGTTATGCTATAGAAGGTTGGCTGTATTACTTTAGCCGCACGGCTTATCAGCAAGGTGAAGCGAGTTTAGCTACCGCAATTACCTTTCCTTTTCCCTTTTTCTCTTTATATTTGTAATACTTGTAGTAGTCGCCTAGCTAGTTGTCAATGCACTCAGTTTGGACAGTTATAACTGAAGATAAGATTGGTTTTACACTTACCAAGTGCGACGTTTCTGAACTTGCCGCCGACAACCTTACCGAGTTGGGTCTAATTTTGATCGCGTCTTGCTTTCAATCAAGCTTCTGGCTGGCATATTATCCCTCATCTTGATAGTTTCTCTCTAAATCCTCCGGCATCTGAGTGCCGTGGGTTCATTACGACTCACAGTCATAAGAGGTAAAATATAGGGATGACCTCAAAGTCAGAATCTTGCTGGTTTTTACATGTTGGAGAGGAATTTGGTTTCTATAGCTAATTTGGCAAATGTTGAATTTGTCATGATAATAAAGATGTAGCGACATTTGCTTTGTCTGATGGCTGTTGCACAGATGATGCACTCCTGATATATACTTGTGACACTATCTATAGTAGTTTATTCTTGAGAATAGATAGCCGCGCCTCTCTGGTGCCTGCCACTGCGCTTGTATAAGCAAATTGTCCTTGAGCGCTGCCCAACCCGACTCCGAAAGCTTGCCCTCGATATGAGACGGAATGCCAATGATTTCTGCTAGACCCATCTGTAGCAGTGCCCGTCTGTGCCGCAGAAGTCAGTGCCAGGTTGGCAGCATGATTTCCGGCAGCAAGATGGTGATCTGGTGTCGCAATAAAATCCGCCACGCCGGCACCACCAAGCTCCGGCGGCGCTGAAATCCTCGGCGGTGTTGTCGGCCTTTTGGCCATCTGTCAATTTGCCAGCAAAGTTTTCCATTTTACTGATGTCGACAACTGGGAGCTCCGAGCCACGGGGCTCGGACTCGGACCTCTGCACCACGGAGGCAGCGATGGTGAGGGCAGGGAGGCAAACAGCGAAGGATATAAACTTCATATTGAGTGCTAAAGAAGGGTGAATGGCCCTGTAATTTAGAGTTGTGTTTAGTCGACTTGCTTAGATTGTTTGGATTGTTTAAAATTGCTGAGGGACAAAACTTCGGTAGGAGGCGAAAGCCCTCTTATATACTCGACTCCGCTGCCATGACTAAAACCTGACTCTGTCACACTGCCCTATTCGTCTAGGGCCTGATCCGTGGCCATGTAAGTGGCAGCTCAGCCTCAGACACAGAACTCAAGACATTGTATGTCTTAGTGAGCTGTTCAGGGCCTAAGGGTATTACGTATGCTATAATACGTACTCACTGGCGCGATCGGTTGTGGCTGCGCAAAATGTGCTTCTGAGATAATGTGCCTTGCGGGGTGATGTGCCTTACCAAGTGTACGCCCTTACACCGGCCTGAGGTGGCACGCATGCATGACCACACAGTTTGGGCCAGATGCAAGAGACGTATAGGGAGTGTCCACTCTCTCTACCTAGATACAGCAATTCTTACGGCACGAATTCAGGAACGTCGCCTTCGTAAGCGACGGCAAGTAAGGCGGAGATTCGGCCTAAAAATAATTACCTTTCTCAACCTCACCATAATACAGAAGGAGTTTACGCTGAGCACTTGCACACTGAGTTAATAAGTAGAGCTAAAAGGCTAGGCTAGGCGGCGTAGCTTCCGTTGAAGCAGCTTGTCTGACACCGCTGACGTAAAAAACACAACCACAAGCCCCTTTGACCAAGATGTACATCTATTGAGGCTATTCCCTGCCCTTGATTTTGCCTGATAGATGGCGGCACTGCCTCCTGGCGCCGAATTACTGGGCGTATGGGTGCCGAAATCGACGTAAATGTGGCGGGCTGGGCATGGCATAAGTCACCGCCGCGCCGAAGCTGCGCAAGATGCAGTAACAAAGAATTTGTTTTATGGTGTAAGGGGTCCTGGTGTAAATAGTCTAGGTAATGAAAGTTGCTATTACGATATATCCGCAGGCTCGATCGTTCGCATCATATCAGCATCATCGTGATCGCTAATTAGTATCAATACTGATATAAGTTCTAAAAATAGTTTAGAGCAGGGATAAGGCAAAGTGCTATAGGCTCTTGTAATGCAAATTTGTTATTTCTAGGCCAGCCAGCCATTTATTTAGTTTTCGCATATTGACTTAATGTCTTGCTGAGTTAGCCAGAAATAAAGCTTCCCACATGGACCAGCAACAAGTCTCGTATATCCTTGTATAGTTCCGTGGAGCGTCCACGCATGCCGTCCACAAGGCATATTGCACTTCTTTATCGTCATCAGCCTCAGTCCAGCGGACCTGGATGCCCGTGAGACATGGCTCCACCCCATACTTGACGAGGATTACGACGACACAGACTAGTGAACAATACGACGGAGGGCTACCTATAACATAGATATCCCGGAAATGCTCAGCTAAGGTCGGCCTTGTAGAGTAGCGTTGATGTAACTCTTCGGTAAATGAAACTCCAACCCAAACCTCACTGAGGAGAACCGATTAGCTCAGACGCACCTTATAGCCGGCCAGATTACTGGTACTTTGATCATTGTAATGCACGCCGTTGGAATAGTGTCTTAAAAACCCTACTCTCTTCTGATTGGTCCAAACCGACCTCGGTAGACCAAGAATTACGAGGAGCATTCGAACCCTGAGGCAGGACAAGGACACCCTTACCAACTAGGTCTGGCCTCACCCACATCAGTAGCTGGTGCTTGCCCGCCTGATGAATCCTGCGGGGGGAGGGTGGCTCAGGGATCGTCAGCTTCGGAATAGTCCCCGATCCATGCGGGATTCCCGCACTACTTGTGGAAGCAGATCTGCGAGTATGAGTGTTACTCGTCCCACGCCCCCACCACTTTTTACGCCATTAATTTTTGGCGGGACTGATAACCGGGTGGCCTGATGACGTTCCACGGCGGTGGCTGCTTCGCCATACTAAGCCAGGGGGAACATATTCCACTTCCTGCCTGGCTCAGTAGGAGAGGCTTGAAGCTCAACCCGAATTTTCTCGCTCAGGTCTGCCAGACCGCATTTTGCAGCTGTAGATAATCACAGTACGTCTAGCCAAAAAAATGTTTCTACGAAGCATGAGTCCACTAGCATATACTAATACCATTGGCCTCGTGACAAGGACGCAGCGATGACACTAGGCAAATGTTGACGCCTTGGAAAGGCTTGTTCGCTGCTGAACACGAGGTAAGCTAATTATAGTACCAGATATAGTACATAGGTATAACGCACGTCGGTTCTTACTTGTACAAGGCGCGATAAGTTTATGGTGATTAGGCAGACCTGGCCGAGATGCACGTCTCAGTTACGTCGTTCGGTAGGGTTGCCAGCCACACCCCACTGAAATCTCCTTTGGCGTCGTATGGAAGGAAAGGCAGACTTTAGAGTTACTACAGTACCGACTCACTTGGATGAAAGCGGTATTAACATAGGCAGTACAGTATTGTACGGTATGGCTGCAGCTAAATGTCTCCTAACAATTGAGCGAAGGGGGTCTCGTCTAATAATATTTTAGTGCCCCTCCATCCTTGGTTCGCCCTCTTCGACGTCTTTCATTCTATGCAACATCTATCTAAAACTTGTTGAGATAACAATGGAAGGCGAACCCAAGGGCCAGACCACGCAAATGTCTCCTCCACAGCCTCCCCAACAAACAGAGGAAATCCTCACCTGTCATCTGATGTAATGACCCTCATTTCAATCGCCATTTATTCGCCATCTGTTCGTACTACAATGCAATCGCCAGCAGTTTTTAATACTAGTCATCCTCGTCACTGATTTCATTTTCAGCGCCACCAGCCTCTTCTTGCACCTGGCGGATCGCTTAGGGTTAACAAACCTGGAATTCGCGCTCGTTTTCACCCTCTTCATTTTGTTAGGCCTCATAGCCTCCTATAACTCTAGTCCCTAAATATATAACTAAGCTTTTGCTAGAAGGCAATCCTTTCTCTTCAAACCCTTTCCTATCTTCCTAAAGAGCAACCTCTTCATAGGTATATCGTTATCTAAGTAGTTAAATTGGAGCAGCTGGACCTTTAGATCTTTAGGTGGTCTCGGAGTCGACTACGAGATCTATAATATCTTTGACTGCCGGTTACTAATAGAGAAATAAGTCTTTAATATATTAGGGGATATTGTTTACACCTTTCTTATCTTTTTTATTATTAATTATAGACTTAAAAATAGCTTTATAATTAATAGATAGTATAAATCTATTACTTTTTAATTATCTTTAATATTTGATATTATAAGCGCTTATTCGCGAGCTTTTTAGTAATAAAAAAGAAACTTTTGCTTATCGATCGGGCTTAAATCGGTCAAGTATAACGCTGGCCTAGGTCCTAAGTTACAGTTTGGTTTACTACTACTTAGGATAAGTAAGCTAG
This sequence comes from Lecanicillium sp. S3808, assembly GCA_023628775.1. Lineage (NCBI taxonomy): Eukaryota > Fungi > Ascomycota > Sordariomycetes > Hypocreales > Cordycipitaceae > Lecanicillium > Lecanicillium sp. S3808. The sequence continues at coordinate 84,408 of JAMAJY010000005.1, read as the reverse complement.
GCATATACTTTAAGTATATAAGTCACAGATAAGATCCTATTAGAGTATAAAGACTCTAATAATAAAACTATTACTTGGATTAATTATTAGAGATCTGGAAACTCACACGCCTCTTTAATCAATACACCGTTATAATCTGCGGCGAAAGACGGAATTTGAATCACTTTTACCGCCCCTGTACCAAAAATTGCTTGATTGGGCGTGCTCGCAGTTGTGCACTTGTCGGCCGCCGGCGAACGCGTTGAGTGAATTCGTCTCCTGTATATCTAGTACTTTCGAAGCGGACGAGTGCATTATCCTTGTACACCATTTGGTTAGCCTATGAGCCAATTGATCGAATTCGTGCCGCAGGTGCCTGTTGATGCAATATCATGTCGTTGAAGGACTCGCAATAAAGGCGCAGAAGTAAAGAGGTTATCAAGAGACGTGATGTGTTGCTCCTGGCAGCCTAATTACTAGGTCAACAACAACGCTTTATATCGGGTTAAGCGCCGGCAATTCTTCCTCGAATTTTCTCTTCTTCCCTCTTTTAACGTTACGCGAGCCAAATATCACCTTTGGTAAGTGCCACAGCCAACATATGAAATATCCCCGTTGACCAATAACCTAGAATCTTTGGGCGTTGGTTTTGTGGCGATAGTGACTATCTGCCTCGATCTGCTAGTAAAGACAACGATATACTCATCTACCGTAATATATATGCCAGGCTAATAGAATTTTAACGATGCCTCTTGAATAACTAATGACTAATCATCTGCAATATTGAACGGCCATGGTATTGTATCTGTTTCGTCATCGGGGTCGAACATACGGAGGTTGTGTTGAAGTAGATGGAATCTGTTATATGGCATAAATTGGCTAATTATGTATGCTCTAGATGGAATCTACCAGGTTCTGCAGTCTTCTAATAGCCCTGATACCTCCTTTTAGTATATATTACCATATAAATCAGAGTACTAAGCCAAAGATATACTTCTTCAACCGTCGTATCTGTCCAGTCAAGCCGGCATGCCTATTATAAGTCAGGACCAATAGGTCCTGACCTCCTATCTTTATTTGTATACTTAGCCCACTCCTTAACTAGCGAAACTGGTAAGAATTGCTGGAAAAGTGATACTGGCGTTGGTGGAAGCTTGAGAATGGCTGGTGGACAAATTACTTTGCCTTAAAGGCTCGAAATGATCACCACACATAGGCTCGGGGACCTTTCAGTCGCGATATGTGCTATCGCCAGGCTGCTCGCGCTGTGCCTCGTCAAGACAAATTAAGACGTCCGAATCCACAGATTCGATAGTCAAGAAGCTAATTTCACTAGGTTCGTCCATTTCAACAAATGAATTACACTTATTTATCTCCTAGAGGGATTAGGAGATATATTCTTTTGGCTAAGATAATTTGCTAATAGTAGAAGTCTAGTATTATAAAAGACGGCTTTGCCGCGTTCGGAAATGGTGGCCTTGCCCCCCCTGCCTTTGGTGGCTGCCGCTTTAGGCAATCTTTCCCCCGCACCTCTGTCGCTGCTTTATAAAAAGGCCATGTACCTCCCTGACCCTCCGAGGTATCTCTTCTGTCTACATTAGTCTTGTTCCTCAGTTTCGCACCCATATCGCTCAAGTCACGTGCATGCGCCGGCCGTGGAATGGCCTACCTTTAGGGCCGCTGGCTGCGCCGTGCCAAGCCAAATTTACTTGACTAGGTAAGTGCCGTACTGAGAAGATGCGACGACCACCGTTAACAGCTCCCTAGGAGGTAATCTGCAATGAGGCACTCGACGCGAGTGAAATGCCGAAAGAGGCAGTTGCGCTGGCCCAGAAACCTTCAAGAGCCTGACTACTGAGAACGGCAATTAGCTTTTCCTTGCTGCGTGATGAGCGCGATTGCCTGAAGTGGCAATTTTATTAAGCCAGCCCGCAACTCTAAAAAGGCGATTTTCCCTCGCAACATGCCTAAAGTGGCAACACATAGGTCCGAATAAAATTACCTTTCTAAGTAACGTCGTGGTCTACGGGCGTAAGCTAGAGTGAGCGGCTTCGATGCGTCCAGACGTGGCCAGCTGCGACTTGCCTCCCACTCCTTTTTCTTACGCAAAACCACACACGCGCAAAGCAAGACCGGCATTTCGTTCCACCGGCCCCTTCGTTGCGCCTGTCTGTTTTAGGTAGACGGCCGCGGCCTCGGCCTCGGCGTATCTCGGAAAGACCGTGGCACGCAAATCTCGCCAGGCAAAGGTCGACTACATAGGCCTTCTACGGCGACACTGGCAGCTGCTCATTCATTAACCGTGGCTCCCCGTACCTTGTCTTGGGCCCGAAGGCTATGCATGAGTGAGGAAGCGTTAGACAGCCCTCATAGGTCTAGTTGGTGACAGAATCATCACGGTTATTGCGGCTTCTGCTGTCCGCAGAGCCTAAATGCGCTTGCCGGATTCGCCGTGCATTCGATGGCGAGCAAGAGCCCCCGTGACTGACTACCTTCGTCAGGCTGAGTACAGGGGTTCCAAGTTGGCCAGCGTTGGACAAGGTCGGGCCAACATGTTTTGGTTTGGATGCCGTGGTCAATGGGGCTGATCACAGCGTGGAAGTGGCCGGGCTGACCACCTTGACAATACCTGACATGATTGGCGGCGCCTCACTTGTCCGACAGACGTTTCTTCGACACAGCGGCATGGCCTGGCGCCTCTCAACCTGCTTGCGGACCAATCATGTACGCTGAACAATGACTTAATAGCAGCTATGAGGCAGGAAGCCACCACACAAAGGGCCATGCTCTTACAGCAACACATCGTATTGGCCTGCGAAACACTCCGGTTCCACCCTTAAAACTTGTTTGGCTTCCGGTCCCCGTTTTGGCGGTGCGAGAGGAAAGCTGGAGGTATATGTAGGCAACCCCTTCCCCTCCTACTCTCAGAAAAATTCGTCGGGAGTTGAAATGTTCACCATCACTGCCACACCGCTCGACTTGTTTAACCTACTTCAAATACTTAGCTAGCGAATATGGTCACATCGCTCAATATCCGACATTACGATCCGACGTTACGCAAGCGAAAGAGGCGCAAAGGCGGACAACAAAAGTTGACGGCCAAGTCGTCGAGACAAGAGGCGTCTGTGCCAGCCAGCATTAGATCGCCTCCCGCTACTTCCGTGGCCAGCTCTCGAGAACTCGACATTTTGAATCAGAGTGGTTTAGCACGAAGTCATGCGGATCTGCAAACGCCTACTCCGAGAAACATGTTGTCGAGTGCTGAGGACATTGCGTCGACCGCCATCGACGAGGCGGCTTTGTCGACGAATCCTGCAGACGACGACATACGGAGTGCCTTGAAGTTTGGCGATTTGCTTTCTCCTTATTGTGAGACCGACGATGCCGTTCTGCCGCACTGCCCACAGCCGGTCTCCTGGATAGGTACTACTACTACGGAGGATGCAACACCATACGCATGGCCAGTCCCAGCCGAACAATACTACAGTACGCCTCCAAATTTTTGTCAAACGCAGTCAGGGCCGCAGGATGTTGCGGGAGAGGCTTGCATACAGCAATCCGGTTCTCGCTATCAGATGCAGAAGTTGTGCGCCGCGGAAGAATCAGATGTCATTCCCGGCGGTAACGGCTCTCCTGGTCTCAGTGCCTTGAAAGGTACTGCTCTATGGCCGTCTGCTCCACACAGCGACAACATCTCGGCAGTGGTCAATAACAGTAATACCGATACTGAAGCCACAACCCTCCAATTTGACTCGATCCCAACCCCCTTTCTCGAAAACACCACCGGTAACGACATATCTCCGAGCTCAGCGTTCGCCGGAATGCGGGCTGGCTCGTGCGTTTCATGCGAAATCCTTCGTGCGGCTCTACTTGTGGCCTTGTCTGGATCGAAACCGATACCAACGGTCGGGATGAGTAATATCTGGGATGATAGTGCCCAAGGCAATTCACACATGCGAAACGACACCGAGGAGGAGGAGTTTTCGGCTGCACAAAGCAAGAGCGTCCATAAGGACGTTGGATGCCAAACAGTTGGTCGCGACGTCGACTGTAAAATGATAAGCAAGCGGCCTCGGAGCCATATACAAGTGCAACTCAACCCAAGAATTGGCACAGGCATCGACGGCAGACGTGAAAGATCCCATTCAAGCAACCTTGGCAGGACCACTCGACAGCACAGCCAATGTCGCCAGTTGTCTCCACTGAGCCAACGCCGCCTAACGGCGTGGGAGAGGGAGGGCAATTCAGGGGCTTGGGTATCTCCCCATATCAATAGTGTCCAGTCGAAGGCGTCGCACGCTCAAGCTCGAAACGCTGCACGCACAAACAGGCAAGGGCAGCGACGGCAGAAAAGGCGAAGCTGCGGAGCCTGCGGAATAATCGGTCATAATTCACGCACTTGTCCGGATGGTTGAGAGAGATCTAGCATAGACTAATTGGCTGATATCTGATATACGCAGTTTAAAAGGCTATGTAATTACACTGTAGTGCTATACAACATGAAGACTGACCCTTTTCACTCGCCGCTTTTGCCCACCTTGCTCGAGCGCTAATCACGTTGCCCTCAGTGAGCCTGTTGGCTCAGGCATAGACAGAGTGAGTCAGAAGACCCTCTACTTTACCGGATCAACGCGCGGTGCTCCATTCTACCATGTCCCAGCGATGAACACACCGTTGCACCGTCTTGGTCGTAATGAACAGTAAAACAGGAAAAAAAGAAGATAATACGCCCGTCTGAGCCTAGAGAGCCCCTAATAGTTTGCATTCCTCTCTGGTTTCTCTTGCGCCTGTGTGTGTGGCCGCTTCTGCTCAATTTTCAATATACGCCTTTCTAAGTCGGCCAAACGCTCCTCCTGGATAGCCATGCGATGGTCCTGCATAGCCATTCGTTGATCTTGAATCAACAGCTTCTGCTCCTGAGATGCTACAAGCTGCTTCGTGTCAGCCATTTCTTCAAGTTTCACATGCATTATTGCGAAGCTGCCCCTATTGTTAACAAGTGCTAGGTGCAGGTAGAGCATGAACTTACATGTCTTTAACGTCTCGAACCGGCCGAGTCGCCGAAATTGACAACTGCAATGGCGCAGTTAGATGAAGCCGAAGAGCGCACACCATAGTGCACAACTGCTTGCATGGCTCATCTGTGTCTTTGGCAGCCTCATGGATTACCACGGCCGTCTCATGGTACATCAGAAGTGCCGGAATAAGTTCCGGAAGCAATAAAACTGCCTCCATTGGAATAAAACTGTCGTCGGCGACGTTCTTACTAGGACACATGGCACTTGTGAGAGTGGGAGCATTGGAAGCGGGGTTGAAGAGTTCAAGTGTGAACTTTTTTCAACCAAACAACCAGCGCCAACAGAGATTTGAGCGCCAATCAGCAATCGTTACAAGCGCTATGCAAGCCTGGTACAGTGGCCAGGCAGGTCAGTGAACGTAGAGCCAATCGGCAAGCGCCATTCCAAGCTTACCTGCAGCCAATCAGTAGTCCGCCAACGTTGACTCGGCCGTTCAGCCCTATCACACATTCCAGACGGTTTTCTGGCTTGAAAGAGCAAACAGCTGATTGGTCCACGACCTGATTCCGAAGTGGCTGTTTCAAGTGGCACGCAATGCAGGCCAGGGAAGCTGACGCGTCCCCTAGATCAACACTTGATTGGCTTTTACGACGGGGTCGGAAACCATGCCGTATTGCGATCGCACTGCCACTGGCGAATTGAAATGAAGTCTGCCTCAGTCTGTAGCGCCGGCGAATAAGATATCACCTCTGTTTGACACGGCGAATGAAGCTTTTGCACCTATGTGGTACGCTGGCGAATGAGACTTTCCTGGTGCCATCCGCCGACGTTGATGGCTCCTGCGCACAATCAGCTCTCAACGATGCGACAATCGCTGAAACTCTGCCGTACGAGATAAGAAAGTTTATCTTATATCTTATTAGGAGATATATTAGCCTTCGCTATTATCGCCATATCTAGATAATAATAGTGAATATTCCCTAATAAAGCTGTATGTTGAAGCTTCGCGTCGCCATGTTGTCCATAACTGACAAGCAGTCGTTTCTGTGGAGATTTGCATTGGTAGCTAATAGCGACCTTTTCACAGACATTCCTCCATGCCTTGTGGGTGTTGCCTCATCGCCCTAGAGTTTGTCGCTGTACAATACCCTGTTTGGACCCAGGCTTATTGGCCGATCAAGTGAGGCCAATCTGCAGTCACGTAGGGAGGTGCAGTTTGGAGCAAAGCGCTCAGGTAGCGCGTAGTTAAAATAGAGGGCGATGAATGTGCATTTTGGGTTGGTCTAAATCTTGCACTTCACGGACTACCGCAGCGGCAACAAACGAAAACGAAAAACGCACGACAGCGCTACTTAAGCTTAGCTCTTAAAGCGGCCTTTTAAATCCCATAAAGGCTTCGACTGGACAGCATATTCCTACACGGGGACCACCGTGCCCAACATGGAGCCGGGTTTATTGACAGCAGGAGCTCCCTGTTTTCGTGCCGTGGCAGAGCCTTTTGTGAAGCTGCCAGTTTGGCGCAGAGAGCTATTCCGGGCTGAAAATACGGAATGACGAAGAAGCAAACGAAATATACCGTAACATCCCATTAAAGGGCTACTGACCATACTATTTAGGTGACTCTATTAGTCGAATTGCAAGTTCTCCTGATTAGTATATTGTATCATAGCAATTTGGCACTTTGAATCTGTGGTCAATTATAGTCTCCGACGCCGTGGGCGGAAGATGCACGTTTCTTGGGCGCTGCGATAAGGTGTCCCGCAACGTTGATGGCTTGTGGATTATTTCGGACAGGTTGGAAAATGCGTGTCTTAAAGCAGCCTTGAGCACAACTAAGGTGATCATACTAAGAGCATTGCACGAAATCACGTGGCTTACAAGTCTCCTTCTTGTCGAGTAATTCGTGGCATCGACTGAAGAGAAGTCTTCCCGCCAAACCTTGTTGATGAGCAAATGCTGCTTGGCATTATGAAACAGGAAGTTCTGCGCACCTTGATCACAGCCCAATGAAGTGTTGCACTCTAGAGACTGTCGTAAGCTACCAATCCCATCAACAGCATGTACGCGACCATCTCAATACGATAAAAGTACCGTCTGATGTACTTGAAACAAGTCGCCAATGCTGCCCTGGCCCCACCCGAATTACAACTCGGCTATTCCGTTACAGCGGTGCGCAAAAGCTTGCTATGAGATTTTGCTGGAGATAAAAGCGTTATTCTCAAACTATAATGGCCAGTAAATGATATTCCGCGATTGGGCACGATTGTTATGCGCACTGCAAAGTTAAAGTTCGGCATTGGAAACGCATGTTTAATTGTACTAAAAGTGACCACGATCAACTTGCTAATTGTCTTGTAAAGGTCAGGGAACCTCATGTACGTAAACCTCTGCTAGCTCATAAGCTCTTCATACGTTGGCAAAGACTCCAGAGTCTATCTTTGTTAGGTAAGATTCCCAGGGCGCAGGTCAGACAGGAACACTTACATCGTCGCAAAAGTTATGGCCGCTGCCCATTCTCACTGGCTGCAAATCATCGTCGGTAGCTAGCGGCGCTTGTCGCGGACAAGCTACTTGGAGCGGTGCTATAAATTCAAACTTTCGTGCATAAACGCCCCCAAAAGAGACATGGAGCACTAGGGAGTACGACCGAGCAATAAGATTGCTGCGGAAGCTTGGGTGCAGCCTGCGCACAGGTTTTATAGGCACTTTGATTGAAGTCTGCCATATTCCTACCTGCCATTCCGCAGCTATGGAGTCTCCAGAGGAGCATCGCTGCATCATGTTAGCTGGGTTTCCATGCAAGCTCTGTGACAGGAAAGTGCGTTGGTGATATCTAGGAGGTAAAGGCGCATTCCACATTTCTTGCTCAGGTAGCTCATTCGATAATGCATCCCGAGGTGAGAACTTCCACTTAAAGTTTCGGAAGGTTTGCTTGTCTAGGCTCAGCCAGTCTTGGTGCATACGGATGGATCCATCCTCAGCGAGAAGGCTCTTGGTAGGAGAACAAGGCATCTTCCTCAAGGTAAAATACGTCTGCGCGCAGATGATAGGGGTGATCTTGACTATTGTGTTCCGCAGCCAGCGTAAGGCAGAATTATCACACTCGAGAAAAATATCGAGCTCGCACTCTGTGGAGCCTTGGTCATCGTCTGCTATGTACACGAGCGGCGGTGGCTCCTTTGTTTTTATGGTAGCAAGTCCCAAACGCCCATGGAAAATGCTCTTCCAGACTGTCTGTTGTGCAGTAAGGATAAACTCGTCAGGAAAGCTGTCGACATTAATGGGCGGGGGAACTTCGAAGTAAGGTAGAAACGTAATCGGTTTGGTCACTAAAGTTGTGGTTGGCTGACTCTCAGGCCTCGTGTTGTAGGTCACGACAACCTGGAGGAAATACGATACCGATATATCCGGAAATGGTACTGGGCTCCAGAACGAGAAGAATGAATTAGTTGCATCGACAGGAGGTGGCAATGCATGTTCTGAAGGCGCATTGAACTCGGAACCATCCGGCATAACGAAGAAGAAGGGAAGGCTGTATACATTCTTCAATGCCTCCACGTTCGTACTGAGCCCCTGCGAGATAGAAGGATAGAATGCGGCATTCAGAAACTGCAAATGTAAGTTAGCCATAATCCCGCAGAGACCCAAAGTCTGTCGAGATGCCAACCTTCCTCGATACGGTCCGCGGCGCCGTCCGACCAGAGGAGACGGTTGTGGACTCTTCACCTATGAGCTCATCAGCGGTTGCCAGTGTCTACTAGCCATAAGGAGGTGACTCGTGTAAAGGGCTTACCTCCTAGATGCACCTCAAACCTGCTGAAACATAGACTGTGCACTGATGAGATACGCACCATGCCCACCAAATTATCGGCTGGTCGCACGCACCGTACACCGTCTGCGTGTCTATCGTGGAGCTCTATTTCCACGATGCAATCATCGTATCGGTCTCGTGAAGCTGGCTCTGCCATGGTCTTCCTATTGGAACCCGGGCCGCAGGCTTGCAAGACGTTAGGTTACTGGCCTGCCATTTTGTAGTTGCCGGCAGCCATGAGGCGGTTGTTCGAAAGGCGCGCACGTACTTGTCGCACCAAGAAACGGATGACCTTTCCCACCTTACGGTTTTCAAAACCACAAATCAGAGGGCAGATTGCGCTAAAGCTACTATTCCCAATACAATTTGGAGCCGATCCACGTGCTCTTCGCAGTTGAAAGGGCCTCGTCAGTCCTGACACATCGCCCAGAGACGAATCAGATAGCACAACTGAGGCCCACCTACTTCGTGGCCGAGTAGCTTATGTGTGACCCACTCGGGCAGTGCCGCCAATTGCAAGCGGTGGTAGATCGGCGCTAAAGCCCAGAGCTCACGGCTGAACAGCATCAATCTACACTTTTTATGAGAAAGCATGTAAATACCGACTTCAGCGATGTATCCAGCAATTGAAGATGTCGCTACGCTTTAAGTGATACTTCTCGTTATGTACTCCTACGGTAGCTAACTAGGCCTTCGTCAATTGTTAGGTAGTCGGAATGGCGGCGTCCGACACCCCGCTTACCCACAGAATTTGGCGTTTACCTCACGGTCCACGGACTCCGACCATTCCGAACCTTTACGAACATTCCCACACAGGCATCATTCGATACGCCACCATGCCACCCAGGCAGGATATCGATGCCTAATGTAGGAATAAGGTATGCCGGATGTTCCGCGTGTTTCGTTTGGAGACACCTGTCCCTTCCTGTATCCTAAAATGCTTACGCTCTGTTTAGATCCAACGCTCCATCTAAAATGCAGGTTAACCATCCGTTTGGGGCAGCAACTGCGGTGGCAACATAAGGCGCTCGTTTCTTGTACTGTTTGCCCTCAATACCACTGCCGCACCCAACTTCGTACCACTGCTCAATTTGCAACTATTGTTAAAGGCTAAACGGTCATTAATAAACCTCATATTTTGCAACGATAAATGCTATAGTTGGCAATTAGGCGAGTAGCTACACAGTGCTTAATTGCTTAGTGGTTCTCATTCCTCTCACACCTGCATGGGTGCTGACGCTCCAGAGTGCCGAGCCGGTGATTTAAGTCGCCGATGTGCTGCCGGAGGCAGAGAATGTAGTCTATGGCAGATTGCACCGTGCGAACCTTCGATATACATGTGTCTGGACTGGCTGTAGGACACTGTCCAACGCTGACGTTTGAGGATTGCAGAATGCAATACTTTTCCGAGGTGACAGTGGGTAACCGTTCTAGGGCAGACGTCAAATGTCGCCATCTTTCCTTTTCTGCATCTTTGTGCTGTGACCTCTTCCTGCTCTCCCAATCGAGCTTAGCGGCTTCCAAGTCTGTAAAGGCATAATATATTAGTATACTGCCCGTGCCGGCCCAGTGTATCCGCGTGCCCACTGACTCACAGCCTTGCTGTACTCCAGCTTGTAGTTTCGCTGGCTTAGGCTGAAAGGCCTTTGTCCTCGTGGCTGTCTTGCCAGAGACTCTGACATGCTCATCGAGGCGGTGATTTCTGCGAAGATCAGAAACTACCGCCGACTCTGGCGGATTATGAGGGCAGTGCCTGTCACTACCCTGCTGTTGAAATATAGGCGGTCTTCGTCGCAGATTGTTGCAGGCTCTGGGAGAAACGTGGGATAAAGTAACTAGCAGAGCAGTTCATGTCACGTAATGCTCCATAACTGTGCTCAGATGATTGAGAAATCGAGGCAATTTAAGAAACGAATGCAATAAAAAAAGTTGATCAACTTGTCGTGGAGTCCCATACGGGTAGTAACACTGCCCAATCACACAACAAATGTGGCAGATGGACAAGGGAAGGCTGCCTTAAAGCAGCAATCCGTATAGGAAGTGATGATAATCATGTGTCTTGGCAAACAACGGTTCCTGGCGGCTGAGGAAAACTTATGCGGCCAGGTAAGAGCGTGGTTTTCTCGACTTATCTAACTAAGTTGCTTCGTGACTCTGACTTATACGCGTTGAGCTGAATTAACGCATGCCAAGCCATTAAGCCATGCAATCTAGCAAGAAGTCTACGCCTCTTGGCAGGAGCTGTCCTCCCAGTCTACCACGTTGCGCCCCATGTAGGCCTATTTGCTGCTGCTATTATAAGGGTTAAAGAGTTCTTACTTGCCAAGGAAACTAGACGGTAAAACTGGTGAGGCTGGTAGACTAGGATTCATCCTTGACATTTAAACAACGAACGGTGTCACTCAACGAATAGCTCGTCGAAACAGTAGACCACTGTGAATACAAAATCATATCGAAGCCGAAAAGACAATTCAGACCCACAACCCGTTGACAGTCCTTTCTTTACCCTTTCTCTAAGTCTAACGTGGCATAGGCACCCCATCCGCCTTGGCCTTCCAAATAGCGCAACTGCCCAGCCGGGCAAGCTCCATTATAAAGTCACAGAGTTTACGTATATAGTCTGTTTCATCTGTTGAAAGTGCGCATGATTGAAGGCTCTGAATAGTGCCGACAGCTGCAACCAAGGCTTCCAAATCGGATTTCGCTCGTGCATGGAGAGGGTGAATGAGAATGTCGACAAACAGCGTCATAGCGGCTATCGGTGCGTAGTGGAAAATGTACCTGCAAGCGTATTAGAAAGTCTACACTATTCCATTTGCTTTACATTTCCCGCTGAAAGATGGCTTAGTCGAGTTACCGAAATGCTCCCTCCTTCAAGATATCTATAATCGCTCGGAGAAAAGATAGCGTCGAGCAGCCAGCCTCGAGCGAGAGATCAATGCTTGAGTGAACAACACTGTGGAGGTCTTCTGGTAGACTCTCATCGTTGTTGGTGGGGCCGAACCTCCTAACTGTTGTATGCACGGTCGTCAAGGTGCAAAGATAATCAAGTTGCAACTTGATACACTGTGTTTTCTGCAAGTCGCTTGTGTCTAGCGAGAAAAGAGGGTAAGTAGAAGGAATAGCAAGTCTGGGTCGAGTTAGGAGAGGAAGAGAGAGTCTCCATTTCTCAAGTTCATCATCTAATTGGCGAATGCGCAGCAGCAGCTGAGTATCTGAAATTTGGAAGGCTTTTGAGGAATACAGTAGACGGCAGGCTTTCTCCTTGATAAAACTCAGACCGGGATCGTTGGGGAGATGGTAAGAGAGCTCGTCAGCACCCGAGTTGCTCGGGATAGCCAAATCGCAATAATCTTCGACAAGAAGCGGGGGTGTCCCCGAACGCAATGAAATATCTTTGTCCAGCACATAACATAACCAGAACAGCCTTCTAATGTAGTGGTGTTGGTTCCCAGTAGAAACGTTTGCCAGCTGGTGATTTTCTGACTGGAAGAAATGACCGCCGAGGTCGCATACCATACGACAAGCCAGCGTATTTAAGAGCTTAGTGTGTCGCCGTTGCCCTATAGATGCTCTATATTCCTGCTGCGGCCATGATGAACTAATTGTTTTGTACACTTTTGCTCGTATTTAACTTACTAAAAGGAGGACCGCTTGAAGAGCATCTAAGCTTGGCTCTTCACCTACTAAACCGAGGAGAGTTTGTGCCTTAGTAGCACACATTTCGCTGTACATGAGTTGAGCGGGATTGCGACCACATTGAAAATGGTCTGTGATGGCATGAAGAGCCCAGACACATGCCTTTGCTGCTGCATTGGAACCTGGATATGCAGGAGGTCCGTAAGCTTTTGTTACGGTCTCTTGAAAAACACCTGGTTCAAAGACTGGAAATACTAGGCGAAGGCTTGACTGATCGTAAGCATTAATGGACTTTTGAGTTGTCAACTCGTCTGGAAAATCGCTGAGATTTTGGTCGGAAGCCTTCAGCTGTAAATTGGTAAAGGAGACTCGTTGCGCAGGGAATTTGTAGAGCAGGAACTGGTCCAGAACGCCCATTTGTCCGGTCTTTGATGATATCCATTCCCGACCTCTTTCTGATAAAATTGGCATTCCTTTGAAGTGCCAATTCATTCCTAAATGTTGTGCATCGAAACAAAGGGCCTGAGGATCACGAATGGGATGAGAGAAGCCCGCGTGCGGCAGGTTGCCAGATGACGTCAGGGGACTTGCCTCACACGCGTTGACACTTCTGCTCGGGAACGGCCCAGAACGAAGAAATTCACCTTGTTCAATCGTACGGGCCACGGTGCCAATTTCGATGCAAGATGCATCCCTGGAGACTTGAGCTTGAGCACTTCTCCGACCACAATCGCCCTCCAACTGCTCGATACGTTCGTATATCTCATCGAGGTCATGTGCAGTGACCCTGCTAACATAGGTTTGGTCCTTAGTTTACCTCCATATGTAGGTATAGGAAGATGACTTCGACTTACAGGCGTTGCTTTTTCTTCTGTGGCTGCCTTATGAACGTGCATTCGATACCGCGGTGGCTGCACCAGTCGCAAGCTTGGCCGGGACTCGGGATGGAACATTGGATCTAACCAGAACCTAAGCATTGCCAACGCCGGGGGTGAACGAGCTTCTCCAAACGTAACACGTGGATACTTCCAACTTACCTTCCTCTTGAAGCAGACATCACATGCCCGTCTGGGAGGCATGGTGACCCAGCGACTGAATGTTGGGAACGTTTTGGATAGTCGGAAAGATCGGAGTCCGTCGGCAGATGGGCGCAAGTAGCTTTTGTAGTAGGAAAAAGAGTGCCGGTGTCCACATGCTGTGGATAAATGGGGTTCACGGAGGCCCGTGACTCCGATTACGTAGGAGTGGGAAAGTCCCGCCCACGTGGATCTAAACCGCTATTACGATTGGTTGGGAAACGAGTTCTGCAGTCTATCCGTCGGGTTTGTGTCTTGTTAGTCCAATTGATACAAAAACGCGAGAGCCTTCCTTAGACACGAGTTTACTGTGTACGCGAAATTCTTGCTATATTTTGAAAAGTGCCTTGTTGCTTCGGCTATCGCAAATGGCAAAACGTCAGTCGAGTGGCCTGCAAGTTACGGGCTTAGGCTCCAGAGTCCGGAACACGGTTCGCTGGAACTACCTCCTGGGCTTCACAGCCTTTGGTGGGCCGCCTGTTCATTTCAAGATTGTAAGTTGACATCGCTGACATCGTCTTTTCGTTTCTACAATGCTGACTTGCTATCTACGATCATGTAGTTCCACGACAAATTTGTCAACAAGCTCCAATGGGTCGACGAACAGGTGGTGCGTATTGTCTTGCTTGGTAGACCTTGAGTATTCTCTGACCGCCAAACAGTATCAGGAGCTCTTCAGTGTTTGCCAGGCTTTTTCTGGCCCTGGAAGCACGAAAATGCACTACTGCATTAACTTAATTCATAACGGCTTTCTTCCTGCTGTTCTCGGTTTCTTATTGTGGAGGTAAGACGGTCTTTTGCCCCTATCGAGTTGTTTAAGTCACTAATTCACAGTCGTCAGTCTACCTGGGGCTTTCGGCATGTATGGCTTGTCCATTGGCGTATCCAATATCGGAACGACTCTCCCGCGACCCGTGTACGCACTGCTCTCGGGCCTTAATGCATCTACTGTTGGAATTATTGCTCTGGCTGCAGTTCAGTTGTCGGAGAAAGCTATTACAGATAAGATGTCGCGCATCTTAGTTTTTCTTGGCGCTGCCGCTGGCTTGCTTTATAACGCCCTATGGTACTTTCCATTGCTTATGTTACTCGCTGGTGTTGTCGCTGTTGTTCACGATATGCGCTGGCTCCATAAACCAATCAAGGCAGTAAGCCAGGCGATGAGTGCAGCGCGGAGGCGATTTCAGAATTCAAAGGATGCAAGCACTGACTTGCCGACTCACCCGTCAGCATCAGTTGCACAGGATCATGATGGTGCTGGTAGGGCACCTCGGACTGATCTTCCTGTCAGGGAAAATGAACAGATGACCGCAGATAAGGAACCGCGAATCGTCTCACCAGAGCATAGGCTTAACTTCTCATGGAAATTTGGTGTGGGCCTTATCGTGGGCTTCCTCATCTCGTTCATTATCATCATGGTTCTCCGCGGCACCTTGCAGGCTAAATCCTTATTGTTTAGCTTCTTTGCTAACATGTACCTGGCTGGTACCATCATATTTGGTGGGGGCCCGGTTGTGATTCCCCTTCTCCGAGAATACGTCGTTTCTGAGAATTGGGTGAGCCCACGAGACTTTCTGATTGGCTTAGCAATTCAGCAAGCATTTCCAGGGCCGAACTTTAATTTTGCGGTCTATCTTGGTGCCCTTACGGCAATAAACGGCGGCTATAGCTCAGCTGCGGGAGCAGTTCTTGGATACATTGCAATCTTTGCTCCTGGACTCATCACTGTTCATGGCACAATGGGCGTATGGAGTGCTCTCCGTGGATTGACATGGGTAAAATCGTTACTAAGGGGTATCCACGCCGGGGCTGTCGGTCTGATCTATACAGCTGTCTATCGCCTTTGGCAGATCGGATATATAGGAGAGGGGTTCCAAGAAGGCGTTAGCCTTGGAATGGAGCCGTGGCTAGTGGTAATCACATCTGCAAGCTATGTTGGAGGCTATTGGTTTGGAGTCAGTCCGCCCGTCGCAATCGTAATGGGCGTCGTACTCGGTCTGATATGGTATGCAGTGGTGTCAGACTAGGACGAGCAATTCTCGTATTTTTATCGGGTAGATTCGTTTGTCGCTTGGATGTTTTCGGCTGTCTTGCCCTCTTCATCGAAAGCTTTTGAACATAGGCCAAGCTTGTGGATAAGAGTTTGTCCTTTACTACATTAAGCACGAACTAAAATATACGCGCCATCGGTGCTTTTGCGGATGTGTAAGGCCCTCCACCCGGCCTTGGGAAGATCAATGCCTATATCCTGTGAGAGATACTTCATGAGAACACTGTGCGTAACGATAACAATTGAACTCTGCTTTCCGGGAACCTCTTCTCGTACGGATTAAACAATGTTCCATAGTTTCTTTCGAAATATATCAGCCCTCAATTGGACCCTAGTTTCATCAGCCGCGTACAAGCCAGTCTTGACGAACCAGTCGAGACTCAGAGCACCAGCTGCCCCCAAAGTTCCCGCCTTGCTCTTCAACCTCACTCTAGTCGTGGCTGCCACCTCTTCTAGAACGCGGTTCTCTACTAATATACATCGTGTGTAGTTTCTGTCGAAGCTGTTTAGTCCAAGGACATCGTTTACCACGTTGGTGCTCGCAAGTGGTCACGTGAGCAACGCCAAGACCACTTTCAATTGTGGCTTGCGCCCGAGCCTTGTAAGGAGATTGGCTGCCCTGTGGGGTCTTGAAGATTTAAAATCATCTCCCCTTCCTTGCTGACCCTGATCCTGCGTTTACCTGCTCCCTTTTAATATTCCATTCAAAACCTGGCATCATCAAGCCTCCAAAGAGCACCATGACGAACAACAGTGAGCTCTCATCTGCACCCCTTTAGATTAAGTGTGCATTAGTCACTAATACTCTAATCTTCCTGGCAGCCTGCAAATCCGAAGCCTTCGCCCCGCCGAGTTGGTTTGAAGCTGACATTCCTATGTGCGGCTTCCAATCGTCCAGCTCTGTCAACTTCTCATCTTGCTGTAGCGGCAGTGGCAGACTGTCTGTCGTAGATGACTGCGTCCGAATTTGCGATGTCCAAACCTCTGAAGATGTGAGTGGTGAATTTAATGACTGCGTACGTCGTTTATTCGAGGAGCAGCAGAATGCCACCGCGTTGATGGTTGTATGCAACGAGAAGGCATCATCGCGTGCCGCTTCTTCTCATACCATGGCAAAGATACTGCTGGCTGTAGGCCTGCTCGCATCTTTCTGTATAGCTTTATAAGACTGGGAAATGCAAATTCCAGGTAGTTTTACCTATTGTCTATCCCAGGGTCCCTTTTGCGGCAAAGAGGACAACAGGAGGACGCCGGCGAAGGACGCTCATTGAGCAATATGCCATCCCTGTTGATGACACTACCGTCTGCTCAATAGTAAATTTGTCAAGATCAAGTCGCTCACTCAAGGCAGAAATACCATGATCTTGCCTGGAAGGCAACAGCACTCATTGAGTCATTGTTACACTGCTGCCTGTGGGCAGCAGCAATCCGGAAAGTATTTAGTTCTTCTTACTCACTCCCTAGATAGAAAAATCAAGAGTCTCTCTTGCCCGATTCACAGGGGACCCGGTCGCCGTTCAGTCATCTAGATTAAATCGTGTTGTGTGACAAAATTTATGCCATTCTAAATGACCTCGTGGCCATTCTTTGCTTTCCTCACCGCGCCCTATATAGTTGATCTTCATTTGCAAATACTATGTGAAATCGGTCTCTATAAGAGCCTTGACCTCCAATGCCAGTGAACCAATGTGCGTTTTGAGAGACCCGAAAAAGAACTCAATCGGTCTTCAATCCGGGGAATACGGAGGCTGCGTACGCCAGATTCAGCGTAGATCTCTTTGACGCGGACTAGCGTAAATCTTAAGGAGCAGTCAAGGGGCGTGGCAGTTATAGTGGTGCAGTCACCAGACTTCTAAGTCCTGCCACTTCGTCGACAAGTTGCCCCAGAATTTTTGGTAGGTGACCGATCTTCTGCTTCTTAGGCGGAGCGCCGTCGTCCTTTGTCACGGGCAGATCGACGAAATTCGACGCTTTGCTGTAAGTGCCAATATCCACGCAATAATAGCTTCAGCAAAGATGGCTGTGCCATCATTATTTCGGGTAGTTAAACTGGTCACGGCGCGCGGCTAACTGTTTGGTCAATGGGGGGCTACCATCGGTGGACGTGCCTTGGCATTGCCGTCTCCTTGTATTGGCAATATGCACGACTCGTCTTTGCATGGCAGTGTTTCGAGTGAAGGCCAATGACGGCCCGTGAAACATTTGCTCGTGACAAAAAGCAATCATTGCTCGCCTTTGAATGGCTCCGGTCCAACTTGCGGGACTCCCGCTGTTTGGCTAAGCGCCAGCCCATTTCTCGGTCGCAAAGTCCTGTGTATCGGCCTTCACTTATTGGGTCCGAGCAGCGTCCGCGTCGCGTACCCCACCTCCCTATAATGCCGAGTGGGCGGCTCAGCCTTCCAAGGCATCTTCATACATCGCCCTGGCACGGGCATGAATTTGAACCCATGAGCTGGCGTGTAAGCATTACAGGACAACAAGAATGGTCGCGATACAAACGCCGCATCGTATGGCCTCAGATCCTAACCCTCGCAAGTGTCGAATTTCCTCTGTTCAATCTATGGTGACGGAGGACGAAGTCTTTACGCCCAAGAGGATGAAGATCATTCACCCGTCAAAATTCTGGGACAACTTGTCAAAGTGCCTCTGACGCGCAGTGCGCTGGAGGAGTTGAACAATCGAAGTTCGGGCCCTTTAAATAACTCAGCAGCGCCATCATGACTGCCTGGTCTTGGACGGCAGCCCAGCTCTTCAGGATTGGGATTGCCCAGTCGGCGACTTCTTAGAACGCCGTACCTCGAAACGGTGTGGCAAGGAAGACAATGCTTGTGTCGCTTGCCTAGCAGCACGGTTATACTTATCGTCAACCACGAGGGTTTTCATCAAGGGGTACAATGTGGTTCCACTTGTCTACTCTTGGTCCAGGAATTGCGGGCGTAACTTCGCCCTGGCGCTTCTGTCTGGATACCACACGGCACGGGCCGCTTCAGTTAAGACTGTGGGGGAGAATCCTGCCACCGCTCACTCCACACTGGGCCAATCCCAGCGGCTGCTCCATGATAAGAGGAGTCTCAACTGTACAACCTTCAATTTATTGGCTATTTGCTCACACGCGATCGCATGGGGCTCGGAGGCCGTCAACAACAGTACAAGCATTCAAGGAAACCACAGGACGGGACGCTCTGGGTTTTTTAGGTAGTCCCATCCACTGTACTTTAATACATATGGCATAGACGGAGTGTTCTGCGTACATCGAAACTTTCTTGGGGTTGGGAGGAGCGCCGTGGGGTGTGGATAAAAACTTGACGAGACACAGACACAGAACAGTAATTAAGGCAGTAACGGCGTCAGCCAACTATATTAGTCAAAAATGGGCTGCAGGGCAGCAACACAGGCACTCTCTGTGTAATGGAGATTGCTGTAAAATCGGGCATGAACGGGTCAGCAGAACCGGATAATCTGTTTCCCCAGTTCGCCATCACACCCGCCCAAATTACCTTGAACTTGCTCTCTACACCGATCGTCAAATCTCGCATCTTCATGACCGTTGGGAACTGGATAAAGCCATCCCAAGCCAGAAAATGCGCCACAGCCAGTCGACATCGCCGGGCCTGTCTGCCTGAGACGGGAAACGCTACTGACAACGTCCAGCCACCAACGCATCCTTCCTAGTGTCTGGCCAGCTCAAGCGGCGTCCTGCCTGTCACAGCCAGCTAATGAAGCGCCGCTGTGCTGTGAAAGCCCGCAGATCTACCTTGGAGCAACCCGGTGATGAGAGTGCAGTGCTGCAGTTGGCAGGGCGATTGGAGCCTTTGCGGCCAAATCATAGGGCTCGTAGAAGCGCTTCAGGAGCCGGGTGGGGTGAATGCACGACGCCGGCGGTTACATGCTTCCATGTTAAATAACAATCGCTGCAGAAGGCTGCCCAACGGAATACTCATCGTGTTTCTATCTCATATTTCCTACCTGCCAGCATGACCTCAAAGGGTGGTGCCAATTTCGTCCGATACTTCTTTTACAAAGGCTTCCCAATGGATGCAGCGACAAAGGAACGAGCCGTGGCTTTAGCTTACGCGACTGCCCGTGACCAGAAACTTGCACCAAGCAAAATTCTAATTCGGTATGTATCGTTACGCCCGCTCTGAAAAGTAATGCTTTAACACGAGTCTGCCGACAGTGCCGGTCTGCACGACACTACCAGTGTCGGGAGTGGCAAACATGCCAAGGACCCGAATGGTTGGCATTTGACCATGGCCTTCAAAGACAAACAACAGGAAGAAATCGGATATCATGTAGCTTCGCACGGATACACCAGTGGTAAAGACGATTTTACTCTTGTCAAAGCTACTCACGGCGGTGAAAAGCTTGACAAAACTCCCCGGGGTGGGAGGATCTCTGGCAAGGTTGTCTGGCCTAGCGAGGCGGAGCTTGTCGAGTACAGAGATAGTCCAATCGCCTACTCCCACCTCCCTGAGCCACCTTGTTCCGTTTAAGACTTGGGCGGTCCTCCTTGCGAGACTCTATTTTGCACTGCAGATAGCGTTGGAAGAAATTTATATGTTGCAGTCATAATGAAGTTGGTATAATATAATTCAAGAACGCTTAGCGTAATGCAAAATTTATCTCCGGCTTTGCTTGTAATCTGTGCGCGCCCAATTTACCATCCACTCAGATTGTAGAACTTGCTGTACGGTCGGTCGCTCTTCAGGCCTATACCTGAGCATTTGAACAATCATGTCCAAGATCGCTGCTGTTTCCTCGCCGCAAAACTCCCCCATCTGACTATCCCGTCGAAACTGTTGCACGCGCTCTTGGAAGGCTTCTTGCATTTTCGGCCATACGTGTCGGCCAGGCTTTGGTGTTCCTTTGGTGTCAAAGAAATCCCCTTGATCCTCCCACTTTTCAAGCCAGTCGGCAGGCAGTGGCCCCAAGGTGTCGACGATCTGACACATGACCTGCGCGTCTGAATAGAAGGCGCTACTAAAAAGGGCTTGCATACCTAGAATGTCCCAGATGGCAGTCGCAAGACTCCATACATCTGCAGAGAAGGAAAGAGGAGTATTTGGTTCAAAATGAGCCTCTGGAGGTCGAAAATCCACCGGTGTATGGCAATCTTTCCCTAGACGGGGCGCTTCTGCTGGAGCAAAGGACTCTCCGAAGTCACCCAGAAGAATGCGTGCATCTTGTAGTGTAAATTCATGTGCCTTCTTTTCTACTTCAAGTGGCACTACCGCTCTTGAAGGCACATTGGGGGTGAGAGGGTGCCCATCTGATCGTCTGACAGGGTACGAATCCGGTTCCCCGTACTCCTCGCGAAATTGCGCAACGGACAGCTGATTAAGGTCCTTTTGTGCACTAACAAGCACATTACGAAGATGAATATCTGACACATACTATTAGCAAAAGTATACTGATTATAATCATGCCACGCACCTCCGTGAACATAGCCTCTTGAATGCACGTAGGCAACGGCAAGAGTGAGCTCGTAAGCCAGGGCACGAGCAACGTCAAGGTGAAACAAGCGGCTGAATGAGCTCTTCCGGAGGCTACAGAGCGCAGGAGCTGTGGTATAGCAAGGATGGGAGCCGTTAGGGCCTTCAATCCAGAACTCATCTAACACTCGCGGAATCGCGGCGGAGCCTGGTACTGTTGTCTGCTTGCCAAGATCATGAAGAACTGTAACTTCATGGGGCAAGGATTCTGCAATTCCCACCTTCAAAGCAACGTATTTCTTGTTCTGAAAGTCGTATGCTAGCCAAACAGTTGACCAACCCCCATAGCCCAGTTTGTCTATCACTTCGTATCGATCGCGAAAGATATCTCCAATATGTGTGGGGTGGTAACCGCCAGTTGTGTACTTTCCTAAGCACTCTGCACCGTCAATCCACTCGTACTCGGGAGGCGTTATCATTGTGGAATAGGAGTGTGTGAAAGTGTGCCGATGAATCGCGTATGGTTGGCGGGTAAATGCCCGTAGGAGCGATGGTGACTGGTGAAGCCTTCGCTTGGTAAGACTGGACAAATGTCGGGCAGGGCTGCTAAGCGCAACGAAGCGGGCTTTTGAATACATTTATTGACAGGAATTCGTCAATTCGTCACTATGGGATAAGCCAACGAAAGCACTCATTGTTACTTCCACCACAGAGATATAGAATATCTCGGCATGGGAGGGCCCCAGGAATTGGGGAAATAGCTATGAGCACGTGACTTAGCTCATCGTACTCTTCACCCCAAGCTATTGCTGACTAGGTCTTCATCCATAGATCCGTTCAAGGAAGGTCCGTAGATGCGCCATGTAGAGGGGGCTTCCTCGTAGAAGTGATTGCGATAGTTAAGTTCGTTCGAAGGAAGAATCGTTTCGTGAATTGACTATTTGGCCATCGCTTCACATCACGTTACTTCTCGCTATCATGTGATCCATCGCGCATCGTTGGGTTAAAGTTGTAGCTTGGCACGACAAGCCAAAAAAAAAAAAAAATTTTAAGCGTGACATTCTAAGGAGTTCTAAAGAGAGATGCAGACTTGTTAACATGCTACAGCCACGAACGCCCGACGCGCCACGCACGCTCACGCCAGGCTTCCTCTGCAAACGGCGCCCCGGCGCCGCGATAATATGATTTCGGGGTCAGAGGCCCTCCACTTTTACAAGCTCAATGCACGGACTCAATTATATCACGTCCCAGCGGACACACTTTTGCACCGCCTTGGTCGTTTTTATGTCGCCATCGAATAAATAAAAGTAAGAAAAGAAGAAAAACGTCCGGCTGAGCCTAAAGACTTCTTTATAGTGTGCATCCTTCTATGGATTCTCTTGCGGCTGTCTGCGTGGCCGCTTCTGCTTAGTTTGTAATATACGTCCTTCTAAATCAGCCAACCGCTGCTTTTGGATAGCTATGCGGTACTCGTGATATGTAGATCTCCGCATGCGATATGCAGCCCAGGTTGAAATGGCCAAAAAGGCTCTTCTACAGCCTAAAGCCGGAACTTACCTTCAAACTTGGCATCTCTTTTCGTGCAGTTGCTTATGCAAATGGACACGGCTTGGCGCGAAAAGTGTGCTAAACTCCGTGTGGCCGCATGCAGCCATCAGCGATTCCCGGTCATAGCTTCTTGCAGGATATCTATTCATGGACGTCCGGCCATCAGGATCGCCTCAATCCTGGCAAAACTATTCGGATATCCGCACACCGTAACTCCCTGCTATTCCAAGGTATTGTTTCTATCAGCCATGACCAATCCAAATGCACCAGATGAAAGGGTTGTGTACCTGGCGTTGAAAAACGTCTTCAGAGGACAAAATGCTGAACTGCGCCAGCCAAAGAAAATTCGGAGGCTCATCAACGAAAGCGCGGCGCAAGGTAACATTACACACCTGGTAGATTCGCACAATATCGATCATATCTGCAATGCGGCTCGAGTACTGCTCACGGAGGAGGTCTTCCAGTCCACTCTGAAGGCGAAAATTCGCTTTCCTGAAATTTTTGATGTCTCTCCAGCACAGTCTGCTGAGAGGGCAGCGTCCGTAACCGAGGCAGTTCGGACTGATACCAGGGCTCTCAAGGATGCGGCAGTCTCTAGTCCCGAAATTCTTACGAGATCGCTTTCCATAGATACCGGTTCGTTGATCCTGTAGCAAAGGACATCCATAGGTAACGAGAGAGCTAATATATTTACCAGTCGAAACGTGGCGGCCAGAGACGGCACTAGCGACTAAAGCTGGGCAGACTACACCCTCCCTCTTTCCTGCTTATCTGCCACTTGGAGCGCAGCATCGGCTACTATCAATACTTTAGGCTATTCTTGAATACTCGTGCTTCCTCTTCGGGCAATCCAACATGCCAGAAGTACTTAAACACTACTCTTGGGATTGCCCCGAGGCGGCCGAGCTGCACATCTGGGCGAAAGAGTTCCTAGCGCGACGCGGTAAATTCGGCGGAGCAGAAAACAACCTCGGAAAACCTGTAGAAGATGTTCTACGCTCGACGGCGGATATCAGGCATGCTGCCGTCCACAGATTACGGCTCAGTGCTAGAGGGCTAGAGCAGTTTATCGTCGACGCTGAGTGTCTTGCAACATTGATACAAGATGAGGACTGCCTGAGTTCCTTATCTATCCTTCGTCGAGAAACCGTGGCCATAATAGAAGAACTGGAACGTAATAAGCATATTCTTAACTCCAGTTTTGAAGATGCTAAAAAGAAGATAACCGCGAAACGTGCTGAATTGGACGAGCTTGAGAAGATGGCAGCTTTGGAGATGCAGAATGACGATCGAGAATATCAGGCAATTGCCGGTAATAGCCTCGATCAATTCATTGCAACATTGGAGTGTCGGAAGCTGCACACTACTGGGAAGGAGGGCGGCTTGGACATGCGCCGTGAAGGAAGCCGACCGCTATGAGGATTGTGCGTCAGATTCATGTTAATTGATGAAGATGGCTGTCTCAGGATTTCATTTTCGGAAGTTCACTTCTGTTTCTATGTCCCACATCAATTCTTCAATGCTCGAGAATCACCTATCGTCGCTGAACGAGGTGTCTTCCGTGCACTCACTTTCACCAATCGGTTCAAGAACGGCGCTAACTGCCAGTCTTGCGTAGTCTCTTCCCCTACATGCATATGACACAAGTGTGAAAAACTACTCAATTTCCGTATGCAAGGCGAACAAACAAATGGGGCCAGCCAGTGCTGGGTTATAAAATGCAGTGAATGGCAAAACAGCCAGCCAAAATAACGAGCTGTAAGTGAGCCCCTAGTGATTAGTTCCAAAGATGTCGGCGAGGAAATGTGTAGCCTCCCAACGAGAGAATCTCGCGATGTTCTTGGGCATCCGAGGAACCATCTGAGCTTAGAGAAAGCGTAATTATATGAAAATCAAGGCTATCAACTCGGTCAAAGCTTTAAGAGGGGTCATCCCACTCAAATTCGGGCGTTCTTAGACACAACTTTGGTCCCCATTAAGACATTCGTGCACTTTACATGGCAATATCTTCTACTAAGTCCTCACAAATTCAAGCCTCAGAGATACAAAAAGGAGAATGAGACAAATTAATTTAACTCCTTTCGGTCGTCTTTCATCGCAATCATCATCAGCAATGGCGATCGTCGACGTCTGCATTTCGTGGTACCACAATAAACAGCCCCACAATATCTAGGCTGACCCCGCGCGCCGCAAACCTCTCTGGGTAGGCCCATCCATCATCCGCAGCGCGAGCCGCAACTTCCACTGAATGTCTCACACTGACCTCTTCCGCGTCAGGCGTCCACCCTATTTCTGGCTCGCCCAGCCACATTACTTCCGAGAATGTTGCCTCAAATTGGCCCCCCTCTGGAGCAACCGTAGAGGCCTGTGTTTGCTGCGCTGGAACTACTTCGGGATTTCTGCTTGTTCCCCGGAAAGCCGATCGCTGCGTTATTAGTGAGGGTTTTGGCACCATGTTCGATCAACGTACATTCATCAGAGGTTGGACGCGAAAAGCAGCGAGCTGCAGTTGTTTGAAGGCAATATATATGCTAGCAGTTGCGAGTGTGACCGATATAATTCCGAAAACGATAGCCACGGCTGTTGATGCATTGACTTTTAAAGGTGTTCTTGCGGACTGCATGGTGTGAAAGCAGACATTGTGCCTGCGACTATGTAAGCATCTCTTCTAATATGTAGGGCACTGGAACACCTTTTAAAGTCATATGAGCACTTAAGTAAATTACGGTGGCCGTCTTCACCGTCAAAGCCAAAGCAGCGGATATTTGCATCTCGAGAGGCAGAAGCTGCGTCTACCCGGGACTACGGAGAGCCATATCGCGGCACATGATGTTATGTGCCAGCGAATGATGGGCGACTGTGCTGTGAATGCTTGCAGGTAAGCCTTGGGCAAACAGGTGTCTCCCCTGACGCCTGAGCAGTTCGCTTTTACCACGGATGCAGTCGGAGACCATCCTGCCGTATTGCGGTCGCCCTGCCACTGGCGAAGTGAAACAAAGTCTAACTCTGTCTATAGCGCTAACGAATGAGATATCGCCTCTGTATGACACGGCCAATGATGGTTTGCACCTATGTATTACGCTGGCGAATGAGACTTTCCCGGTGCCATCCGCCGATATTGATGACTCTTCCGCACAATCAGCTCTCGAAGATGCGGCAATCTCTAGTTCTGAAGCTCTGCCGTACGAGTAGCCCTTTACAAGATCGCTCTCAATAGACACAGATTCGATGATTGCAGCCTAAAGCAAATGTATTCATAGGAAAAGGCAAAGATAATGTATATTTGTTCACGGAGTGCTTCCGTAAATTGTTCGTTAGGAGGATCGCAATCGCAGCGTCTAGCCCAATCTACTTGAACACTGCAGCAGTGTCATGTCGGAACGCAGATTTTGGCGAATCCGAAATGCACATCGAAGTTGACGAAGATGTCTGAGGGCCGACGCCCTCAGCTATCGAAACAGATTCATGTTGGGAAAATAATGAGAAAGGGAGTTGTGGAAAGGTTCGGCTGTAGAGAGGGCTCGACTAGTGCGTGCCCTGCACCCGTGTCAGATAAAGCCCCCAGGTCGTGATCAGCGAATACGAAAAAGTGAGCAAGAAACTCCTGTTGTGCCGTTTTTTGAAAACGGCACAACAAGGGTGTGCAACGTTGGAGCGGAGCAGTGGGACGAGGTTAAGCCGCCACAGCGCTTAGGTGCCCCGAAAGCCAATAGAATGGCATTGCCATAGCTCATGGCGGTGAACCTGCAGTTGAGCGTTGAGTATAGCGCTCAAATACGGTGTGTTATTGGGCAAGTCTTTTCTAGTGGTGAGTTACTAGTCGAATTAATCATGGTTTGTTGGTTTTTGTGAAGAGAAGAATAATTTACTATTAATAGTTTACTCGTATTTTTTGGATGAATTTCGTTAGAGATGTCTCGGAGTCGCTCAAACGACACAGTCGCGCAAATGCGCAAATGTCCACACCTCGGTAGCAAGATACGTACACAACTTACATTTTACCCCCTTTTTACCGGCTCATATTGTTTTCATGGCGCCGAACTAGGAAGTGATGTGTGCAAAGGACAACCAGTCAATTCAATGAACCGCTGCATGTTAGCGAACCTTCAACACACTTGCCGCCAAATGAGAGAAGTCACCGTCTCAGTAATGCCAATAATCATTTAGGGCGCCAATTAAGCGGCAGATCATTGGTCCAGTGCGATTCACATAGACCTCTACGCATCCCTTTGAATGTCACCTTGGAGCCGATATTTACCCATCCAGCGTTTTAACCCACAAGCCAACCCACGTGACTGACGCGTTACGCTGGACCCCTAGGAACCGAATTGTTTTGTTTCGTCTGACATGTATATATCCGGTTGAAAAACGCCAGATTCCCTTTTGCTGCGGCGTCCAATGATTGAGAAGAGATGAGCACACCCACTTTTGACTCTTCGGCACCTCTTGACGTGCACGAAGTAGCGCGGCTTTTAGAAGAGATAACGCCAGAGCCTACTTTTCGCAGCGAAGCCGGACACTCCTCGAAATGGCTGTGTGAAATCAAACACTCTGGTCTCGCGGCATCTACAATTAACAAATGTCGCTCACAAATCGAGGATGATGAGTACTGGAAGCGAGAAACCCAGTATTTCAAAGCTATTCATGATAAGGTTGTGTTCGAGAATCTTCTCAAACAAAGTACTACAGACAGAACGGACTGGCGAAGGATGGCTGTGTGCTATAGGCGCCGGTTGACACGACAGGGCGTTGATGCCGAACGATTCCAGGAGCTGCGCAGGTCTATACCAGAGGAGTCATATTGGAGGCCCGAAGAGAAATGCTTTAGACGCTTCTCTGCAAAGCAAGAGGCTGCAATGCGCGCTCAGCTCCAAGGCGCTGCAGCCAGTCGACGGCGCCGGACCTGTCCACCTGAAACGGAAGACGCTAGTGACAACGTCCAGCCACCAACAGATCAGCGACGAATGACCCGATCTACACGAGTGGAGAAGCGCCCTCGCCGAAAAGCACGGCGCTAACGTTAACCATTTCAATGACTTGTTGCGCTTTCTTGCATGCCCAACACTATCGACAATCTTTACCTACATTTTGACTCATTTGCGTCAGGATGGAAAACTTGGCGAATATTGTTGTTTTCTTTGCGGCTATTTCGAGCCCAGAGGATATCCTCAAACTTTCGGACAACGCTCGATTTCGTTTTACGCCAGCCGAGGCAGACGACGGGGAAGCGAGGTGGAAAGCCGGGCAGACAGGAGAATTTCTCAACACCTTCTGCTTCAAATTCGGCGAGAATATTCACTCGCCAAGTGGTTGGGTAGCTGGCTCGGCTTCAACCGACAACTGCGACCTGCAACTTGCGACGAATAACCAGACGGGCATTAGTCGGTTCCACTTTCGCATTGATATCAGCCCTATGAATCATCCTAGAATAACCAACCTGTCGAATAATGAAATGCGCATCCATAAATTTCGACACCACGGACAAAGGAATGCCACATCAGTCCGAATCACTCTTTACAAAGATGACGACGTTGAGGTTATTGAAGCGCACCCTATTGCTGTTGATCTCGGAGAGGTCGTATTGCGAATGTGGCGCCCGAAATTAACGATGGAAGAAGAACCCATTTACAAAGCCCATGCCAATGCATTCCATGAAGATTACATGCAAGCGTTGCCGAAACCAACCCGCGCCCCCGCGGTACCAACACTAGACATCAGGTTTGGACTCGGGCAAGCAACGTACCGCAAAGTAGGCAATGAGCGGCCACGGTGTGGCACTTTTGGTTCCGTTATTAAGGTTATGGAACTAAGAAGACGGGAGATATATGCGGCGAAGATTCCTCATACAAGCGGCCGCAACTCGGCAAGTGAAGACCGCAAGCAATGGGAGATGATGAGCAGAGAGTACCAGAAACTCATTGAATTGCAACATGTAAGGGATCATTCACGACGTGCCTTTCGCTTTTAACCAATATAGTAGGAAAATATCGTGGAAACCATTGAGATATTGCCAGGAAAGAGGGGCGTCGAACCACCATGGCTCATCATGGAGTGGGTTGATCAGAGTCTTCACTCCTACACGCCATTGGCGGGTGAAATTCCCAACTTTCTATGCCAGGTGAGCTCAGGGTTGGCTTATATGCACAGCGCAGGCTTCACACATCGCGACCTCAAACCCGAGAATATCTTACTTCAGCGACGAGGGTCTGACTTGATCGCTAAGATTGCGGATGTTGGGCTTTCGAAGTATGCCGGCGACAGAAACATGCACACTTATGCTGGCACGCTTTCGTACATGGCTCCTGAGCTTTGGGACAGCAAGAAAGGTTATACGAATGCAGTGGATATGTGGTCATTTGGAATAGTTGCCCTTGAGTTGCTCACTGCATGGGATATTAAATTGGACGGCCCGCGCACATGGGGTGCGCCGCCAAGCGAGACACTTCACGACGAATGGATTCAGAAAGTCGTGCTGCCTCGTCGGAATAGAGTGCCAAGGTATAAGCCTCTTCTTGATTCGCTCTTATCTATTGATCCTAAAACGAGATGGGACGCTACTATATGCCATCGTTGGCTATTGAACGATCTCTCTCAGTCTCAGAGTGACAACTCAGTTGTCACTGATGATGGGAACCGATACATCAGAAGTGGGCATCCAACTTTATCAACAACAAGAGCAAACTCATTGCCAGACACTGCATCCTGCGGCGGTAGCGAGTGCTAGTGGAGTGTCGATGCAATAAGCTCTACATTTCGGTGGCCCCGATACTCTGCCCTCTCAATTCGATTTCATACCCTACTTCGAAGGGAAGTGCTTGTTAAATTGAAGTTTGGTGGAAGGGATCTCGTGCTAAGGTCTAAAAAGGGGATTAGTAGGTTTGGCGAACAGAAGAATACACTGCTAGCTTGCTCTTAAAATAATGTATTATAAGCGTTTGCAATTTTTCTATGGATGTCTCCGGCTTCCTCAAAGATTACAGTCGCGCAAATGCCCAACATGTCCTCCAAACCCTCGGTAGCACGTCACGCTGCCACCGCAACCACACGACACGCTGCGTAGCGCCTTTTCGCTCTACGGCTGTTCAACGTCAAGGTACATCTCTTGAAACAGCGGCAGATAGCATGGAAGGGCGTAAATAGAGGTATTTACGCCAACCAAAAGGTAGAAGAATTAGCAACTTGGTGCCTATCAATTCTCTATGATTCATCCCGACTGTGTGACAGATGGCGACGGTAGTACCTGGCGTCCTGGCAGAGCCGAAAGCAAAGACTATGTGGGTCAGCATCGTGATTGCCCCACGATCTTTGGCAGAAAGAGCTGGCTTATGGCCGTATCGCAGCATCGGATGTACTGCCGCCCTGCTACATGAGAAAGTTGGGCATCTGCTGTTGGAAGGCTCTCACGCACGCAAGCAAAGCGAGAACCGACCGGACACAAGGCTACCCGAGATGGTTTCAGGCGACTCAGGACCCGACATAAGACGTCTCTGTCATACCCATGGTAAACATACACGTTCCTAAGAAAACCTTACATTGTACCATACAGGATATTTTAATTAAGATAGGGTCGCCATCCACGTATGCTATTGTGCGTAATTTGTCCACGGCCATGCAAATGCGAGCTTTGAGTTTGAAGCCAGCTCGCAGTAGCTCCATTTTAAAGTCTGTGATTCTTGATACCGTGTACTCCACACCATCAGTTTTGGACAGTATCGCCCGCTCAGAACCCCCGAGCATTGCCCGAGTCAACTATTTGCATTTGGCTGTCTAAGTTGCGCCTTTGCTGGCATTGCACCATTCAAAAATGGCCTATGACGCTGGTTGGTTAGATTTGAATTCAACTGCGCAAGGGGTGATGAAAAATGTCTAAATCACTCTATCTCATGCTTTCGGTGCTACTGCCTGCTGGGTAGTAGTGCTGGAGACTAGCATGGGGAGAGTACGCATCCGTTAAGCTATCAACAGGTCCCACTGTCTGCTGAGGAACACGAGGGAGCATCATTGGCGAAAAAGACGTAGAACCCTCTGCAAAATTGTTCAATAAACCTGGCGCTAATGGAGTATGCTGTAGCATCGGCAAAGACGTAGTACCCTCTGCGAAGTTGTCCTCTAGAGCTGGTGCTAATGCCTGTTGCGGGGCATGCTGCAGCATTGGCAGGAAAGGCGTAACGCCCTCTGCTATTGCCTGTTGAGGAGCGCTGAATTCGAACGTTGACGACGCAGTACCATCGGCGAGGTTGTCAATCAAGCCTGGTGCTAGTCCCTGGAGCCTAGCGCTAGAGAACTGTATCGACCGCCGGTCCTCGGGACAGACGGATGCAGCACCAAAATTGAAGTTCTCCGCCACTTGGGCACGCAGGTGTGTTCTTTGTTGGAAAGAGTCCACCTGACCAAGATCTTCTGCGGTCTGTAGCGGTCCCTCCGAATGGTGCACTGTGTTTGACGGTTTGAAGATCGTGGCAAAGTCGAAAATCGTCAGTTCTGATGCTTGCTGTTTTCTGTCGTTATTGGCCCGCCGTAGCTTATCGTATGCGGAGAGCTTCAGTTTCGTAATTTTCTTCGGCAACGCTCGACCATTTCTTGCCTTGCATCTGCTTAAATGTCCAACTACCTGCGAGACGCGTTCCAGCGGTTTGGAACAGAACGGGCAATAGCACGAGTGCGAAACATCTACACAAAGTGCACAATTTAGCGGACCTCTCCTACTTGAGAGTAGAAAACTCACGACTTAAATAGTGCCGTTGCAGTAGTTGATACGTGTCGGCAGTATACCAACAACGCGGTTCAGGGCATGCCAGGTCACGGCATTGCTTATCGGCTTCAACGGACACATAACGTAAGAGAACATCGATTAAATCTTGTATCGCGACATGGGGCTAATAAGAATGTGAATGATGGTTGTGCATTGGATTGGCGGAGCGCACCTCGGCAGCCAGATTCACAACATCACGAATAAATTGAGACTATACACTTGTCAGCAGCTGGTGGCAGATCGAGTGGGCTTAGTCAGAACCAACTCTTTTAGTTTGAATGTATGTCTGTAGTTCCTCAACAGTGCTGGACAGCTTGGCACAATTTTGACACGACATAGCGCTCGACGGAGATTGTTGTATGTGGAACGATGATACCGAACCGCTACAGCTCAAGCGGGTCCAACTATAGCACACTATCACGTGATCATCATCATATTGCAGCCGCCATGTGACGCTCGGGTGGCGAACAGTTCGTACTTGAGCCATAAAACGTCGAGGGCTAATCGTTGTGAAATTTTGCAAAAAAAAAAAAAAACCATTTCAACGTGGAATACTACGTTGGCATCCCTGAGATTACGGTTCGGATTATCTTAATAGCAGTACCAAAGTGATTACTGGCCGTTTGCTAACTATTGGGCAGCTTTGGCGAATTCTCTAGTCATGTCGGACTCTTGCAAACTTTGTGGTGGGAAGCCCAAAGGACCTTTCAACTGCAGCCTATGCGGAGCCTCGCCTCCAAAATGAGCTGAGACAGGAATGGCTCCTCAGCAATCGATCGAACAATGGTACGCGGCGACAAACACAAATATGGCATGAAAGTTGGATGAAGAAAGCTCTATCGGTTTTATTATGTACATGGAGGAGCCTCGGCTTTCGCAGCCACGTCTAATCAAGCCAAACGTAGTTAATGTCATAGCCTCTGCTTGCCAGTTCTTCAAGCTTGGCTTTCAGTGCGTCGGAGTATGGTACTTTCATTTGCCCCCAAGACCGCACTTGTGATTCGGTTGTGAAGCCGATGAAGATGGCGTAGCCTCTGCGTATCTGGAAGCCAAGTCGGCAATCCGAAAGTCCACTGCATTCATCAGTCACGCAGAACTTGAGTGGTAGATGTGATGGGGACTTACATTCCGCCTGACTTCAATGCCACGGTATTGCCGCATATCCCGACCTCGCGGAACCGACTTTCCCTAGCTGCGAGTAGTCCCCATTTCTTTGATATAGCCTTCTCTTCGTCATCTGTTGTAATACGTGTCGTCGGCGAACCCTGCGAGTTGTCTGTCGCCCCATCCTCCGGCAAAATACCTATTTCTGTCGAGCCCCCCCAAAGCACAAACTCTGAGTCTGGACTCCATAGCAATATCGTAACAGTGTTTATCTTGACGAGCGATCCAGGGTGAAAGCGATAAATGTATCCCGCGGGGAGCTTGTCCCCATATATCTTGATGAAACCCCATTGAGGTTTGCCCAGAATCACTTTACAGACTTCGTTAATATCCTGAACCAATCAGTTTGAGTCCCAAATGCGGATATATGTAACCGACCGCTCTCTCAAGCGAGTTCTGCGCTAAAAACTCGAAGCCCGATGGCGTATTGGTGGGAAATTTGCCTGCGTGAAATTCACAAATTTGAGCCCCAACCACGTCATCCTCTATGACATAGGATCCGTCGCGTATCAAAGATACTATCACGTCATTGACAGGGAGCGGACGTCGCATAGCGTTTCGCTAACTTGATGCAAATGGTGCAGGTAGCAGAAAGCCCCGAAGTCCTAGAATGAGGCCAACGCCAACGAACATCGTCTCGGCTTCGGAACAATGGGCACCCGTAACTCACGAGACCCCGCAGCACCATTCCGCACAGACCCAGCGCTGATAGACCCATAGCAGCGTTCTACACAGGGCCCACAGCAGCATCCTACACAGGGCCCACAGCAGCATTCTACACAGGACCCACAGTAGCACTCTACACCATTGGACAGTCCCACAGCCGATTTAACTTGTGGCGTTCGTCCACCGCGGTATCAAAGCAGCCAACAGATCTAGATGCAGGCTTGGTGTTTTAACTCTGCATGGTATGAGCGAAAGCACGCAAGTCTCCTGACGGAGCATTACAGAGGTCTCAGCCATGTATAGACAGGGGCAGATTCGTGACCAGTGAGAAACAATGCGACTATTATTCGAGTGACAGAACTGCTAGTCATTGCAGGCCCGGGGGGGGGGGGAGGGGGGGGGGAGCGAGTTTGCTAAATTGGACAAGTGACGCAGCCACATATTGGATGAGAGGCTGCTATTTTGTAAAACAACGCGGACCATCCATGTACACCATTGCATGGCGGATAACATGCAGGATGATAGTTTGATCACACTGCGGGCGCTGGACAGGATGGCTAGGTAGGCATAGTTAGGCCTATATGAAGGGCAGCCTTGCCCGTTCGGATTACTGTTTCCATGGACAACTTATTTCTGTTGTTTTTTTGCTCCAGATACAAGTCAACTCAACCAAAAGCCGCGCTAAACATGGAAGAGACTGACGCAGACAAGAAACCTCAGGACAACGTGTAAGTTGTGATGCTTCAACTAGTAAGTTGGCTGCCGCCCGCTAACCCCAACGAAAGACAACTATCTACCGAAGCTGGCGACTATGACGGCATGCCACGTCGAGGAAATAGCAAGCTCAGTAGGGGGCTCCATCTACAGCCACGACGTCTCACAGAGGAAGTTAAACAGTACGTACTCGAACTCCATACCAGACAACTGCTAATAAGGAGTAGTGTTTCTTCTTACGTGGACGCTTGCTGTGTTCATACACCTTCAACGAGCACTCAAGATGGCACCAAGGAGGAAACACAAGCAGGGTACCCCTTCGGAGGGGCTGCCGAGCCTAGAATCGCCAATTTTGAGGTACAGGCCGGAAATACTGAGGCAATATGCTCTGCTCATGTCACCAATTTAAGCGCAGAGTTTCTGCAGGATGTGCAACACGAGGAAAAAAGGCCACTTTGCGCACCGCCAAGTACGTAAACCACGGTTTACTATTTATGTTCTCTATTTTGTTGCTGTTTGGTGTACAGATTGTGGTCATACGCATCCACCTTGATCGTTTTCGCTAACTACCACGGCCAGAGAGCTCTCCCGAACATGCCGCTAAAATGTCGCACATTGCCTATCTTAAAGTGCAGCGTAGCGGTACTGCAGCCGCAAACTCCTCTTCAGGCATCACTCCAAGCGCCCAGGATGTGCAGGGCAGAGGCATAACTTGCCCACCGAGTAAGTATACCACGTTTTTTACTATATTTTCGCCCTCTATTGATTATTGTTGATTGTTTATTCGTTACCCTATTCTTTTCATTTGGGTACAACTATTATCGATCACTCAGCTAACCGGTAAAGACTCGCCGGCGACTTTTCCTACTAGCCCACGGCCTATGCTACACACTGCTGAAGCTGCGCCAACTACCGCATCGCATGAGAGGCATGACTCAGCACCCTCCCTTGGGACAACGCCGCCATCCGCGGATGGCAATATGAGCATTGGCACGGCAGACACCACGTACGAGGAAGACGAACCTATGGCTGCAAACTATGTACGAGTGCCTTTGGAAGCATTTGGAGAACCAGGTATGTGGGATACATGGTATAGGGAATATAGTGATTAAAGCCATAGATACGTCAATTTAAGACGCTACATAAGTTAAGGCGTGCGATTTTCCTTTCATAGTGCACTATTTTGGCCCATTGTGTAACTCGGACTTCCCATACAGGGGCCCACAATTTGCCGCCCCATCTGCAGATAAAAGAACCGGGCAACCCCGCCAAACTCAGGCAGATACATCAGGCACAATATCACTCATGGAGAAATTCAGTATCATAGAGCTGCCAGAAGAGGCTCCTCGCCTAGCTCTTGAAAGGGCGGACGAAGGCCAAGAACAGGTTACCTCTGAGCTCGTGGATTACCTCATGAAAACCTACGACGTGGTATGTGTAGAGCAAGCTGTTTTATAGACGCGAGCTAATATGGAAAGACACCCATCGGAGGTAGAGAGCCGGGTGAATGCTGCCGAATAATGGCGCGTCGAATTACGCTGGAACGGCGCAATTTTGCCAAAATTCCGTCTGATAGACGAACCATAATCATTTTCCCGTCCGACGATGCGGATGGGTCGAACGAAAGAAGACTTGGAATTGAGAATCCGGACGGCGAGATGTCCTCGCACGTTTGTGGTACGAGAACTGTATTCGTACTAAGTGGAGGCCTGAGTATTGGAATACCATCGGATGGCATCCCATCTAAAGAGGATGTTTATCCTGACACCATGGACATCATAGCAGTGATAGTGGATAAGAAAAAGACCGCAATGTAGATAGCTCGTCTAAATTACATAGGCCTAAACCATTGATCCCACCTTGAATCCTGATAGTCGTAAGTAGCGTGCCCGAGTAACTCGAAATAATCATTGTCAACTTCGGTGATGTCATGCCCGCTGCTGTCTGTTCTGTCGCAAGCGGCCGAACCCATATCCGCAGCATTCCTGACGCCCTGAGCACCGCTCAAAAATGTCTGAAACGAAGCAGTCTTCTGCCGTTTTGCCGGGGGCTGCCTGTCCTCTATGTCAGCCTGCCTACATGTCAGTGGCATTTGAGTTGATGTGCCTGGCGTTTGCCGATGATTCAGCGCATGGGGTGACGAGGACTGATTTTCGCTAGAGCCTTGCATTGTAGTTGCAACAGACACGACAGCAATATCCCTAGGGCTAGGCTCCATCAAACTTTCAGGTGCCACCGGGGTCTCCGTATAACACGCTGTAGTGAAAAACCGCGGCAGGGTCAAACTGTCACCAGAATCGGTAACATACCCACCGTCTGGATAAAGATTCGGGTCTGGAAAGCACAATGACGTCTGGGGTAACGGTAGCGGGCGAGCTGCCTCTGCAAGTGTTGCAAGATCGTCTAACGTTGTGCCGGCTGCCGGCTGGCTACCAGTAGTATCCGAGAGTCCATTACTCTCGATGTCTTTTGTTCCGATGCTCGGTGGTATTTCAAAACGGTCAGCTTCCAACCCTTCCAATCCATCGCCAAGGCAATCACCGGGGCTGCTTGGTCGTTCAAGTGATTCGCTGGTCTCGCCTATATCCAATATTGCGGGTTGCGCCGGCTCAGCAGCACTCTTTTCAGTCTGCTGTCCTGCGCCCCTGATCCAGTTTTCGGACAAATCGTCGATGTAGGACTGTAACCGCCGTATGGCTTTATCCAGAGCTTCGTCAGGAACTGAGGCGCCGCAATCCCGCAACCAATCGATATAAGCGGTTCGTCTTGGTCCAGGTTTTATAGGTATATCCCATTCGTAACTTGCTGAGTTAGTATATATGACTTTACACCAGCGGGCAGCAACTTACTAAGATCGAAGTTTTGGACTAAGGCGCGCAATTGCTGGATCTGTCAGGTCACACGCCAAAGCCGCATATCGCTTTCCACGTTCCAATATTGATTGAATTTCCTCTTCTATTTCCTTCCAGCTTCTCCTGGGCTCATCACATCGGGCAGCTCGTGACAAACGCCGCCGCGCCTCAATTCTACTACCACAGGCAAGTGTAATGCTCTCATGCAGCTTGTGGAGGCTGATAGTGAAACACCGCACATGAATGCTTGTTCTCCAGTCATTCGTGTCGCCGTTGAGAATAGCAACGAAAGGCCCACGACCAAGAACGGACGGTGACGTGCCTAAGAATTTCTCAGGTTTTTTTTCGATGAGCTCTTTTCTCAATGGAGGTGGAAGAACGTGTTGAATCTTGGTTGGTCGTTTTATTTTAACTTGCGCATCGGATGGTGCTTTCTTTGTAGCATCAATGCGTGCTGCTAGCGGCGCATTCTGTGTGTGCGCTGCATCATCGGTTTCCACTACCGGCTCGGTAGGTTCAGAGCTGCTTTGATCCATCCCGGGTTCGACTCGTTCCGTAGCACTGTCCCACTCATGACCGCGTCGTGAACTTTCGGGCTGGGTGACATGCCTGGGGCGTACCTCGAAATTGCTCTGCACGGGCTGGGCGCCAAACCGGGCTGGCTCTGTTTTCCTCAGCTGTTCAACTATAATATCCTTCGAGCTTTCCTTCAACGTCGGCCAGACAGTGGCGAAGAATGTTGCGATATCTTCCTCGTCGAACTGCACCTGCGTACTGCTGTGTTGTTGACCCATATTTGCCTTGAACTGTTGTGCGAAAGGTAAAGCTGCAGCTGGGGAACGAGAAGAAGCAAGCATATACGAGTACAGTGATCCCGAGCAGTCTATACCGAATAGGAAATTTCTCAGATATCTGAGTAATTTCCTATTTGGGTATAAGGGTGGCTTGCTTTATGGGCGGGGAATTGCCTAGTTCGACCAATGACGCTCCATAATGTACACCGTGTGATGAGCAACGATGCTGCGGCCAATACCGCAGACCCACAGGCTGGTGGCGCCCGCCGATCACATGGGTTACTTTCAAAGCTTACCCAGGTATCGATCATCCCCGGCTTCAACCGCACCTGCGTATAGAGACTCAGAGATGGTTATCACAAACACAGCTCGTCACATCAAGGGGATCAAAATCACCCGGGTGTGGATCCCCTTCCATCAGTTTGGACGAGTCCACCAATGCGACATCTACATATAGCCACGCAACCTCAGCCCAGGATGTCCGTGTCTGGCGGCGCCTTACCGCCATGGCGATGCAGGAATTATCCGATGGCAGAATTGCCGAAACGGCAGCTGTATACTTCGTCGGCCTTGCCGTGTTCCTTGTTAGTCTCGTCGACGCCCTTAAGGATACGACACGCGGCTTCATTCGCTGGTGGGCAGCTACAGTCGCTGCTAACACAGCCGTTGCGATATGGTTTGTCATACATCAGCAAGAAAAGAAACCTGTCAGCTTGCCCTTCCATCTATGGCAAGGGTTGACTGCTCTATGTCTTCTTATTCCAGAGGTGTGTAAGGTTTACGAGGTGTTTCATGCCGATACTGATGTCAGCAGGTGAGGTTGGCTTGGAAGATCAGCACGAATCATAATACTGGAAGGCTCATCACTGTCTTCGGAATAGCGCTCCAGTTTGGGCTAGCCCCCGGGGGAATATACCTTTACCTCAACGACGTGTCAGAGGTACTGTGGACATTGTCTCTTCCATCCCATGTATCCATTCTACTGATGACTTGTTTGCCTTTGTATGGAAAGTACTTTGGTTTGACGAAGGACAACAATCAAAGGATGATGGCTTTTTGGATTGGCGCGATTCACCAGCTAGCGATTGTGCTCCTTTCTATTGGTCTGCTCGCCTGGGAGTTGTCGTGCGGCCCATCTACTGGTCAATTCGCAGGTAATAATGCGCTGGTGTTTGCCGTCATCGTTAGGGAGATAAATAAAATACTATTTGGTAAAAAAGAGCGTAGCAACGAACATCCCATGGGAGCGCATCAGTCGACTAGGGGTTCTGGGTCTAGGTCGCTGGTTTCTAGTAGTCGGCTCGGGTCGGATGGACGGTATGCGAGCGATAGATGCCTAGTAGATCCATCGGCTTATGCCTAACAGCTTTATAAAATGTACATTAATAAGCACTATTATTCGACCCTGTCTTAACGACACCGATGCGAGGGTGTTTAACTCGATAGCAAACCAGCCGTGGAGGGAAAGACGTTATGAATAGGTGACTCGAGTAGGCGTTGAAAATACTATAGAGGCACAGAAAATCCTGGTGGCGTTTAGGTAAAGGAGATAACGCCCCAGTACACAGGAACTCATTTAGCCTATGCTTGTTGTAACCCAGACAGGGAAAGCTTCCGACCGTGGTACTAGTGAACCTGAATTTTTTCCAGCTGAAGAATGTTTGGTGCCCGTAACTCATATATTTAGGCGTTGCACGACGCGGGCTCTCCCGCTGAGTTCGGCTTGGTCATCTCTACTGACTTCATAAGCAGCTTCCCCTTTCGGGCTCCTTTAAAAAATATCAACGAAAGGCAGCACACATACATCTAAGATACAGTACTACTTAAACGCTGGTGGCTGCCTAACCTATAGAGTCTCCGACATTGCCGACCGCCAAAGACTGCAATATGCCACGGCACCCCCAAGCCTGCAAAGCTTGCAGAAATTCAAAGCTCAAGTGTTCTAAAGAAGAGCCATCCTGTGCGCGCTGCGCAAAGTCAAGCATTAAATGTGCATACCCGAAACGACGAATAAAAGGTCCTCAAAATAATACACACAAATTATTCGATGACGCGAGCACCATAGCGGGGAACAGTTCCAAGAGGAGCAACGTTGACATGGATATTGGCATGGACGACGCCAGTGACAGGACTCAGGATTTTTCTGATATCGTAGATCAGGCACCTCATCTAAACCCTGGTCTGAATATGTGCCCGACGCTTTCGCGAATGATGCCAGGCATTGATACGCCAAGCACCTATCCAGGAAGCAATGCAAGTGATGCTCCTGACGTCCAAGACGCCTGTTGGCCTGCCATGGACGCAACGCTTTTCCCTGGAGTTACAACGACGAGCGGGGTTTACGAGGCTTTACGCACGAACGACTACAAAACGGGTCAAATTATTCTCGATCAAGTAACAAGCCGTGCAAAACAGCTCTCTCTTTACGATGCTATCGCCGCTAACGACGAGCTCATTTTCACGTTACTTCTTGGCCACATGACGACAAAAGAGCTATCTTATGACCGGCCAAATATCGGAACCTTTCTGTCTTGGGCTCTCTTGGCTGGATGCTCCAACGACATACTTCTGCGCCTGCTGGACATAGAAGAGGTGTTCTGCTCTCTTTATACAAGCAATCTCTGCCTTGTGCTGTTGTCAGGCTTGGAGGGTTCGGCGAAAATAAGGTTCCTGAAGACGTGGATTGACAAAAGCCACCCAATAGACCAAGCACTCTGTCAAAGCCACGGCGAAGATATTCCACTGATTGTCGCTCACCGGCAACAGAATCACGAAGCCTTCAGGCTGCTTTGTAAAGCTGGTGCCCTGACGCAAGCGAAAGTCCAGTATGGTGTGCCACCTTTAAGCAAAATTGACGAGGATCTTATTTTCGCCATTAAGTCTCACGACTACGACGGCGTCAAGATGGCCTGCGAAGCAGGTGCTAACGTGCACACTCTTGTCATGGACCCCTGTGGCTGTCCAAAAAGTCGACTCGCTTGCACGACACTTCAAGGACATGACACGCACAGAGAAGGCGCTTTCAACGCTCTTCACTGGGCGACCGTGCACAGCGACGAGCGCATTGCCTTACACTTACTTAAAAACAATGCGGGTCCCGAAACATACTATCCTGTCAATACGGACGCCTCCGCCCTAGACATACTGGGTCCGACTGTGCTCCACGAAGCCGCAAGGCTGGCCAAGCTGGAAATTATCCAAGAAGTGTGTAGCAAGCATATCGTTGAGGTGGATGATATTGACGCCGAGGGCTCGACTGCCCTCTCTATAGCAAGCAGGCACTGCAAAATCGAGGCTATGGAGTTGCTGATTAGACATGACGCCTCCGTGGACCGGGAGGATGACAAAGAACTCACGCCCTTAGAGAGAGTGGGTGAGGACTGCAAAGAAATCAACGCCCAGATTATAGATGCAGCAAAATGCTTGATGCGTGCTGGTGCATCTTGGCGAGCTGGTGAGCGGCCAGACTCTTTGCTTCGGGTGATTTGCAAGCGACCGACCCGTCACCCGTTAGGAGAACTGAATGACGTTAAGTTGGGGACGTTTTTAATGCGCAAAGGTGACGGCGCGTGTCAACACTCGTTCAAATACGCTCTTTATAATCGAAAGTTTCTACTTGCGGAAGCATTTGTTCGCAATGGAATCCAGGTGCCTAGCATGGAAGTGTTTGAGGTCGTGCGTTGCATTTGGCCAGGTCTCGACGCCTCAGTGAGGGCAAGCCTGTGGAACATAACCGTCACTGAACTTAAAATGGACGATGCTGACGAAGAGTTGCTTTATCGATACATTATTGCTACTGAAATGGAAGTGGTGGCAGGCTTGGATGCAGAACTTTCCAAAGAGATGGTATGGGACGTGTCTAGAGCGTCGCGTGGAAGTGCTCTTTTATTTTGGTTCGTAAAAGAGTTTGGGGGAGCCAGGCTCAACTGTCTCTTGCCTCAGGTACTAGGTACAAGCCTCCCAAAGCTGTTGTTGTACGTTGCTAATAATGACACAGGCTTGTAAGAGGTCACCAAAAACTCCACCAAAGCTCATTCTGACAGCCTTAGGGGACGGAATATTGATTACAATCAGACAAAACTCGGCCATATGACGTTTTCATTGTCGGGAGAAAGTTGTAAGGGCTGCTATTCATATCATCGAGAGATTCCGCCAGAAGGCTACGCTGTCATGGCGCTTCAGCGTCTGCTTGCCTCGAAACGTGTTGCATTTTATATACGAAGGC
The DNA here is from genome assembly GCA_023628775.1 of Lecanicillium sp. S3808. Classification (NCBI taxonomy): domain Eukaryota; kingdom Fungi; phylum Ascomycota; class Sordariomycetes; order Hypocreales; family Cordycipitaceae; genus Lecanicillium; species Lecanicillium sp. S3808. The sequence goes on along the minus strand of JAMAJY010000005.1, from coordinate 42,688 downwards.
AGTACTATGTCGAAGCGCTTCACTATTACGGGGTGGCACTGAATCAATTGGTAGAAAAGAGAGACCTGCACAGTACAATCATTTGTTCCCGTCTCTTGGCTGCTTTTGAGGCTGTTCATGGGGACGAAAAAGCTGCGCAGACTCATCTCAACTTTGGCGAGTTATTCAACGTCCAGCGTGGTATTGGGCCACAATTTCAAAGTTTTGAAACTCTTAACGCACATCCTGAGGCTAGAAACTTGGTTTAGAAACTTGGTTTAGATAGCTCAGTATTGCTAAAAAGAAAGATTGTTTTACTGGTAGCCCTCGCCTCAGCTTTGCTCTTGGTTCACGGATAGCTTTTGTCCACATTCCGTAGGACCACTACGTGACTGGTTTGCCGACGCACGTTCGATTTATACGAAAAGGCCATCAATGTTATTAATTACTCACACTCTCATTGTTCCACGGAATAAAATAAAAGGTCTACTATCCCGTCTAACCTTATCAGTTTCGAGTGCGTATGCGCCGACCTCCCTAAAGATTACTTCTGCAACGTACCTCATGGGGGATGGCGTCAGAACCTTTAGTGGTTGCTATTTCGGCTTAATTTGTGTATATATAAGCCTTAACTCCAAGTTTGTCACCCCATCCTCTGTCCTGTATGCTTTTACCTGGATATAATGAATGTCACGACTTTCTTGGAAGAGGAAGAAATACAGGGCCTGTGCACGCAATTAGAGTATGGGCGGCCGGCCAGCAGAGAAGCTCTAGTCACTTCTCTGAACAACTTCTTGAGGAGTTACTCGACTGCGAAAGGAGAAAGGGGCGCTGAAGTGCGCGACTTTAATGAGGCCCTTGACGATATTGCAACGCAGTGGTTGAACGATAGAGGAAACGGCACGCACTTCTGGCCGTCCACAGAAGATGGTTATAGATTTACGCTTCGGTATGATTATTACGGCGCATTGTGAGTAAATTCGAAAGAACTGAATTTATTTTGGTATTAATGGGAAACTAGTATTACCGAAAAAGTAAAAAGCTTGGCTTGTGCCATCAACCGAGCGAGGGTACCAAGCCTTAAGAGATACACAGCAATTGCGCGAGCCAGCCTTGTCAGCGAGCATAAGGGTGCCGGCTTAGAAATTAAAGCAGGATCAAATGACGCTGACCTTCGCAAGGCTTTGTCCAAGTTGCTGGATAATGCAGACGGTGGAGTTCAGCTAACATCTTTTGATGCCCTTTGCCAGATGTTTGAAATTCAACTACGCGAAGGCGTATCCGTTTTGTTGCCCGCGTTCTTTCATCCGTTGCGGGTTTATCAGAGTCTCGATGAACGGGACAATGTCATCCTGCGAAGCTTTCGCTTTCTAAAACGAGAAAATATAGTCAAAAAAAGCATCGGGAGCAGCTCAGACAGTATGCTCCATTACGCCGCTGAAGCTTGTGGCGAGCTATGCTTTAGGAATGGTTTTATGTTGCCGGATGATCTAAATGATGAAACACTTCCTGATTTACTGAGAAGTTTGACTGCAGTGGAGTTTGGTCGGGTGAAGGCAACGAAGTTTCTTAGCTAGTCTCATAAACACTCATGGGAGCGTTAATTAATGGACCAGAATGCGCAGCGATAGTTAAGGAGTCGAATGGGACGCACGCCAAGAGCTTTTCAGTCCACCGCTGGATAATTTTAGTACAAATAGCGGACGTGGACCTCTCTTCATGTTTACACCCCTAGTCCCCTGGTACTACATCGTTCACTTCCGCTTAACTTCTCTACCGACCCTGTGATGTACGAAGAAAGGCCTGGCGAAGGCTCCCTATACGTCTTCGTGGTATGCTCGGAGAGCCCAACCAAACCGAGGTTTTTACGCTGGAACTGGGTCCATGAAAACAACAAATGTCACGTCGATTTTCGGGGCGACACCAGCGCGTTAACAGGACTTTTCACCGAAGCTTTTAATCATTTCCGTCCGAAGTTTGAGCTTAGTAGCATGGCAGGTAATATGTGGTGGCGACAAGATGTTCGCTTTAATGAAGACGTATGGAACAAATATGTTAGGGATCACGGTGAAAACGATTTTAGCGCGTCAGATACACCTCCGATCTCTTTCTGGATTTTTCAGGCTCCTAGGGTGCATGATGAACGTGGTATCGGCTTTTTTAATACGATAACCGAGAACATGGTGCAATACTATAAAGCCAATGGATCAGCGCAACAAGAGGCGAAAAAATGCGAATACATCCGTCGCAGGACGTGTTCGAGTTGCAACCAGAAACTTCCCACTACAGAGTATACTACACCTGCAGACCGCTTAAAAATCTCGTGTGAGACAGCAAATTCCACTTACAACAATTTTGTCTAATGAGAAGATGGGAACATGTCAGTTATCTCACGTTTTGCGATGGCACAGGTGCTAATACCTTGAAGCTACAAACGCGAATGAATGCAAGTCGATGTTCCAGGATGAATTGTTGTGGTTTCACCTCAAATTCCATTCTGTATACAGATGGTCGGACAATGGCTACTTTGAATGCCAGTTAAACGATTGTACGGAGAAGTGCTCGAATGGTTTTGGTATGAGGATAAGTCAAAGTCAGTTGTTCTTAGGCATGTAGGGGCTACTTTATAAAGGTGCATCTACACGAAAGGCACCGTAAAGAAATGCAGAATCTTTTGACCGTTTTTCGGGACTACAAGCCGTATCGCTATTATGGAAGCTATGACTAAGTGCCTATTACATGTTGTACAGCCTCCGGCTGAAAGGAAACCTTCACCACAAGTTTAGCAGTATACTAGACTTAGCCTTAACATGTTCGCTGATAACCTGAAGATCGCAAGTGTATCAATTAGATTTGTGATTGGTTCTTCAGTAGCCAACAGGCAATTTGGACTTGTAGCATATGCAGAACGCCAGTCTGCCACACATACCACTACGGTATCGCAGGGAGTAAGTGAATACTGACAACAGAGAAAGTACATCTCAACTTGCAATTAGTAGGTTGCATGCGCTTCACGAAAATTACACCGGGCGAGAATTGGCTGACAACCGACGTTATTGGTCATCTTTGCTGACCTGGTGATCGTGCCAAGAGGGCTCCAGGGGCCAATATTTGCACCAGAATCCGCAGCGATCTTGTGTGACTTGAATGGGGCGCACGCTGGTGTGAAGCGCCCAAGTCCACCGTTAGCTAGATTAAGTACAAATAGCTGACACGATCTCTTGAATTTCATTACGTGCTTTCTTTACCACTGTGGTATATCAAGATTGGCGAACATAATGAGAGGCAAAACCTCCCTCATTGTCTAGTACGGTGTGTGACAGCCTCAAGCCTATAAAGTCGACCTTTACGCCCAGATTTTACATCGTTTGGATTCTTAAAACCCATTGTCTTAATTGAGTTCTCTCACGCAGCAGAGCTTTACGAACCAGCGCTCATTGGCTCACGTCCTGCACACGACACATCAAGTAAGTATGCGTTACAAGTTTTTTTATACGTTCCTGACCGGTTAGAATGGCACCCTGCGGATGCGTACAGTGGATGCGCATCGTTATCTACGCATGTGGAGACGCTTATCCCCGGGTGGGCCAGCTCGATAGCTGCGGGCAGACGGATGTTAGCCATGAAATTACAGTCGCATACCACAATACGAAAGGAAGAGAGGCTGTGAAGTGTATGATGCCTTCATGCGTTGATCCATAGTTCCTATCTGGCTAGCTCTAGCAGACGCTCATATACCTGATCTGCATTTATAAAATCATGTCTCCAACAGCCCGACACCACCTGTCCAATATCCCCATGCACAAGCGGAAAATTGCCCCCTTTGAACTGTCTTTCCACCAAAGTCTGATAGTCCAAAACCTCCTGAAAAGTGGTAAAGCGCTTCATTGACTCGTGAAACGGCCAGTGTCCTGTCATGATAGTATACAGCACCGAACCGAGGCTGAATATATCCATTGCAATGCTCGGCTCCGCTGGCAAGGTAGGATCGAGAAAGCCATCGGCAGGTAATTGAACACTAACTAAGCCTATAGCGGAACAACTTGCGCTCCCAAAGTCACAAATGCATACGTCAAGATCGTTCAACAGAAAATTATCTGGTCGAATGTCATTGTGTAAGACGCCGCGAGCATGGATGAAGGCAACTGCTTCAGCAGCTTGAAGGCACCATTTTTTGCGTAAAATATCATCGGGATGTAAACCGCTGCAAAGCGCAGATTGAAGATTCGATTGAGTCTCTGCGAAGAGAAGGCCAGCGGGATATTCGGCTCGGGAGCCAAGGAACCTGGCCATCTTACCATCAGCATGTGTATTTCTATCCTGGTGATTGACGTACTGCGTGACCCGTGGGTGTTGACCAAGATGTCTAAGAACGCGCTCCTCGGCCTCGAATTGTTGCGCAACATCATCACGAGGGCGAATTTGCAAATCAGGACCTCTTGTAACGGGAGCTTTTAGGATAACGCCTAACTGTGGACGAAAAAACATAGCCGTCGACCCGCTGAAAGAAGCCGTTGGCGGGGTTAAGATATCATGATTCGCCATTTCCCTGGACCTGTTAGCCACCTCCAGACTCTACTGAATACGGCGCTTAACCAGTATAGAACTTGAGAAACCATTGCAGTGTCTTGATGCGAAGGTTGGAGACAGCATTTTACAGCTAGCAGATGCTAACCCCTTTATTGATGTCACGTGGCGTAAGATATATCAGACAAGGGATTGGTGGTGGCGCGGCCTGTGTTTCGTTTTTTTCTTGGTGAAATTTCGTCGCTCGCCAGAAGAGTAGTTATTAGCGTATCACCACCCGCAAACTATACCGATTGTAATAAAATCTATATCTGCATTTGCACACGAGGCTAAAGATTCATGTCAACATTTCATTTTTATTCTTTGTTTCTTTGATTGTGTGCACAATCTTATTCACGATTAAAGGCACGGTTCGGCAGTAAAAATTCGACAAAAGGCACGTACCCCGCAAACTGCAGAGCCTTACCCGTAACCCTGAGTAACCAACACGAAGCACGTTAGAGCTGCAGAATTGTCATAGCTCTTACAGCAATGAAGACTAATAAGGAGAAAGCATGCCAGTTATCCTTTCTTTCCGCGTTGGCCCTAATGCTAATTTCTTGAAGTTACACAGGCGTTGAGTTGAGCTTAGTACAACGAAACATATGCAACATGACATCCATGTTGATACGTTCAACAGTGATGGAAGTTAACTAGGTCGGTTTGGCAGACTTCGCTTCTAAATAGAACGGCGTGTTTCCTCTACTAGAAATATTTCAAAGCTTTCGGTCTCTTTTTTTTTCTACAGCGCTGCTTGGTAGCATTCAGGATTTCACCCAGAATGAGTCTCCCACAACGTTTGTCTCGGTGTGATTCAGCGCCCAACCTCTACCAGTCAAAAGCGACAATGTCTTCTACTGAAGACCTCGACATTATTGACAGCATCATTGAGAAGGCTGTGAATGCAATTGGGACGCTAGAGGATGATTTAAGACAAGCGAACGCAACAATAGCGAGGCAGCAGCGAAATATAAACGAATTGAGTGGAAAAAGCTCGGTTTATGATGAAGACGTTGCTAGAATGCGTCCGGATTGCGACTGTTCGGATAGGATTAAGGAGCTCGAAGACCGGCTCAAGTCGGAAAGTCAAGCATACGACAAACTACGTGAAACAACCAACTCACTTCTGAGAAAAGTACGAGACTTGACAAGCAAACAGAGGGACAAGGAAAAGCAACAAAAGGACGCAGAAATTGAGTGGGAAGCCGAAAGGCAGAGACTGCACAAGCAGGTTGACGAGGCGCAAAGTCATGAGTTTACGGGCGAGCAAAAGGAAAATGAGCGCTTAAAAGAGGAGTGTGCAGCGCTACGGAAAATGAACAACACGAATCGGGAAGCAGTTGCTGGTCTCAGAGAGCGGTTGGAGCGAATTATGCCACTTTTGGCTGAAAAGGGACTCTTGTAGCAAGTTTGCTGACTTTCACTCGATACCGATATGATGACTTTCTGATTTTGGCGAAGATTGAAAAGACCACTATTTACGCCATTTTGAAAGTAGCGGAATACGACATCCTTTGTTAGGGGATTCTCGCAAAAACGCGCAGCAGGAGAGGCGCAGCTCATTTGCATTGTTAGCACGCAGTTCTACTCTTTAAAATGAAAAGGCTTCGGCTGAATACCATCTAACACATGCATGCGCAAGACCCGTGATTGCAATGAACCAAAGCAAACAGTTGACAAGGCTATTTGTCAGGAAAATGCATAGTAGCTGGGGTGCAAATCCTGACATGGAGGTGCAATCGCGCCAGATATGCGGTTTGGTTGCGGAGCAGGGCCTCCGAGAGTCTGTAAAAACATTGAGCAGTATGGTAGCGAACTGCCACTGGTAACTCCACTGCTTTAGATATAAATTGACCAGGCCCCTTTAAGCTGTGTTCCGTAACTCATCACCCATCAACTTACTAGAGCGCTTTTTGGCTGTTTACCGTATTATGGAATATAAACACCATCATCTCCCGCGAAATCTTTTCGGTAAATGTGGACACGCTTGCATTGACCCCGACTATACGCTATGCGACAAACCCGACTGCAAACGCCCTGCCATCACAGTAATACTTATTGACAACTGGTGCACCAGGTGCTGTCAGTGGCGTTTGCTTGGTGATCGCGACAACGTCGATACAGTCTGGAAATACTGGAACGGCCTATACGCATTCTGTGACGACACAACGGAGTCGCAACTTAAAAGGTTATGGGGACCATCAAAACTGGACAGAATCGGCAGTTTTACAGCTGTAAAATCAAGGTTGTTAGCTTCTCGAACCGCCAATGCCGAAGAATACTGGATTAAATGGCTATGTTGGGCTGCCAATTTCACGCTAAAGCAAGATGCGGACAGTGTTATATGTTTCAAACGAGGCACAAACTGCCTTCAGCATAAGTGTGGTATTACGGAAGACTTAAATCTTGAGGCGGTAATCAAAGCTTGTATAGACGCTTGCGTGGATGAGGCACATTAAGCTGCATGGAGTCTGACAGCAACCTGAAAACGTTTATTAGTGAATGGTTTTTCATCAGTTTATAAAGATCTCAGAGCAGTCCACCTCGGAAATATTTACAAAGTCTATTATAGTACTTGTGCATAGAGTTGTACGCGGATGGTGACAATGAAGGCCATGAAAATGCACTCAAAAGATCATAAGGCAACGCTTATCAATTTCGTAGCTGAAAACCTACGCTGCTAACGAGATAGCCACTCACATCGCGGCAATGTGCCACAGGAACACCAACATCGGCATCGCCCACTCGCAAAGAAATACTGTTCAGCGTCGGCAGCTGTACTGTGAAGCCAAGCGGCGAACATAACATGGCTCGCAGCTCTTGTAGCGATTATTGTAGTTTTTCTAGGAGCAGGCAATTCGGACATGCAGAAAATGCAGCACGTCACTCTGCTGCACTCGCTGCTTCGGAGTCTCGAGAGGATAAGTAGGCGGTGAATACTGGCAACTGAAAAAGCATATCTGTCAACCATGAGGGCATCGCTATTATGTAGTTAGTGATGACATCATGATATGTATTGGCGTTTCAGCAATGTCACAGACACATTTGACTGACCAAATCACGTAATATAATCAAACAGCCAAAAAAGCATATATAGAGGCATTCACGCTAGCCCAAAAGATAGGAGAACAAGCCAATGCGGAGGCTGCGTTGAACGCTGCTTCGATACAACCGAGTTATGAGGTTTCTATCGTCGCACTGCCCAATTTCTCCCAGAGTTTCCAATAACGCATGCTTATGAGCTAGATAAAGACTATATGCATGGTGCAAGAAGGTCTGTGGCAAAATTTCCTATAAATACAGCCTACATAGCCCATGCATGCCTCCCTCAGTTTACGTCTAGAGTTGACAGACACATGACTTCAATATCGCGGCGCACTCGCACGACACACCAAGCCATGGACTCAAAAGTCCATGAGGCGATGTCAGTCTCCCCCTTCACAGAAAGGATACCTTGCTAAAATGAGAGCAGGAACGCCAGTTTCCTTGACGAGGACCACCTTTTAGGCCCAAATCATCCGTATGGCCGACTTATGTCTCAGCAGGATGCCGACGGCAGCATCACGACTGACATTTTACACCACTTGGCCAGCGTAAGTCTTCACTAAAACTCTTCTGCGAAATTATCCTTACGCCCGACATCTAGCTTCAGTCGGACCCAAAGTCAGCCCTCAAGTTGTTTCCACTCTATATGGATACCGTCATTAAGGAAGTATGGCCACAATATCCCATCCTACCTGCCGCTAGGATGCAAAACCTTCTTACAAAGGAGGTTGTGATTCCGAGTAAAGCCTTTCCCTGCACTGATGACTTGGATAGAGATTTTCCACGCGCTTGTTTTCTTCTTGCCCTCGGGCATAATTTACGGACTTACCAAGGCGAAGAGACATTCGACTTTGAACTTTGCATCTGGAGGCACTACACTCCCCTGCCGGTAGACTCACCAATTGAGGAATTATCAGATTTAGCTCCTGAGCTTCTCTACCAAATCAGCTCTGTTTGTACCCAGAGGGCTACACACGATGCAATGCTGGCAGCCTGTGTGAGAGCACAAAGGTGGGTAGTTATTATACGCACCGTGCCATGATAGCTAATGCAGATGAGGACAGGAAATTAGACGACACAGCTTGGCACCCTGAAGACGATATTGAGACCTTGATATTACTATGGTGCTGTATCATTATGTGCTGGTATGTTTATTTGCCGATTCTTTCGCAGCTTTCTGACTCTATTTGAGGGACGCGGGTGTGCCACCAGTGGCTCCGTTACCTTCTTCACCCAGGATACTAACACTAGTATTAAATCTTCCGATACCATCTCAGCCGAGCTTGCTAGTTCTACCGGAAGAGATAACAAGTACCTTTATGCAACGTATACTGTGTACGCGAGAGCAATGCAAAGTCCTCTATGCCCAGGTTGTGGCCCTCACACAATTACGGCGACAACCTCAAGAGCAAGAACCTCTGCAACGGCTGTACCAACCGCTACCTCAATTCCAACCTCGAGAGCTATCTGGATTTGACAGGATCGACGACATCCTTTTAAACATCGCAAAATGCATGCCGTACTGTAGTGCATACATTGATGCACGCAAACGAAGCCAGCACGATATGGTACAAAAGTGGATGAACGGGGCGCATTGCTGCATTATAAGCATGATCGACTACGTGATGGCCGTACAACGGCTTGAAACATCCAAGTTCAAGAGATTGATGACAATCAAGAGGTACGTGGCCTGCCGTCGGCTTAAGGGCCTGGCTAATATACACAGGGAGCGTGCCTGCATTACCTGGATCGGCTATGGAGCCGCTCTAGGCCTGTGCCATAAGCTCCAGCCAATATACCTGCAGCAAACGGCGATGGAGTTCATATTGAACGAAAAAGTCAAGCAGAACTTTAACAGCTATGACATTAGCGTGCAATGGGCGGAGTTTCGCTTTCTGTGGCGAGCACATGTCGAGAATGTGGCGAGAGCGTGGGTGGTTTGAAGGAACCATTGACTTGCGCCGATTTTTCGCTTACGGAGACAAAGTTTTCATGGTAATTTACTTCATACTTTATTACCAGAGTAATCGCTACCACGTGACATCTGACAGCAACCATTTGCGAAGCCCCCTCGCCTAGAAATGTATAGCCGTAAGTGCTGTGAGCCGACTTCAACTTAGACTGAAGGAAACATCTTCTTCTGAAGGCGGTTGGTAATATTATTTTGGGCTTATTTAAAGGATACACTCCTAAGATCTTTTTCAAGATAACCACCGTTTTGAACTAGATATCAACGGGGGGTTTTTAGTAAGCACCCGTGCAAGTACTCGTCCTCGCATGGCTGTCTGAATTGCTTCTTCGTTTACATGACGCCTTGCTGAACCTGTCTCGTAAGACATGCTCGATTCCCTTCTAAAAATTTGTTGAAATTACGGTAAGACCATTTCTAACTGCTAACTTTTCTCTATAAAAGCTCGGTGTCGCCAATCGTGCTTCTGAACCCAACCGATATAGCCAAACCTAAGCACAAGTCCTCAGCCAGCTCGCTGCTGTCGTCGTATATTTTAGTCACGCATTTCTCGTCCTTATATTGCAATCCTGCCTGGACGCAGCATGGTTGAGCAACCGTATATCACCATTACTTCAGGCGAAACGCGCGCATTTGGGCGCCTTTTGCAGGTCTGCGACCAAACAGAAGTTGGGATAAATATTGTGTCCAGTATTTCTGGTGCTTTCTTCAAGGAACACGGAATGCTGTATTGTCAGCGCCAGAAACAGATATTTTGCAAATGCTCATTCTCATTAGAGGGTCATAGCGCCTGCAGCAAGGTGCTGTTCTCCACCCTTGGAGCCAACTGGGCCGAAGTTTGCGGGTTTGCCATGACAGTCTCAGCACATGAGCCGACAGAATTAACACAGCTCAGCGCAGAGGGAGACAGTACTTTTAAACCAACAAAATTTCCTCTTTCTCCAAGTAACCCAGAGCTGGTTAAGAGCGAGTGTGTGATCGATCGCCTCCAGTTCCGCATAGCACCTCTGCCGATACGACACACCTTGCGGTTGAGCTGTGGGCGGATATTGGCGAGGGTGATCTCGTCAAAGTCGCAGAAAGCGTGACGGAGAGAATTATCGTTTGCGGGCGGACCTGGACACACGGCCAGAATAAGGCATCGATTAGCTCCATGAGCTCCATCGATCTCGGGACCCTTACGATCAGTGGCGAAGTGAAAACGGAGGGCTCCATGTTTCTTACTAAAGAGGTGTGTCAAAGTCGCCGTTTGATCTAACAAACTCTAACTGCCAGTTTTAGGATCAAAAGGAGCTCCTAGACATGGTTCATCATTTCTTCCTAATACTACGAGGCGGATCCTTATTTGAAGTTGCAATCTATAGCGAGCATCCCAAGGTCGTAGACCTTGGGACAGGCACCGGCATATGGGCTGTGCACGTAGCGGAGTGAGTACCTCGCCAATTTGTACTTGTACGCTGCTAAATAGTGAGCCAGGTTAGGTGCCGTGGTCCACGCTGTGGATTCGGACAGGCTACAACCAGAGAAGTAAGAAGAGCCAGCTCGGTCCGTGGTATCCGCTAACGTCCTTGCAGTTTATCCCCAAATGTTCGAGTCCATTTCGCCGACATTGAACTGTCCAATGATGTGGTCTGGTCTCAACTTGACCAAAGTCACTTAGTTCACATTAGAAATCCGTTCGGTACAGTAAGAGACAAATCATGGAGTGGAATATACCAGAGGGCATTCAAGTAAGCTTATCGCTCCTATTACTTCGCTTTACTTACGACAATTGCTGCAGGTGTTTGCTGCCTGCTGGTTGCATTCAGCAAATACAGATTGATTGGACACCACAGGGGGTGAGCTCGAATTGTGCCATAAAGGCATGGTCAGAGGAATTTCTTCGGGGCAATGAACGCTTGGGTCGTTCTGCCAGAGTACAACCATCCAAAACGCGACAGTTAATGAGAGAGACGGGATTCACGAATATTGTCGAGAGGGTTGTATCCTGCCACTTAGTGCCCCAACAGCAACGGTCGGAATTCAACAACCAAGATACTGAAGGGTACAGGTTGCTTTACCTGGCACCTAACTGGCTGAACGTCATATTTCAGAGATCTTTGACAGCTCTGAGTTGGAAACCCATGTCAGAGGGGCTGGGCATGTGCGAGTCAGCTATTATGCAACTATGCCAAGACGCAAAGGAAGAAAGCCTGAAAAGCAACTGTCCTGCCCGTATAAATGTGTAAGAAACTTGACGATGTGATGACGAATTCGACGTTATGCTGACATGGCTTTACAGGTACTATTGGCTTGGCTTCAAGCCAAGAGATACCTAGTGTAATAGATCATCTGCCAATGGACAAGGGTGTGATTTCTACGGGCAATTTTTGGGGCTGGAATTTTCGATTGCTATAATTAACTAATATTTTTTCGCGCTGTTTCTCGAATCTATCCTCTTCGACGACTATATTGTGCAAATCCCTCCTTCTCCACTTTTACTGGTCAGCACTTAAATAGCCGGTTGCGACGGTTGTAACTTGATCATAATAATTGGCTGAAAGCGAACTCTTGAACAGCAATGCGAAATATGAGCTCGCCAATTGGGTTCTTTAAGTACCGTTGTAAGTATTTTTATTCGCATAACTGTATAAATTGGGTATGGGTCCGTGAAACACCCTGCCCAACCTGCCTTGTAAGCCACACTCCACTTTAGCCCACCCAGACCAGGCCAAAAAGTACACCGTTGCTAACTGCGTTCTAACTACTCCGTATAAAGGCCCAAGGTCGCGACTTTCACGGTCCGCTAATAGCAAATATGCGTTTGCCGACGAACACCGAGGTTAAACCATGAATCACCAAAGCCGATGGCATCACCTCAAAGAAGCTCCTATCAGCACAGCTCTCGCGTCGCTTATAATAAATGATACGACGCAACGGCAAGAACTTGTGACTGGAGAGTTGCCTTCAAACATGAGCACGAAATCCAGCACACGAAGATAGGGAGGACCACACGTTGCTAGCACGAATTTTGCCGTGTCCTGAGATATAAAAGATGCGAAGTTAGTATCGACCCGGAAAATGCAAAGGTTGTTGCCATTGGGACCAATTGGGCAGCGGACGCACCGTTGTGAGAGACATCTCAGCACTGGATAGTATTCGAATACTATGTATATTGCATCAGAGCATTAAGCTCATCGCGAAGGGTCTGGACAAGTCCGAATCGGATGTTGAACGACTGCGTGAAGCTGTGACAAGTGAAAGTCGAAGTCAATCTTTCTAAGTAAAATTCAAAGTGTAAGACATCTTAAAATTATCCGAACGTAGGACTTCACGCTAACTTAGATAAGAGGCACAGTTCGATAGGCTTGAGGTCAGAGGTAGCCTAATGTAGTATAATGTGTACTTTCTAAGTTTAGAAATGAAAATTAAATTTAGCAACACATCTATACTAGCCTGATGGTATGAGTAATGTGTGCAAAACTCTATGTTAGAATGCTGGTTACGAACGCTGCAGGCTGGCACAGGGCGGATAAAAACGCCAGGTGGGGCCAAGTCACCTGCTTGCCAAAAAAGGAAATACAGGGAAACACAAGATCGCGTGATCAGATGCTGATCAGAGGGTTCGGCTCTCGATCACATAGATCACCAGAAAGATCGAAAGGTTCGACCTTTCAGATCAATGGAGAGATGGAAAGTATATTATGGACATTCAAACCCTAGCTAGATAGATGGCTCCCAGATCTCTAATGATCAATCTAAGCAATAGTTTTACTATTGAAGTCTTATACTCTAACCGGACCTTACCTGTGACTTACAACTGCTCAAATACAAGCCTCAAAGAAACTTTTAAGCTCACAGTCTTTAAATTACAATATTCTCCTAAGACAGCTGAAACAGTCGCAGCAACCAGGAAGCTATCGGGTTATGGCGGGCTGCTACGTTCGGAACCGTGGACGCGGCTCGTATTTGGACGGGATGGAGAGCAGAAGACGCCTTAACTGGAAGCTGAATGTGGAGTATTACCGCATATAAGCCAGAATTACGAGTCTATCCAGCTGAAGGACTGACCTCACATAGGATGTATATAAGGAGGTCCGCCGGTAAGTAGAAACCTCATAATACATCTTTCATCTCAGCATTCTTTTATCATCCTTTTGCCCCGATCATGACTCCAAGCGACACTCAAAGCCCAATTGATGATGAATATTTCCATTACCTTGTTCTGGTTGGCTATTTGACTAGTTTTGCCTCTCCTTTAACTGCGTTTCCAAAAGACCTTGACTGTCTCAGCCTGAACGAATTATGTTGCTCAACTTTGCAAAGGCTGGAAATTAGACACGGAAACGCAACCACGCACTGTGTACTCCACGCAGAGTTAAAGAACTTATACGACAGCGGCCTGGAGCTGCGTCACTGTCCAGATACAGCGTTTCTTAATACTGTGGATACAGTCGAGACGAGCTTAAACACTTTCCAAAACAGTGAAGAAATGAACAAAAACAAGTTTTTTTTGGACTTTAGGTTTCCACAAGCTGTCGGCGCTTTCGTTTGTGGCTACGTTTACGGTGAATTGCTGTACACTTGCCCGACGCATTGCACGTTGGAAAACTTGCCGAGTGTCCTCTACTATGCAGTGCAAGAAGCATTAGCAGCGTGAGCACGCTAGCGAAGATGGTAATTTACAAGAATAGTGGAAACGTGGAAATTTGCAAAGAAACGGCATTTCGGAAATGGGAAAGGTATCCAAGAGGGCAATTTAAGGGGAGCATCTCCTGTGAAGAGCAACTATAAGAGGCTACGACATAGAAATCATTCCGTTTTCCTACTACTGCTATGACTATATCGACGTTATTGAGTGACAAATTTGTTAAGTACGCGTTGTATCGATTACAATCCCACCAGGTATCGCGTAGACACATTTCTTGGTCCATCTGTATGAAGGTCAAAACGCGATGGCTTGGCTAGGCCAAGAGGTCTCGGTAGAGGAATTCGGAATTGTAACTATAACACTTTACGATGTATTAACCGCAGGTGCAAAATCTTGCCGTTAAACTGTGTAACAAGCTATTTTAGTTTTATGGCCACCCTTCTGGAAAAGTGAAAGTCGAAATGGACGTCACATGTTTGTTCCAAGAGGAGTTACCAAATAAGCAGCTCAGCCGTAAAAGAAAAGGGTCAGGGAGCAAATCTCTAGGGCGGGAGCTCAAATAACTCGCTTTTCCTTAACCTACTAGACCGGCCCCCTCTCCGAACAATGCCTCTGATCACTTTGGAAAAAATTTCTTGTCATGGTTTTAGACGTCGAGCCACGAGCAGATATATAAGTGAGAACCGTTTTACTCTCTTCACTTACCGTCCTGCTCTATATGGCCTATTGCCTTGGATCGCCCCTTGATCGTTTAACACAATCAGAACGTACCAGGCACACAAGCGAATATTGGTATCTCACGGTCCTGGGTCCTGAACATGACCAGTGTCTTGCAGATGTTAGCAGAGGTGAGTCTTGCATTACGTTCACAACATTCCGTGTTAAGGCGCATTCAAAGCTCCAATGCGACCCAAGGTTGGCCGTCAAACATTTTTCGAGCTATCTCAACGCGGCATACAACGAACTATTACGAAGACATCCCATCACAACAGCCGCTAGAGTCCGCAAGGTCGTTGAAACTGATGTTGACGGCTTTTGTGAGGCCTACCCTTACAGTGATAATGTGGACAACGATATTCGGATAGTTTCTTATTTTCTTGACATTGGGCATAATTTGCCTTTCTACCAAGGCGACGAGACTTTCGACTTCGCGCTTGTTCTCTGGAGGGGCCACAATTATCTTCAGATGGGGTTCCCATCGCAAGTTCAGGACTTAGCAGTGCTAGCCGCCGAATGCCTCTACCAGCTTAGCTACGCGAACCTCGGAAGTACTACATCATCCGCAGTTACAGGCGCGTGTGAGAAATTACACCTGTGAGTCATCATTGGTCGAACATGGCGACACCTGCTTAATATAAATGGAAAGGAGGCAAGGGAGCAAACGATGGCGCCCTGACGGCGATTTTGAGGACGTTATCGTAATATGGAGCTCCGTTATGATGTGCTGGTATGCTTAAGTGACATTGACTTTGGATCCTACTGACGCGGCTTGCAGGGAGGCATTTGTCGCCCCTTTGGACTCGCTAATGCCGCTAATACTCAGTCTTCCGGTTCCGTGCGAGGGGCGCTTGAAACTGCTACTTCAACGCGGCACAGAGGATTTTGTACAACGCTTGCGATGCATTCAACAACAATGCAGAATTCGACAGGCGCAGATGGGTACAGCATCATGGGTCAGCTATACTCCCCACTACTGGCTCATTGGGATGACACGGCTCATAGCATCATGTTATACCTCGTCCAATACTGGCAATGCTTTATTTCACACTGCCAAGCCTACAAAACTTCTCAGCACGCTCTCGCACAAGCTACTAGAGGTGGTGAAGAACTTTATGCTCAGCGACTAGTCGACTACATCCTCTTGGTACAACGTCCCGGCTCTACATTTGGTCGCTTAACAACTCTGAACAGGTTCGTAACCAGCTGCAACGGGTAAGGATTAAGCTAATAAACACAGAGAATTTACCAGCATCAGTTACCTCGGCTACGCTGCTGGCCTAGGCTTATGCGTCCCTTGGCACCCAGCTTATCTTCAGCGCCTGGCCGTAGAATTCATTTCAGGGGACAGAATTCGACCAAATCCCGGAAAATATAGTCTCAGCTTGCATTTAGCGCAGATAGACTTTCTAGACAGGCAAGCAAACAGCTTCAACCGAGGGTATTCGCTACACGACCAGCTAGTTGATGGGCGAGAAAGCCTCGATACAACAGGTGCCATTTGCGAAAGTGGAGAACCATGACGCAGAGTGTGTATTCATATATCCCTGTTAAGGCAGAACTAACGGAGCGTTATTAGGTTCACGACTAGTTTTTTGGATACCACACACCTTATGAGCGAGAATCACCCCTACGGCCAGGCCATTTGGCGGAATATTGAGTCTCTCCTACAAAGGCTGAACCATGATCACCACCACGAGTACGACGTTGAAGACGATCTGGTTCATTCAGGTGGCTTTGGCTGCTATACCTGCTTTGAAGTACTCTCGGCGAAGGATTTCGATATTGACCAGTTCTTTACTGGGATGCGCGATATGTGTATTGGATGCGGTATCAAATCGGGCTGGTATAGGGCACTTGATCGCTTGTTGACACGGGAAGAAAAGCCTGTCTGGATATGCCGATGCCTCAAGCTACACTACGGCTGTATGGAATGCATGGAAAGTATGTCGCATCACAGAGAAACAAACCTAAAACGTTAGGTGAGTAAGCAGCAGAGTAAGTAGTGTTAAAGCAGACTCGAAAAGTAGAATTATTTCTAAGATACTACCGCAAATTTTATGAATACAATCCGAAAAAATAACTGGCGAATGCTCGACGTATTTAAGCGTCGTACATGTTGGGCTGTTCCCAGCATCTAAGATCTTTACTCTTTTGTCTTAGAAACTAGTCACCGGACGTAAGAATTCGGTCGGCTAATATACGGTTACCTTCTTTACAACATACAGAGCCATGGGCTAGGTGGCTATTTTGAATGTGCGTCCAGGTTGCAGTAGAGAGATTTCACTCCATTCGCGTACGCCCCAAGACGGAAGCAAGGACTTGAGGACTCTATTTGTCCTGCCCAACAATTGTTTATGGTTTTAATGAGTGATTGCTCAGCACTGCCTAAGCAGTCAGCCAGTAATCACAAAGCTGCCACCAGGTAGGTTCCGCTTCCATGCGACAACAATAGTTTGGAGATGCAAGAGCTATCCAGTCCGTCCAGCATGAAGGAGTTCTAGTTGGCACCCATTTCGAACCCGGTGCTGCGGGCGAAGAGCCCCCTAACACTTTGGCGGCCAACACACTCGCCGAGTCGGCCACTAGCAAAAACGTGGAGGGTACTGCCACAGAAACAGCAAAGTGACATTCACACTGAACAAACCCTTCAAATTACCTTTGCCTCATATCCTGGTGACTTGCGGTACGCGGAATGGTCCCCGGCTCTCACGGTAGCAAGCAGATATGGCAATGCAGCTCTGATGCGGCTGCTGATTTGCAATACGGGCAGGCGTAGATTCGTAGAACAAAGCGAGACCCTTTATCACAAACACACCCCACTTGTATGGGAATCTACGGCTACACCATATGAGCTCTACAATCGACAGTAACTTAAAAGCAGAAATTAATAACAATATAAGATACTAGCGATGTAGCATATTTTGGCAAGCAAATAATGTCCGTCACCTACGCAGGCTTCTGGCGTCGGTGTCAAGGTACTCTGTAACGTCCTTCAAGAAATCCGCCTTGCGCTATGGAAGCCACAACAGAGTCTATCAGCCTTGTATCTTTTCCTCAGCTGTCGCATATTGCCACGTTACTGATTTCTAAAGTATATCGTGCCTTACCACATCATTGACTTTGCCATCACTGCTATCGCAGATGTCTGTCATAGGCACGTCGGAGTTCGATGCGCTTAGGCCTACTTCTCCCGCCAAACTTGCGGAATCGCTGCTATCGGTCATGGTGGCTACTACAACTGGTTGTGATTGAGCTGTAGAAAACGAACGGCCAGTAGACTGCTTTCCAGTGCGTTGAACAGTAGTATCATCTTGTAGGCACAGGGGCGAGCGGGTGTAATCAAGCTTGAAAGGACACGGCTGGAACAGTACCGATATAAAGTCTCGTAAGATAAATGCTACGCTCAACGTTGGACCTTCGGATAGGTGTTTTATATCTGGCAGGAATGCCTGTGTCTGTATGATAGAGTAAATAGTGTTGTACGGCCTGCCCCATCTGTGGTCTGGACGAGCCAGTAGTTCGGCCTCGTCAAAAGCGGTCATGGTATAGGGTGCATACCATTTGCTCCCACTGAAATGCAGTATCGAGTCCACAGGCTCTCGATTAAATTCCAGAGTGTGAAAACCAAGCAGCCTGGCTCTTTTACTGAAGGTAGAGATGCTGTGAATGTCGACTGGGATGTCGCATTTTTCTCCTTTCTCAACCTTGGGCTTCGTGTTTGTGAGATGTGGAAATAAACGGAGAGCAGATAGCATGAGCTGAATATATGCTAGATTGAAAGAAGGTGGACCGTAAGCATGTCGGAACACTCCCTCCTTTATCTCGACGTAAGATTCCTTGGTTGCCCAGAGGCTCTGCAATGTCGATGACAGTGACATCTTTTTGGCCTTCGCCATCTTTCGATGTTCTTTGGGGATGATGTAAAACCATATTATTCGCGCAGCAACACAGAGATGTTGCATGTTCATATGCAGGGACCTGAGACTATGAATGAGACCATGAGCAGCCAACACACGGTGTTCAATCCCGCCTCGAACGCTTGTGTCGGCTATGCTACTGAAAACTCGATTGGCTCTAAATGCCGAGCCAATCCAGTTGCGATCTGCGGCACTCACAGCTGGTGCTCGACCCTCAAGAGCTGAGACGCTGTCCTTGTCTAAGGCTCTCAGCTCGTTGTCAGATGTAAAGCTCGACCATTGCATGTGAATATGCTCTAGGCCTGCCAGAAGTTCGTCATCAAGACGTTGATCAAATATTTTGAGGAAGGTGCTGAGCTGAAGGAATTCGATGACACCCCTCAAGTGTATTAGCCTGTCAAGAGCCTTGGCGATAAGCGGTCGCGCGGTGATGTAGAAGAATGCTTTCTGCTTTGTCACGCTCAATCTCTCATACCACCTGCAGAAGTTGACGTCGTCGCCATCATACTCTCTCAGCTTGGAGTATATTTCTCCGTCTGAATTAGTGAGTTCGTATTGGTATTGCTCCGTTCGGAACTTCACAATGCGGTTTGTGCAAAAGCTGTGCGGATCCGTGGTGTAAACCCTGATTGTCCAGCAAGATGATAGGGCAATATTTTTCGCCGCCTCAACTCGATGTCGCCCTTGTGTATAGGCAACATTTCGTTCCACACGTGGGTATTCTCCACACGCATTTTTTTCAGCCAGCTGACATTGGGTTAGATTGAGGTCCTTGAGAAGGTTTGCCTCGACAGAGGCATCTATGTAGCCGTCTATCCAGTGCTCTCGATCGGTATGATTAACCGACGTGCTTCTAAATAACTTTTCTAGGCGTTCTGTTTGCCTTTGGTTATAAGACCTCTCGCCAACGCCCTCAATGAAATGCAGGTTAACAACTGGTACTTGGACAATGCCTAAATATTTTACGTAGCCTTGACCGTCCATAGCAGGCAGTGGAGTTGCAGGAGTCGTGAAAATATGCCATTGCTAGAACTGGCAAGGAAACACTTAGCCATACCAAGAATATGCCTTCAGTAACTGTGGTCTACCACATTCACGGTTCTTATTTCTAAGATCTGAGAAATCGGATCCCCGTCTACCATCTCAGGTTTTCTTGAGCTCGCAATATTGAGGTATCTGCCACTGCAGTCGATTTGGTAGAGACAGCTGACCAAGCTCAATAGCTGCTCCGCCGCCAATTGAGAGCTTAGGCCTGGTAAAAATAACACTAATTTTATTCGCAGTATTAGAGATGGACTGCCGAATACAGCGTCGTATTTCTGAACACCGCTTCATATTGGACCTCCAGCGTTGTCCTCTAGAGAGAGACGGGGTAGCCTAATACTTGTACTCAGGGCTCCCCTACTTGTACTCCAGCGCCTGAAGGGGTGCCTCTGAGTTGTACTCCAGCGCATGCCTCACATTTGTACTCCAGCGCCTGA
>JAMAJY010000005.1:0-22281 GCA_023628775.1 Lecanicillium sp. S3808 | reverse complement strand
CTTGTACTCCAGCGCCTGAAGGGGTGCCTCTGAGTTGTACTCCAGCGCATGCCTCACATTTGTACTCCAGCGCCTGAAGGGGTGCCTCTGAGTTGTACTCCAGCGCATGCCTCACATTTGTACTCCAGCGCCTGACGCGGCTGCCTCGCATTTGTACTCCAGCGCCTGACGGGGTTGCCTCCCTTGTACTCCAGCGCCTGAAGGGGTGCCTCTGAGTTGTACTCCAGCGCATGCCTCACATTTGTACTCCAGCGCCTGAAGGGGTGCCTCTGAGTTGTACTCCAGCGCATGCCTCACATTTGTACTCCAGCGCCTGACGCGGCTGCCTCGCATTTGTACTCCAGCGCCTGACGGGGTTGCCTCCCTTGTACTCCAGCGCCTGAAGGGGTGCCTCTGAGTTGTACTCCAGCGCATGCCTCACATTTGTACTCCAGCGCCTGACGCGGCTGCCTCGCATTTGTACTCCAGCGCCTGAAGGGGTGCCTCCCTTGTACTCCAGCGCCTGACGGGGCTGCCTCTCATTTGTACTCCAGCGCCTGACGCAGCTGCCTCGCATTTGTACTCCAGCGCCTGACGGGGCTGCCTCCCTTGTACTCCAGCGCCTGAAGGGGTGCCTCTGAGTTATACTCCAGCGCACGCCTCACATTTGTACTCCAGCGCCTGACGGGGTTGCCTCCCTTGTACTCCAGCGCCTGACGGGGCTGCCTCACATTTGTACTCCAGCGCCTGACGCGGCTGCCTCGCATTTGTACTCCAGCGCCTGACGGGGTTGCCTCCCTTGTACTCCAGCGCCTGACGGGGCTGCCTCGCATTTGTCCAGCGCCTGACGGGGCTGCCTCACATTTGTACTCCAGCGCCTGAGACCTGCCTCTTCCCTGTACTCACAGGGCTACCTCCCCTTGTACTTCGGCGCCTGACGGGGCAGACAACTAGTTGTGCACCAGAGTATGAAGGGTATACACCACTTTGCTCTACAGCTTACGCCTACGGCGTTTAAAAACCTGAGAAGGATGGAAGCCGGTGGCACGTCCCTCAGGCCTAACATTCCAACAACACGTGCCATCCACGTAGCGAATGCCAAAGAACGAGTGGAAACCGTGCCGTTTCGAAAACTGCCATCAACGCTTGACAGTCTGGGTCGGCGTTGGGTCGCCGAACCTGCATACATACTCGCTTTATTGGATGCTTTGTGGTGGCTGGTTGGCCACAGTGGAATCACTCTAGGGAGAAATAGCCGCCCACGACTGCAAAATCGTTACTGATCACCTTTTCCACGGTCTGTTGCGCTGTCGATAACCTTGAGGCTACATCATGTGAGTCAGTATCAGCACATTTTTGAACTTCGCATGCCACGACTTTATAATCAATGTGCTGATAACCACTTTCGCCTTGATGCAGAGGCTTGATAGCGGGAATAGCGTTCCTAGCAAAACTAGGCTGAATGGGCCTTTGTCCACAAAGGTTTGCTTCGTGATAAATATTAATGGTGTCTACAGCGAAACTTATCGCATAGTGCCAGCAATTCAATGGAGGTTTAACATCATATACGGCAGCCTAGATATTTTTGTTGTCTGGGCGAGTCGCGAGAGCCACCAACATGTGTTTATTACAAGTTTCTCTAAAGACGCTTTGTACGTGACTGTACTTTGTCAATCCGAGCAGCTTTGTCAAGCGCCCACAATACACCATTTTGGCTGTAGGGAAGGTAAGCACAAGCTGCCTAGGCCGGGTGCGCTCTACCTACATGGTGCATCCGGGCCCAGGCCCACCGTACAGCGACAATGCTGCCAAAATGCGTGAGAGGCTGCCAATAATCGGTTGCACAGAACCTGAATCTTTAAAGGAACGTTGATACGCAACGCTACAGTCATTATCTATTCCATGGTGTCTTGGAAAGCATGAATATAAATGAAATCACTTTTATTCGTAGCAGTTCCATCCATTTTCCCTTACTTCGACCAATCTGGTCTTAGCTAGCATCGCACTTTGAACCTGATGGCTGCCCGAATATGGTAAAGCCGCGGATGAAACTCCGAATTTGCTCGCCTGCCCGAGCAGGTGACGAATGCGAATCTCTCCAATCCACGAGAAAGCGGAAAACACTTTCTTGAAACAGGAGGAACAGTCACTCGACGCTGCCTGCGCAAACTACTATGGGTGTCCTAGGGAGGATCGATAAAACGTCGGCGGAATTAGCATCTACAACCAACGGGCAACATCAACTTGTGCGGGTAATTCTACAGAGAAGGAGTCCACTAATGCAGGATATAGAAGACAACTCAGAGAAAGTCGAGCCTCTAAGAAAGTGGCTAAGGATCATACTACATAGAAGTAGCAGATAGTGTGGACCAAAGACCATTTTGAATGGAAGCAGCACGTGAATGACGCCGTAGGACGCATAGCGAAAGCCACGGTGAAAACTAAGGTGCTGCTAACTGGTGCTATGAGAGGAACGATAAAGTCAAGAGCTGCTCGCAGCCCTTTGGCAGGACGGATCGGAACAACATGGTCAAACCATGAAAGCACTCGAATAATTTTATCATGGACGGACCTAGAAGGAACCTGGAGGTTTAAATACAGCGCCACGTCCATTCTCAGTCAATATCGGCGTAAATAAGTTTCTATCTGTCTTCAAGGTGTGACATTGTAGTTATACCATTGTAATCGCATTGCGGAATCAACCCATCTGCCAATAAACCCTTCCAAATTGTTCCTGCTGCTGATCGGGTTTGCATCTCTTGCAAAGCCCTCATACTGCTGAACTCTCGGACCGGAGGTCAGCGATGAGAGTCTCGACACGCTGACGGATTTCGCGTCGGATAGCCCGCACAGCATCCAAGCCTTGCCCGGCAGGGTCGTGAAGTTGCCAGTCGAGATAGCGTTTGCCAGGAAAGAAGGGGCAGGCGTCACCACAACCCATTGTGATTACAACGTCGCTGGCCTGAACAGCATCGGCGGTCAAAATTTTAGGCTTTTGGCTGGTGAGGTCGATACCTTCTTCGAGCATCGCTTCGACGACGACGGGGTTGATAGAGTCGACTGGAGTTGATCCGGCAGAGCGTACCTCAATGGTGTCGTCGGCGAGGTGACTGAGGTAGCCGGCCGCCATTTGAGAGCGGCCAGCGTTGTGCACGCAGACGAACAAAACGCTGCGCATAATAACGATGCAGTGTCTTCAAGTAATTGGTTGTTGAATGTGAGGAACGTCAGCGGAACATTAAACGCCTGTTAAGGCATATGTCTTAAAGATTATACAATGCGATGAGCTCTTACGTCAACTAAATAAGAAGATATTAATCTTTGAGCTTCATATATCAGTTTACAAAGGAGTTAAGGTTAATACCTCATGCGTCTGGAACCTTCTGCAGTAGATAGGGAGCTGGTCCCACAATTCAGTGGCGTTAACGGGGGGTCTTTTACTGCAAAAGTCGCATCTGGGGTTGAACTTAGGTTGCTAGAGCGCAAGTTACTGTCTAGCCAGCAGATACAACCTATATGTTGCTGGGAATAAAAACAATTCTAGTTCTCTTAGTATATTACGAGGGCGATGTGTGTCACTCTACCACTATGATTGGTTAAATTTCCAAGGTGGATCAATTTCTTCCACGTGTACGGACGTATACTGATTCGTGATAAAAGGTGATTTTCGAGTTGGAAAACGTCAATCACGTCATCGAATGGCTGAGCGCCCTGCTACTGAATGAGAGCCTAGAAGGGTTTGCGCTCTTTCTCCCCAGAGAGATTATGGGCTAGGAGTATGAAAGAGTCCAAGTATTTGTGGCGGAGATACGGAACGCGTTAGGTCAATTTTTCTTTTCTGCTTGTATGGGAGAGTGCTAAGCTATAAATTGGTATGCATACCCCAAGACCTTTTGCCTCTGCTGTGCACGTAGAAATCACGCTCTCGGGCAAAGATCCGTCTAACTAAGCTGGTTAGCACATCTGTGCGCGGCGCATAAAATAAATAGATCTGCTAAAATCGTGATTGGTTCTGGCCACCGACCAAGTTGGCAAGAGCTAACCCCTTAAATAAAAAGTAAAAAAATCCAGGCACAAATTGAAAAGCTCTTCATTATTGGCCATTCTGAATTGTTTGCGAGGTCTGGATACACGGATCGTGGAGCGACCAAAGGCAGGTGAGTCGCGCAATGACTGCTTGCCCAGGACCCAATGGAGCCCGATTCTTCAGAAATGCGGCGTGTTCAAGGCCATCACCATGAGAAGGCCGGAAATAAGCCCAGCAGCTGGCAACGTAAGAACCCAACCAGAGAATATCCACAGCAGTTGCCGCCAGTTTGTAGCACCGAGTGTAAAATTCATCAGGCCAACTCCCATCGTGGCACCAGTCAAGCAGTGAGTTGTGCTGACAGGTAGGCTTAGTCTCGAGGCAAGAAGGACTGTGATGGCCGCTCCAAGCTCGATCGCATAGCCACGAGTAGGTGACATCTGAGTGATCTTGTTGCCTAGTGAGGCAACAATTCGCCAGCCCGTGACCCAGAATCCAAGACCAAGGAGAAACCCAGCAATAACAAGTATCCAGATGGGAGTGGGCGACTTGCTTTCCACTACCCCAGCCTGATAAGTGTTATAGGCAGCGACCCACGGGCCGACAGCATTGGCGACGTCATTGGAGCCGTGCGCAATTGACATCATAATTGCACTGGCCACTTGAGCGTACGTCCACAAGTGTTCAACTCTGTTGTCGTACTTCCTGGCACTTGCGTGGGTAAGTTCAAGATGATCAGAGTCGTGAGATGTGACATCCCGCGTAATGCCCTGCAAGACGAGATATTTTGCCCATGACCAAAGTCGTGAAAGCCGATAGATCGGTTGATCTTTAGTAGGACCAAGAAAACGTTCCTCGGGTTCGACGTGAGCTCTCCTCAAACTCGTTGACACCGGACCTTCGCCACGCTCCAGAGCAGGTGAATCCGCCGCCATGGGAGTCGTCGGCTCATTGACAGGAGCCTTTGCTTCCTGGCATTCATCAATAACAGTTGAAATTGGTTCTGCGGCCGATTGTTTTGCCAGACGCGCGTTTTTATAGTGATCTTTAGTAATTGCACCTTCCATGTTGCCATGGTTGCCAGGTAAGTAAATGGGTGGACTCTTTTGCCACAGAAGGGGACCCAGGGGGAGGTGCCAAAACTTTATTCTTGCATCCTTTAATACCAGTCGTCGATGAAAGTACGGGACGAAGAACACATAAGAAATTAAAAGGATCCCAATAAATGTGCCCAGCACGATAGCCACTGCTTTCCCTGCCCCGAACTCCTCGAGTGATGGCGCCGTGGGTAGCTCAATGACAAGAAAGAGCGCAAGGACTGCTCCGGTAAAACCGAGGTAGAATGGAATCAATCTCATACCCCATTTGAAAGAGTCCTTGCGTTCAAGGATGGCGAATTTGAGTGTCAAGAACAGCAAAGACGCCATGCAAGCCGAAATAAGCGGCGCAATTGCCCAGGAAGCGGCGATCTGCGAGACGCTGCCGGATGTCCAGCTCCAACTGATGTTTGCTTGGGAGGCAATACCAGACCCAATCAAAGCGCCAACAACAGTGTGAGTAGTTGATACGGGGAATCCAATGCGAGTGGCAACCATCAACCACGACGCGTTTCCAATTTCGGCGCATGTCATGGCAAGAACCAAAGTGCCTGGCTTGCCCTTGAAGCGGTCCAGATCCATGATCTTGTTTTTGATGGTGCTTGTTACACCAGAACCCAAGGCGACAGCTCCGACAAATTCGGTAACCATGGACAGAAGGCCGGCTTGCCACAACTCGAGTGTCCGAGCCGCGACAGAGGTGGCGTATGAGTTGGCGACATCGTTACCACCGTTTCCAAAGGCACTGAAACAAAATGCCACTGAGATTACGGCGATAAGCCAGGTGTACTTCTCTAAGGCTGCCATAATAAGACTCCGTTGGTCGGTATTGAAGCGCTAGGTGAAGGCGAATTTACCGATTAAAAGATGTCAACTATTGTCCTATGTTTCAAAGTTATGCATACTGGATGATTGGAACTTTATATCTAGGTCTTGTTATTCGTCATGCTTGAAACTGACAAGGGCATCGAGCCACATAATGGGCCAACTTCAGAAATGAGGAGCTGGAAGTGGCAGACTATACCAGAAAGAAACACCGGCAGAGGCTTGGCGTGATGTATTGTGGACAGGCGCATCAGTTATTCATGAGCCCTAAGCAGCGCTAATACGACTCAGAGTTTGCTGGCGCGATTTTTCGCCGTTGTATGAGAGATTATGAAGATGTGCCAAAGGAGCAGCGACGTCCAACCAGTGAGACACGTGCTAGGTGTGTTCAAATAGCTATGTAGAGAGTGACTGACTAGCCTTAACCAATTGTTAACATATTTTGCGAGGAGACGAGATGGAGACGATACTGGTTCTGACGGAGAACGTTCGCTGAAGATGCCACGATCCGGATAGGGCAAATTAGGAGCTGGGTGTGACACATGCAACCCCATCAGCACGTGGGATGCGGCTTATCACGCATTCATAGACCCATAAAATAAAGTCAATTGGAATACGGCTGAAAAAGAGTATATTGACCAATAATCAGGAGGGTATGACAAGTCCCTCAACACTACTCATGGATGTGTGCATCTCACTCTTGGTCATACTCTGTCACTTCTGGGAAAATTGTGCTGCGGCTTTGGCTACATTCATTGTCTGAGTGCGGCATCCAAGCCGATAACATCTGGGATATGCATACGTCACTATGCGGGCAAATCCGGAATACAGAGCGACGTGATATCCCCTTAAAACGGAATGGCCGCCTTACAGTCTACCAGAGGCAACATGGCTACTGTTGTCGCTCAAGGGCTAACATTATGCTGGAGCAGTAATGCGGAACCAAAGCCCTCCACTTATATTACCCGATCTAGCTCTTTAAATGGTGGTTGGTTTAAGCTTGGTCATCGACTAGGCGGAATCTGTCTAGCGGAAAACAATTTTAAGTTTCGTCGTCGCCCTCCTTCCAAACAGGCGGGCATAATACTCATACTGTATTTTCCTGGAAGTTGGGAAGACGAAAACCTTACGTGGCAGTGGCTCACAGCTCATTTTTCTGCGAAATGATGGTCTTGCGACCTTCCAGTTAGGCGCTATCAGTGCCGGCGACAGCAGCGTGCTTACACGATGCAGACAGGGCTTAAGGAACTACCCCAGCTCTACCATAGTTGCGACGTCGAGGATCTTGTTATAATGGCATCTACAGCGATTAAGGAGGCAATGTACGAGAACGATGGAAGTGATCTGCCACCGATATCTAAGGGACTCACGCCATTCCATTCTCTGTGAGTCAGCTAAAGCCATCCATATAGTACTCTTAATGATGGATCCTTTAGATTCATACCAGCTATTACTATAGAAGAGTACCTTAGCCGAATTTCAACGCACGAGAATTTCGCGCCCGCGGTGTTACTATCTATCTTGTACTATATCGATCGTTTAAGCAGTATTTATCCTGCTTTTCTTATCAACTCCTTCACGGCCCACAGATTTTTGATCACGGCGGCAACCGTAGCAACTAAGATAATATCGGATTGTTTTGTCGCTACAGAGGTCTATGCTCGCATTGGGGGCGTAGGAGTTCTTGAGCTCCAGCGTCTTGTCCGTGTCTTTCTTTGTTACATGGATTGGAGGGTCGCGCTGCATCCAGCTATTTTAGATGCTTATTACCGGGGGCTAGTTACGCGTTCCGAGGGTTACACGTTTAAATTAGCTTAAGTCTATGCTAAGAGGATCCAAATCACCGTACTGCCAGCTGCTTGCCCAGTGTACCTAATTCCCTGGACCATAGCAATTTTGCAAGGCTATACGAGGTGGCGGGAAATGGAGTTTTGCACAGAGGCGGATCTAGTCGTCTGTCTTCTCCAACCAGAGGCTGGGACTGACACAGACCCTGTCTTCAGCCACTGCGTCGGCTCCACACCTATGCCACATTGAGTATATGGCGTGTGGGGGGCGCTGTCTGTTCGCCTTCTACAGTCAGTCGAAGGATTGGAGGCAAGTAGCCATAGACGAGTCGTCACCTTTTGCCATTACCAATACCTCCAACCCCGACACAAAGAGCATTGTAGATACAGCTGCAAGAACTATATACGAATTACAAATAACGTCAGCCAAGCCCTTTCTAGAATATAAATAAGCCAAGTAGGATGTTTTTTGGTGGTCGTTTTCTTTATAGATTCACGCGTGCTTGCATCATCACGGCCACTGCAGCATGTCCAAGTGTCCCATTCCCTGCGGCGACAAAAATGTTGACGTTGATATCGTCATCCCCCCACGAAGTATGGAAAGCTTTGGGCATTTTCGACCCAACGACCGTCTTCAAGGAGAGCTGCGAATTTCGTCCAAGGAACTCTTGCAGCTTAGCCGAGTCGAGCTTCATCTTCGCGGTACGTCGCCTGATTTCATACTTTGATTGCCTTGCCGCAACTGCCTTTTGGTAAAATTTTCTGACAGACTTACAGGTGTAGAGTCAGTTATGATGGTTTCCAGCGATTTGACACGACATTCAAATTCTCGAAAGGTTGGTTTTATGTTCACCGACCGTGCTAAGTCTGCTCGGATTTTCTTTTCGAATTGCTAAATCCAAATCAGGTGCTAGATGTAATGCACTTACCTTCACTTCCTAAGGGTTTTCAAATTACACAAAATAACTTTATGAACGTCTACTCTATCCCTTTCGTCTATATTATCCCAGATGGCACTGAAACTTGCGATCACGATGACCGCCCTGCTATATGCCGGCCCCTACCTCCTTCTACAGGGGAGCTCTTTTTTGCCACGAATACCTGGAACACCTTCCCTCCACCCGAGATCAGCGTTTTATATTCTCTACAGGCTATTGTTATGTATAGTCAACAGGGAACCACTATGAGCTATGGTAGTAAGACCGCTGTCGTTACCCGGATCATTGAGTTGCTCCCCTATAATGACACGCCGCCGCCAGTCGACTCGCCAAGCTATCCAGGAGAATTCAAATTAAGCACACAGCAGCCAGTTCGAACATCTTACTTCGGTAAACAAGTTGGTTTCATTGCTATTCAAGCAGCAGAGCCGGCTCCATTGGTGTACTTGTCTGGCGTTACGGAAACCTCAACAAACTGTATCGTTCAATTAACTATACACGGCGAATTGATCGGGCCTCAGCAACTAGGCAGAGTTGCTATTGAAGTCTTGCCTACGATTCATGTCAAGTCATATTACGCGACTCAGCGTATGCAATGCATGCCCAACCGACAGATGCTCACCAACGACGGGCCGTACTTACACGCAGATCTAGTGAGGTTACAGGTTCAGCGATTCCGTGACTTTCAGTGGCGCTTCTCCGCGCACAACACAGCAGCTGGTATACCCATTGACGTGCGCGAAGATACCACTGATTCGCTACCAAATGTCGACTCTTCCCAACAAAGCCCTCATGCGGATCCTGCATTACGTTGGTCCCGGATCTCTTCATATCCATCTCAAACAAGAGAATTAGTTTGGCAGACCAATATTGAAGTGGCCATAAGCCCCATTTATCGATTATACCCAAGCTTCTGCAGCGAGCTTATAGCTCGTTCCTATTCCATTGATCTCGAAATATGTGTTCGTGGCCTCTACACCACTAATATGCATCTCGAAGTGCCATTACAAGTGGCTTACCCGCATCCACCAAACATGGCCGCTTTTCAATCATCTGACGACGCTTCAGTAAAAAGCGGAGATATCGACAGTGCCATTTCAGAAAGCCATGTATGTTACATGTATGATCATATACTTGACCATCTGCTGATGTCACAAGGTTTTACCAGCATATGACGATCTGCCACGTTAATATGTACGGAGGGGCGCGGTGTAATGTATGTGCGTACGGTGACATCGCCACATGTCGCACCGCCAGCATCTGAGCTCACGGCAAACCAAGTAACTCTGCGTTAAGAGTTTCAAAATCTTCTCTTTTTTTTTTTTTTTTTTAGCATAAAGGTGTAGGAAAATATAAATCATGATCACATGGGCCGATTATGTCGGGAGTCACGGTTGCGGCTACTCAGAGTCAGGACTGTGCTTGATACATCATGCTAGCATAGACGGGCTTGGCGATCTGTATTTATAGTCAATTTAGTAGCCTTAGGAGGGTTTCAGCTCATCCAGATTCTTCACATTTTCCTCTTTGCAGCGGATTATGCTCCAATCGAGCATACATATTATGTGACATGGTAGGTCTGATAACGAAGTAGATTATTTCCAGAGCATACGCGCATGTCCCAAATCACCGTGTTGCCTTGTCTTGCCACAACCACGGGTTATTTCTCCCCTCTACTAACCAGTTCTTGTTGTACTTCGAGAAGTCGGCGTTGCATACATGAAATGTATTCCACGGCGGAAGTGATTACTTGCACTTTTACCACTAGGGCCGGGTTTTCAAAGAATGCTGACACCATCGCCATCTTCGATAACGTCTGAAAATCCCTGACTCTCCTCGCAGCAGGGCATGAAAGAAGCAGCTCCAGCTGAATAAGGGCAGTCCTCATGCGGTCTTGCCGGTTCTTCTCTGACAATTTGTGTTTATATTGCTTTGCTCTTAGGGTCTCATTCGCTCGCTAAGCGTCAGCACGGGCAGTCTTTTGTCTTGTGGAAGTCAATACGCGCCTGCTCCGTATTTTGAAGGAGCGGTGCATCTGGAGGCTTACGCATGATATATCGTTTAGAGAGACTCATACGGTGACTCGAGTCTGGTCTAGCACCAGATTAATTAGGGCGGCTATAAAATTTGAAGATGACTCTGGAGCGCCGGCCAGAGAATGCTATGGCAAAGCAGACGTAGGAGAAGATGGTTTGAGGTCTCACAATCCAATGCGGCTGAATGTGTCTCAAATTGAGAGAATGACGCCGCCGCAATGCTGCGACGGTATAGATGAGCCCTCCAGGTATTGTGCAGCCGATAGACTACTCTAACCAATCATGCCATGAGTCTGACACCTTCCATAAGGCACGTGGGAGATCAAGTGTCCGTGTATTACGAAGCGGCTTGACGCACTTTCCCAGGTGTCGTAAGCGCTATGCCATCTGACCAAAACATGGCACTTCTCCACCACGTTGTCGCGTGCTAGCTTAGCATAACGACTGCTCTGCGCTTCTGCTGGAGATTAGCTGTATGGATCCTGGCCCTAGTCATGCGTCTTATTCGCCGTATATGGACATGTGTCAAAGACGGATGATATCGCACATTTTTCGTGTGTAAAATATTAGCCTAATGGCATCGCAGAGGGCTTTACTCAAGGCGCCCGATCTCGGATTGCGCGCCGTAATGGCGACAAATTATTTCACCCACTGTCGTCCTTCAACGGCTCGGTGATGGTCACGCACGTGGCTTAACTTAAACTCCAAATTAATAGGCAGCACGGCCCGGGAAATACTTAAAAGTCTATTGGCTGTCTCCCCTGCCGCGTTCGCCTGTCTCAGCTATGAGCGTGATAAAGGCATTTCTCAGTCTTTCCAGTCCCATCGCTTCCGTACAAATCGCATAAGGTATACCAGGGCAATAAGGACGGGAACCTCGATTAGTGGTCCCACTGTCGATGCAAGAGCCTGGTCACTATTTGGCCCAAAAGTGGCAACGGCAACAGCGATGGCTAGCTCAAAGTTGTTGCTGGAGGCTGTGAAACTCTGTGTTACAGAGAACGGGTACCTAAAACCAAGCTTGTAGGTAATAAAGAGCGTAATGAAGAAGATGGCGACAAAATAGACTACCAGTGGAGCTGCAACACGAAGCACAGACACAACCTGATGAACTACTTGACGCCCTTGGGATGCGAAGAGAACTAGGATGGTATATATAAGGCCGATCAGAGACCAGGGCGCGGCAAACCGCAGAAAGACAAGTTCATACCACTCGTGTCCAGCTGTCGTACGCAAGACAAAGCGGGTAATAACCGCGGCTCCCAGGGGGATGCCAAGGAACACTGCAACGCTTATAGCAACAACCGAATATGAAACGTCGCTAACTCCGGACTCTCCGCTAATAACACGGATGAAGAATATAGCCAGAGGGGCGAAGAGCACCATCTGGAGGATCGAGTTGATCGCGACCAGGATGGCACAATATTCGTTATCACCACCAGCAAGGCCGTTCCAGATGAGAACCTGAGTCGCCTGTATGTCAGTTTATGCAGAATTTATACACTGCTGTGGGCTGTACGAACCATGGCAATGCACCTTCCAAGGCCAACGAGGATTAGACCAACACGTAGGCCGCTCTTGTCGGGAAGAAAAGCCCACGCGAGGCCAAGCTAGGAAGTGCACGGTTAGCAATGTCAAGGCGGCTACATAGCCGGAAGCGCTGGAAACGTTGATTTACCATGAGGAAAGGGGCCACGACCCAGTTGATAAAGATGCTGAAGAATATCTGCTTCCACATGGAGCGATGGGCTAATAGCTTGTGCAGTGACTCGTATCGGACCTTGCACAGGATCGGGTACATCATGACCAAGAGTCCAATAGCTATAAGAGAGAAAACATTTAGCTCCTGGGCTTATGGACGGCCGTCTGCGGGACTCTCGTCGGAAAGCAGCGTACATACCGATTGGGACCGACACACCCACAAACTTGCCCTTTTGTAACGCTGGTCCAGTTTCGGGCACAAAGTTGCCGAGAATAATACCAATTGCCATTGCAAGGAATATCCAAACAGCAAGGAAGCGGTCGATCCATCCTAATGCCTTAAACGCCGATACGGACTCTTTCGCGCCGTCGCAACGTCTATTAGGTTGGCTTTCTAAGTCGTTGGCCCCATTGTGACCCTTGGATTCCACGGCCGAAGGCAGCGGGCTAGACTCATCGGATTTTGGTTCGGCAGACATGGTCGCATTAAATATCCGTTGGTTTTTTTCTGATATGGGGGTTGATGGTGTGGCAAACTTGTCTGCAAGCGAGCATTATATAGTAATAGTAGTGCGCTGGAAATTTTCAAGCGCAGGGACTCTTGCACGCGTTAAACTTTCCCTTGGTTCACGTTGGAGTAAGCAGTGAGCCAATCGGAACCGAGGTCTGACACACACCCAGCGGCCACATCTTCGCTGTTTGCACCTCCCATCGTTCATCATCCATCCAGTGCCCCATACCACTGGAAGAGGAACGACAGCGCACGTGCCTTGGTGGAAACCCTACAATCCTCAGGCTCCAAATTTTGTCTTGGAAGGGGTTTGTCAGTACGAGTTCTCCGTAGAGAGTGCACCATCATGCACTGGCATTTAGGGTGCGGTTTGCCACTTAAGTCCTCGGACAGCACGCCTGCAAAAATGGGTAGCCGTTTTCATTGCACCACAAGCCGCCCTACATCACTTCCCTCCACAGAACCAACTTCGGTGACAATAATAACCTTGGTAATGTAGCCACTTGGCAACGAACGAGCAACACGTCGAAATTTCAGTCGCATTACGGGCGCTACACATCAACCAGATGCCTAGGAAGGTATGGAGCAATCCTGGTCAAGAATCTTGTTCAGTTCTGTTTTACAACTTGTGTTCGGTCCAGTTCAAAACGCCAGAGTTAAACGCTCAAAATCGCGAAAGCCAACGACGTTCAAGAGCGCGACGAAGAGAGCTCATCGATGACCTGCTGAGACAGATTGAGGAATACAAGCGCCGCGGTATCGAAGCGTCCCTACATATGCAGAGAGCCGCTCGAGTCGTTCTGGATGAAAATCGTCGCCTACGAGCACTGCTCTATCAGTATGGCATCTCACCTGACGAAACCGAGTGGCTATTTTCCACGCCAGGGTGTGAGCCTGCTTCTGACGTAGCTCGCAAGGGTGGCATAGCTGGAGAAAACCGCGCTTTCGAACCGAGAAGCACATACGATACGTCACAACGCCTTGCCGTCGCGCCTGATGCACCATTGCAACCTGAGGTCTCATTGTCGTCCGCGAGCCGCACCTTACCAACAGATATGGCACGGAGAGCGCTGTGGATGGCTGCGGAGGTGTCTCCCTCACCGTCTACGCCGCCTTATAACCATGGTCACGATGAATCGGAGGGCCAAGAACATGTAAAAGAGCAGTGCCAGCGGTCGGACTATACCGGCTGTGATGAACTTGAGCAGGTTGCGTCTTGCGTGGATGGTCTGGAAAACGGTATGCTCCACCCAGTGTCGGACTGTTTCTGTCCGCCAGGGCCACCGACAAGGAGCACCTACCACGCAGAAACACTACAAACATCCTGTGAGGCAGCGGCGGCGATCCTCATGGACTTGCAGGGTCAGGATGACCTCGCGTCGGCGCGTACTGCTCTAGGTTGCACAGGAGCAAGCAGCTGCGCTGTTAAGAACACTACCATCTTTAGGCTAATGGATGGGTTCAAGTGAGGTCTACTGGGATACTTAAAGAGATAGGGCGTAACGAAAGACGCGCTTCTTTCGCCTACTGCCTGTGCACACAGACTCGCTTTAAGGATACGGTACTGCAGGCGTTTCCTCACTCCATACGCAGTGCGATATTGCGAAGTTGGCTCATATGCCGTGAAGATCGACATCAGATCTTCGCATATATTAATACAACAGCCTACGTATGCTTCCGTTACTATCCTATCTAGCTGTGTGACTGCATTTGCGCCGCGGAGCCAGGTCGTAGCTAAGCGTAAAGACCAGAAACTACTTAGCAAGCATACTCTGTCGGTTTGCGCCGCAGTGATGATGCCGCATGCGTCGCGGTAGCGAGTGATGCATTTCTTGCCGTCTGGTCGGCTCACTATTCAGCATCTTTTCTCCCTATCCTCATGACTGTCTTGTAGGCGTTTTCACTTCCAACGCTCGAAGCATAGAAGGTTGCTTCAATAGGGGAGGGGTTGAAGTTGTACAAGTATTCAAGTCTACCTACGTCGAATCGTGGCACTGGCACTGGAAGAGACAAGGGCTGTTATGCACTTGCCCACTAAACTGTGCAATTCGTCGCAAATCGTCGCGGGTACTATACCACCTGATCTGTTAACCTGACACCTCTGCAACCTACAGTTACCTAGCAGACTCGCCAATTAAAATTGTCCTCTCACCTTCACTAGAACACCTCACTACTAATGCTAAGAAAATTAGCGACATACAATGGGAACTATCTCGCCCCTTAATTTACCTATTAATAGCCAGAGAGCTATTTAAAGGCTGCTTCGATACAATTGTAGCCTATCAAACGAAACCCCTGTAGTCCCGCGCTAAATTGGGCAATCTCAACAACCCCAGAAGCGCGCGCCTAAAGCACCATGTGTACCGACTAGCCCCGAAATCAAAGATCTTAGATTTCACTATTCAGAAAAGTAGTATATAGTCAACGAGGCTGCAGTCTTCGTTTTCAGCTTAAAGCACGCCCACTCGTGACGATGAAGACCCCACCTGAAAAGCGCTGGAAGCAGAGGAAAAGCGGCCTTTGGCAAAAGGTTCATAAAATGCAAAAAGACTTTAATATTCGATTATCAATCTATATGGAGAGGAATGGGGAACTGTTCTGCTATCAATCACATGACGATGCCACTTGGGAGAAAGAAGTGCCCGTAAAGGAACTCGTTAAGCCAAAGAACTTCATTACGCTGGCGGAGGATGAGAAACAAGGCCTTGATAGCCCCACGTCTTCAGCCTCCTCCACACCAGCTTTGGAGTGTCCTCAGCCGGGGCCTGTCGTTCCGACAAAAAACGCCAGCAGCCCTTTCCGCAAGGTACAGAGACGCGGCAAGCAGACTAGAAGCTACTTTGAACTGTAAATTAAGCTAGATCAGAACTGTTAGACTCTCTTCAAGCAGACGTATTTGCTCCTTTAACGAGGCCTTTGCACTACTCTGTTGCTCTCTAACATGAATGGCGTTTGCAGGGCCGGAGTATATAGTACATGTACCATAGGTGTCCGAGCCGTCGACTTTTATATGGACATGCGCTGATGGCGATGAGATGGCAATATATAATTCGCGCATAAAAGGTTTGCCTCTGAGGATGTCCTCCCAAGTTTGCTCATCAATTAGAATGGACGTCTGTAAGGAGGCATCACCTTCCACATAGAGATGAGTTTTTTGTCTCCGAAACTTTGTAGCAATATCTTTAAAATGTTCGCTTGCTGTAATACGGCATAGGATAGTTATGCCCAGATAAATCCGCGATGTGGAGTAGAACGCTGGAAATGCATGGGATTCGACATAGAACAACGATGCCAACAACCCTCTAGCAGCTGATACTGCACTCTTCGGAAGTGGGCTGTCGCTTCGGGCTAAAACATCAATTTTTTCGCTGGAAAGTAGCCGTTGTACTGTATCCTGCGAGGACCTAGTTCGATTGCTAGGGCCATATATGGCCTGGAGCAAAGGCGCGGGGACTCTAATCCTAGTATTGCACAAGGAGCGCGCATACTGCAGAGGAGGTTCGACAATATAGATTGTAGATCTTTTTAGACAGCTCCTTGGGAATCTAAGTGAATTTCCAAATATGAACTCGGTCTTACTCAAATTAATGCGGTCAAGTTTCGGTAGGTGATGGATGCAGTCTTCGATGGTTGCCCGCTGACAGAACAGCATAATGGCAAAGAAAGCCCCTATGCCGTTGCAAGCAACAAGGTCAAAGTAATCGTCAAGCCTCCCGCACAAATTAGACCTGAGCTGTTTTAAAAACTTCGCGACGTCCCTGGCATCGTTTACATTTCCTGTAAGCGACAAGATCCGAAGCCCTGCGCCAGGCGGCCGAGTCAACTTATTGAAGCTTATCCTCTGCTGGCAATAAGGGCACCGCTCTAGTGCATAATGACTTGGCTCTGTGCCTGTAGGCATCCCATAAAGCCGAATACACGAATCGCACAGTTCATGCCCACAAGGTATTACAGACGAAAGGCTATACGACAGGCAAGATAAGCAAGACCCGCCTGACATGTACTGCAAGCCTGTGTTGTCAACGGCCATGCGAACTGGTAAGGTACTTAAACTGTTCAGTTCCACAAATTTCTTTTTAATACCCATTCGTACTCCTCTATGCGTTGCCTGTGCGAGGACTTCGGAGTAGTTCTCATCAAACCACTCGGAACTGGAACTGTTATTTGCGTTGGACGACAAGTTTGCTCTGCGGGCAAAATTAGGACCACACTGACGCGTGTGTAGCAGTAAAGCATGAGATATTATGAATATAACGTCTTCGTACAAGGATGGCTGTTGTAATGCCATGTTCGCAAGCCGTTGGGCCTCTGCAGTCAAGAGATTGCATGGCTGCCTCAACAGGCAAGCCTTCTCAAAGCAGAAACTTCTGGTACTATCCGCTGCAAACTGTTTGCAAAGCGAAGAAAGAAGTATTTCTAGACTCTCATTGGATAAATTCACGGAGCTATCACTTTCGCGAACGTGATCTGACCACTTGCGAACATTGGATGCCAACGCTCCTGCCGGCGGACGCACAACCACGCCGCCAAAGTGGGATCGAAATGTGGATTTAGCCATTTTAAAGGACATCTCTCGACAGGCGTTGTGGTTTTGTAACAGCTCTGTTAGTATCTCTTCCTCAATGCGCCCCGACGCTGATGAATCCAGTCTTGAGCTCACGATAAGGACGATCGGCCGAAAGTGAAAGCATGCGTTTGCACCTGCCAAATGTGTCCATAGAGCAAGCCGGGCCGTAATTCGTGACAAGCAGCTATGCTCATCCTCAATAAAGACGACAGCTGCACAAATAGGCAGCAATGCGTTGGTATAGAAATTTTCTGCGACCTCGTTATACGCCGTGCCTCTAGCGTTACTAATTTCGTGTTGAGTTAAATTTGCTCCCAGAGGACCAGCGTTTGCCGGAGGCAGGTCGCGGTTCTGATGCAGACGACAATCAAAAAGCACGGCGGAAGGGTAATGGAGCATCCATATTTGCCGCTCAAGCTCAGAGAGCTGACACTTATCGCCCCGAAGGAGCAGTATTGTTTCTCTCTTTCGCCGGGCAGTTTCAGTACTGTCGTAGGGTCGATGTTGCTCAAGTAGCAACGGAGTGCGGAAATCACCACCTCCCCGGCAGAGACTTAACCACAGAGCCATGTTATTGAGGTGAAAGTTGTCGCGTATTATTGTCACATGTGTGCGGCGTTTTATTCTCGCTGCCAAACTTGTACAGGGCTAGAATCGTAGATATAAGCATTCAGCAGGCGCATCGTTAGATGCGCGCCTCAATACTACCCGTACATCCCCGGCTTCACCACTAGAGAGGCGCTCCAATCTAAGTGCTGCTCGTCTTGGCTTACCCATATCCACTGTCATAGTATGGTCATTCTAGAAAACTCTGAGCCATGGCGGGCATGGTTTGCTCTGGAGCATGGCATAAGGATAAATTTGCTTTACTGCGATATTAAGAGAAAACTTTCGCATTACTTATCTACCCATGGTTCTGTCAAACCTGTTGACTTTACGCCTCTAGAAAGGACATTTTGACACTTCATAGGAAATAGTATGCTGTTACATTTGTCGCATGTAAACGAGAAACGAGGTTCATATATCTTCTACGCGTTGCTCTCATGTGAAGCAAATAATAGTATAGATAGGTGACAAAATCCGCCCTATATTGCACGTATCTGCGCCTCAAATCTGTAGCGTGGCTCACTTCCTCCAGAGATCCCTTGGGTAGGCGGAGACATCAATCGCTGCTTTTGGTAGTAGAGGCTCCGTAGGCGAGTCAGGTGGATGTGAAGGACCTGTTCGCGGCACCTTTGGGATATTGCGCCGCGGCATAATATGAATATCTTTAATATTGGAATTAATAATGCATAGCAACTTGTCCATTTTTCCGGCGATCTTAGCGGGTTTGCGCCTTTACTTTTTTTTTTTTCTCCCTTTTTGTGTGCGGCCAGCTGCTTTTTACTCTACAGCTAAAACGTTGGCTAAGAATTAGGACTGCGCTTTAGTCTAGGCTTACAATTCAGCCTCTCGCCATGTACGCCCTTCACCGCCTCATCTGCTGAAGTAAATGATGGAACGCGCTGGGCACTTGTACGATACCAAAAGCAGGAGGCATGTACGTGAGCAGTTCAGAAAGTCAAGACGAAATTCCGAGTCTAAATTATATATCCGTCAAACTTTTTCATGAACGACACATAGCTAACATATAATGTATAAATTACTGTCATCTACTTTGTAATGCTCTTAATAACAAGCGGGCGTTTTTTTAACAGGGATTGGATAGTGGTGTTCCTGTGGCAGTCAGTGATTTGCTGAGGAAGTACAGGCCGTAGCATACCAGCTGCTCGAGGGTGGGGGGAAATACTGAGTCCTCCCTCGACATGTACACATAGTAGAATTGTTTACGCCGAATAACAATGTAAATGTCAGCGTTGTATCTCTCACAGATATTGTTACATTTCTTCATAAGATTATTGATTGCTCGCCGAAAGAAGTCATTCGCTCTATTCCTCTTCCTCTCTGCGGGCGCCAACATCGCTGGGATTGATGCCATAATGGGCATCATCTGGATATTACACATTCTCCGAACGTCTGCAGAGAAGCAGACCTCTACTATATGGCCGGATTGAAGTGCCACATCTGAGATCTGGAGGACGAGATCTGAGCGCTGGGAAGTCCCGAGTCTTCGGAGCCCCACTTATGGATTCACCTGAGTATTTATATGCTAGCGGTATAGTGGCACCTATTGTGCTCACTAGTGGCGCGGCAGTTCGAACTGTTTAGAGAAAATCCCTGTAAACCCGCGACATGGCCAGAGGATATGACCAAATGCTGCGAGAGATGGATCAAACCATCTCCATATACTATTCTGCACTAGCTGGGTTCTTTTGCTGGCTTTTACTCGCTGGTTTCCTTATATCTCCAGCAACATTTACGTCGGCGAACTATTTTGAAGCTTTAGGTAGGTCAGGGAGCGTGGGCAAATATGTGGCTACGGCGGTCCGCAACGTTCCAGCGTTATATATTGCCGCATTTGCGTGCAGCATTGCAATGATCGGTATATATTGCCTGTGGTGGAAATGGCGTCATAATTATTTATGGGTAAATCGCTGTCTAGTAATGTGCGGCACCCCTCCACTGTTAGTCGTGTCTGCTTACCGTTATAGCCCGACGCTGCTTCATTCGACAATGGGCTTTTTGTCTACGCTCACAAATGTTTACGGTGTCCAGAGTGGACAATGGTCATTAATTGCGAAGATAACTATATCTATTATCTCTTTATGCCTAGTAAGCTCCTTGTCCGCTTACTTTCTATATGCTCACATTCTGCTCCCAAAACTGCGAAATCGGAAGGCGGGGGCTGGATTTCCATGACTCTCGGCTATTTGCATGCTGGAGTGAGCATATTTCTAAGATAGCTAAACTTGTACGCCCAGGCTCTTCGTTGCGTTCGTACTATAAATTTGTCAAAAGCAACTGGCGTTAGGCCAGATGCTTGATGCAAGCCCTATGTTCAGCCACGCATATGGACAGTTTTATGCGCAAATTGGTGGAAAGATAAGTCCTTTGTCTGCTAGTTAACTGTCTTATGCTTAAATGGTAAACCAGACATACAGGGCCTTTCGTGGCTGGTGAAACATAGCGATGGGTACTGGAACTATTCCATAGACCATTCAATATCCAAGGGTGTTCCTGGATCCGTGTAGACTGGCCCTCACTGAACTAATCCACCTTATCAATGCCGCCCAAAACGCTTACAGGTCACCATTTCCCCGTAGTACCAAATGCATAAAACGTTACGGAGAGACTAAATAAAAAGGCTCGACATCCAAATTTACTCATTTTCCTTTTCAGGTACGCTAGCTGCTTTGTCCTGATGCCAAGGGGCACGCGGTGTTGTAGGTGTGGTAGGCGGGTTTGGCGGGTTCCCATCGTCCTTCGTTTCAGCCGAAAGCCTGTCAAGGCTCGACAAAACTATTTTATAATCTCTTTCAAGACTGTATACATCAACTTCGATGTCTTGCAATGCCACCTGGACATGACACAGGTCGCCATGCAGCGTCTTTAAGACTGCTCTAACCTCCTTCACATGCTGCTTACAACTCTCCAATTCCGCATTATAATCGATGTTTGTCATTTTGTTGTACAAGTAGCAGTGTGAAATTGAGTTACCGATGAAATTTGCCGGGGACAGGTTGGGAAAGCGCTTTTATAGAGCGCCTGTCAACTCTGCACCTGACCGCAAGCGCAGTGTATTAGCTCTAAATATAGATTTCAAAAATACGCTGCCAACCATAACGAGCTGCTGCACAGCCCCGCTCAGTTTGGCTCCTCCATGCTGGGACTGTATGGCTCGGAGTAACCGGACAGCCTTTCCAGTTCCAATGGTGGGCCGATCCAGACCCCTGGTGCAGGCCCTAGAGGTGAGACCTTTAGGAAACCTGGACTCTCCGCTGCATACACTTGGCTAAGGTCGTTCTTTGTCATTGCGTACATTTCATGACCAATTTGCAGCTTGACATGAAAATTTTCGCAAGCTGGCAGCCAAATCCTATGTCGGATCTGCTGGAAAAAAGCAGCAGGCCCCAGGTGATCCGAAACGTTGAACACCATCTCCCACTGTAGGTTGCAAACATCGCTTGCACGCGGAATAAGGAGTATCTGCCCCGATAGTGCTGTCCATTTCTGAATCATACCGTCTTCATCTGTTCTTCCATCAAAGCGATACCCAGGCCGGTCAACGCATTGTAGGATGACAGAAACCCCCTCAATGGCTTCGTTTTGGTAGGTAAAGATCTCGCAAGAGATAGACATTGTTGCCCTGTGGAAGCCGGGTTCGTATTTGCATTGACAAGAACCTTGCCTTTTGTAGAGATGAGTTGAGCACTCTTGCTTGTCAATCTGTGAACTGTCCACTGTAGCGTGGCGCCCCAAGCCAACCGTTATGTGGGAATAAAGTTTGTTGATGCATGCTGGATTAATTATCCTGGTCAACTGTTCTCCTTGTGAATTGGTCTTATCCCTAAATGATTGGTCGATGGGTAAGGTTTTCGCTCCAGTCGTGCTCTATTGTCTAGCGAATGGTGATGCTCAGATTGGACCACTTCACCAACCGTGCAGCAAACCAACACCACTTACAATCGCCTCAGCCATCAGGCTGCTCAGTGGAACGGCAAAAAAGGCCAGAAAACGGCCACCTGCGAGCGGGCTGAAGGCAAAGCTGAAAACTCTACTTTCGTTGCGGGTCGCTGCATTCTCGGCTCGTCCATGGCCACCATTTCCAAATTCTGCTCGGCCACCTTTGCCTAATTCAGTTGCGCTAACCACCGTTCCGAATTCTCGGATCGGACCGAGGTGACAGATCCTTGCCTGTTCGCCTCGTTTTTGA